>VXBQ01010068.1:167081-185478 GCA_013400175.1 Phainopepla nitens | reverse complement strand
ATCCTATCCTATCCTATCCTGTCAAAAAGGAATGATGGAGGCAGTGCACAGGGATTCATGGAGATGGTAGGAAAAGATTGATGGGGACAGTGTGCAGGGATTCATGGACATTGTGGGAAAGGATTGATGGAGATGGTGTGCAGGGATTGATGGAGACTGTGCAGGGATTCCTGGAGCCCCTGTCGGGGTCCCTACCGCTCGGCGCAGTTGTCCTGGCAACGGAACACCGTCATCTTCTTGTAGTCGAAGAAGGACATCCCGCGCAGGGTCCTCTGCCGGGTGTTGTCCTCGTAGCAGCCGAGGTACCGGGCTGGGGACAGAGAGGGGACATGGGGTCACAACCCACTGACCCCACCCCTCTGGGTTTTTCCCTAAGTAGGGATGCGCAACAGCATTCCCTGCTTGTTTGCTTTGGAAAGTCTGGATCTAAACCAAGTAGGGACACCTTCCACTGTCCCAGGTTGCTCCTAACCCTGTCCGCCCTGGCCTTGGACACTTCCAGCCACAGCTTGTCTGTGCCACGGCCTCCCCACCCTCACAGGAAGGAATTTCTTTCACTGTGCCACTCCAATTCCAAACCACACTCTGGGATAACACTTCTCACCTCCTCCCTGCTTTCCACACCTCTTTGGAGTTCCTGACCCAGCTCACCCCATCCGTGGTGTGCCCCACGCACAGACCCCCCCATTCCCAATTATCCCAGCCCAGCACAGACCCCACCAGTGCTGGGGCAGCCTGGAGGCTGGCAGAGGGGGAAGATGGAGAGAAATGTCCTGGATAACATCAACCACCAGAGCCATGACTCCCAGTTGTGCCACACGGCATTCCCACAGGGCTGAGCAGGTCCTGGCAGGTCAGTGGGTGTGGGATGGCTCCAGACACTTGCAGGGAGCCAGTGACTGATGTGCATTACCCTCACCCCAGTGCCCCTGACATATGCGTGCTGCCACTTCCTGGGAAGCCAGCTGGAATAATTAGGGAGAGACAAGGACACAGAAGAAGGGGGAGATGCTAAGAGAGGGGAGAGTGGGACTGGCAGTTTGTGGGGGGGGAGGATTCCGATTCCACCTCTCCAGGAGGAATTTTGGAGCCTGTTGGAAACACAGCTGTGAGCAGACACACAAATCCACCCAGTGATTGTCATTAAATTCCCCAAGCATCCCATTTTTCCCAGAGGTAGGGGTATAGGGATGGCCCCAGCTGTCTGCCTGGGGTGGCTGCTCCCTCCATCCTCATGGAATTGCTTGGTTGTGTGTCACAGGTGGGGACTTGTCCTGTGGGAACTTCCTGGACTTGTCCAGGAAGGCACCAGAGATGGATGTGCCTGAGGGTTGGGGTCTGTTCCTGCTTCCCTTTTTGCCTGAAAATCCTCCCTGGCTGGGGGCAGGAGATGGCCCTTCCCACGGGGATTTGCATTCCCATGGGGATGAGGCCATTCCCTGGCAGACAGGGCTGCACTCCACCCACACCTCCACCTGACACTGCCGGGAGAAGGAGGAGGAGACGAGGAGGAAGAGGGAGCCGCACATCACGCTCTAAACCAGAGCCGATTTTTGGAGCAGTATTCCCTCTGGAATGATTTCACGTGGCAGAGCCTCCGCAGCCGCCTCGTTAAGAGCTGTCCCCACTTAATTACCAGCGCCATTAAATCCGCCTGCTCCTGCCAGATATCCCGGTGCTCCAGAGGAGCAGGGAAGCGAGGGGGAGCTCCCGAGGAGCACTGGGCACGTGGCATTTCTCAGGCCGCTGGATTTCTCCTCACCATCATGCTCAGGAGCTGCCAAGATGCTCCAAGGGGAAAATTATATTCCCAGACCACCTGGGAGCAGATAAAGCCACGGATCCCAAGCCCAGCATCCCATCCCTGCTGGCAGTGCTGGGTGAGGTTAATCCTGGAGCACACAGGACATATGGCCTGGGACACGGGCGCTGCTTGGGGTCTTTATGGAGACAGACAGCCTGGGCTCAGGGACCATCTGCTGAGGCTGCACTGAAGTCAATTTGCATTAATGGACCCCAGAGACCCCTTGGAGTGGGGTCACAACAAGGGAACCCCTTCAGCTCCTTTTAGCAGGACAAAATCCCATAAGCACTGCTTTTCCTTTGGCTTCCATGCCTGGACCATGCATCTTTCCTGGAAGGAACACAACCACGTCCTGGAGGAGGAGGAGGAGGAGGACAGGAGGAGGAGGTGGTGGAGGTGGAGGGAGCAGCCCATGTTTGAGGGGATCAAGTCTGGACCCCTGGGAAAGCCCCATTTTGCCATGGGGCTGGGGGCTCCTGCTGGAGTCCAGCCACTCAAATCCCACAGAATGTGCAGCTCTGGCTGCCCTCGGGATAAATAGATGGCATTTTTAAAAATCAATGGGAGTGATTCCATTTTCTTATCCTTGATCATTAATAATGGACCCACCTGACAAGACCCCAGCCAGGCAGGGATCTCCTGGCTCCAGAAGCCACAGCCCAGCCCTGTCTGCACTTCCATGGGAATCACAGCCAGCCCCTGCCTCGACACAACACCTACTCAAGCCTGGATTTGGTGTCGATTCAGGCCAACAGAATGAAAACTGAATTTGGCCCCTGGCAGAGCCAAAGGGTGGGAGGAAGATGGGACACAGCTACCACCCTCAAAACCGCCTGTAACAGCAAGGGAGGACTCGGAGCTCAGTGATGCACCAGGGAAAAGAATGAAGATGGAAAAATAAAAGCAGATTATTGGTACTTGGGGAGGGAGGAGAGGAAGGAGGGAAGGAGGAGGGTTAAGATCCTTCTGGAAATATCCTCTGGACTGATGTTCTCCAGAGTGGGGTGCTGCTCCCCAGAGCATTCCCACGGGGTGTGGGAAGAAAACCTCGGTGCTCCAGCAGCGCAGTGCACGTGGCTTATAAATAATTAAATAAATAAGCAAACACACATTTCCTGGGGAGGTGTGGTCCTAGCAGGGATGCACAACCCAAAACTCGCTCAGAAACCGCTGCCCCAACCCATGATGTCCCCCTGGGAGAGACAAAAAGGAGGGGACCCGCCCTTGGCGCATGTCCCCAGCCCTCACCTCTGTCCTCCTCCTTCTCGCGGCCGCTCCTGCCTCTGAGCGCCCGGCTCCGGGGGCCGCCGTTATCCCGGGGTTTTCCCCTGTCCGACGGCTCCTTGGAGGTGCTCTTGAACCAGGCTCCGTGCCGTCGGGGCCCCGCTGGCATCGTCGCCGCCGCCTTGAAGCCGCGGCTGAGCTGCATCACCCCCAGGTAGGGCAGCCCCGGCCCCTCGGCGGCCGCGGGGCTGCGCGGGCTCCCCGGCACCGTGGGCTCCCCAGAGAAGCCGGAATGCAGGAAAACCAAGCTGCCGGCCGCCAGGTAGAGAGCCAGCAGCGTGAAGAAACGCACGGGCTTGCGCCGAAAATACCGCTGGAGTTTTAGCAGAAGCTTGGCCATAGCGTCTTCATCCCTTCCCCGGCAGCCGGCGCCGCGGGGAAGCTGCTCTGCGGCTCCAGGGATGCTCCAAAGAGGGGATTATCCCGCCTGGATTGGGATTGGAGGTGAAGCCCGGACAGCAAATGGGGTGAGGGCTGCAGGGCGAGGTCGTGCAAAGCTGTTGCCCGACCCTAAAAAGTCCTGGAGAGCTGGGCGAGGTGGATTTTGGGTGGCCGCCGGGGTTTTGCAGGCTGGCTGTCACCTGCAACCCCGGTTTATTTTGCTGCCGGCAAAGTCCCCCGGCTGTGCCCCGGGGACTGCGCTGACGGAGGGATCATGTTAAGGAAATCGAGGTTTGAAGGTGATTTGAAAGCCGATCAGCTGCCTCAGCTCCTCGCCCCCGGCGGCAAGGAGGAGGCCATGCATCGCTCGCCAGGCATCGCTCGGATGGGAGCGGCACCGCTGCCCTTTCAGACAAAGAATGAAAGGTCCTGAGCCTGGAATGCTGCCTGGGACCCTTTGTGTGAGGGAATCCCTTTCAGCTCACTCCCAGGGCAAGAAATCTCCACCTGCAAGTCAAAGAGAGAGGCGCGCTCAGGAAAACGCGGGAGGAGGATGGTCCGTCCCTCAGGAGGGACACCCGATGGCGGTCTCCATCGCCTCCCAGCCCTGGAGAGAGGCGGTTCCTCCTCTCCCAGGTGGGTACTGAGTGCAGGGGGAGCGAGGCTGCTGGGCTGAGCCCAAATCCCAGAGCCCGCACAGCTCTCCCCCGTCGTGCAGGAGAGGTGCTCCAGGATGGCTCTGGGACCCGAGAAATTCCCAATTTCACCCCCAGGAGGTTGAACTGTGCACACACACTCTGCACAGACACATTTCCCCCCTAGATCCGAACACCTCTGCACCAGCAGATCCCAGTGAAATCCATGCCAGTGGATATTCCAGCACCCCACAGGGTCGGGAGCACGACATCCCTGCGTGTCCCTCATGTCCCCAGTGACTGGAGATTGCCATGACACCCTCTATCCTCCAGCCAGGTTGTCCCAGGAGCACCAGGACCATCCCTGGTGGCTCTTGGGACAGGAAAGGCAGAGAAGGGACAGTCCCCTCCAGCCCCACCGGGCTGCACTTCCCTCATGGGATTTCTGTCCTTCAAATCCCCCTTCCATGGAAGATCTTTCTCCAGCCTTTCCTGGGAAAGCACCACGTGGGAAATGCCCCTGTTGACACATCCGAGTGCCAGGAATGGCCTGGGAATGGTCTCGTGCCCAGGGGGTGCTGCCTGTCACGGTCTCGTCTTATTTTAGGAAAGGAGACGGAAATAAATGGAAAGACAAAGTGCCATTAGTTTAATGGCCTCTATGTTCCTGCCATCTGTCTTCGGTTGATTAAATAAAAAATATTGGTGGAACATATGGCATGAATTATGCATCAATATTTTAATTTGGTTTCCCGGAGTGGTTATTCAGATACCTCCCGGCTCTGCCGCGGGAATTTCATGGCCCTCAGGGCTTGGCAGGCTGGGGCAGAGCAGTGGAGGGGCACAACCCCAAACCAGCCCTCCCCAGCGCGGCTCAGAGCCGGACTAAAGGCTGAGTAACCAAGGAGTAGCAGAGTTTGGGGTTTTCCATGTGACAGGGGAGGTGCAGGTGATGCCCAGGGAGGGGAGGCCATGCTGGGAGAGCAGCCCCCAGCCCGGTGGTCCTGGGGATGCTTGGCTGCTCTCTCGTGCTCCCTGACCAGGGTTTTATGACTTTCCCTTATCCAGAACAAATCCACCTTCCCGGGGTTTGGATGGGAGCTGACTACGGGGTGGTTTGGGGAGCAAATGGAGCATCCCCAGGGCTGTCCCTGCTCCCCATGTCCCCAGTGCCACCCCTCCTCCTCCTCCCCTCCCCGGCTTGGCCCTGCCAGGCTCCGGCACAGCATATAAAGAAGGGGCTTAAATTACTCTCATTAAGCCATCTGGAGCTCATCCTTCTCCATCATGAACTGCGGAGTCACAGGTCAATTACTGCGCATTTGCATATATTCCATTAATGCTTCTGCTAATTGTCTCGAGCAGATAATGGGCTCGGCTCCGGGGGATCACAGGCAGCCAGGGCGGCAGAGAGGGCCGGCACCAGTGCTCCCAGTACGGACACCAGTGCTCCCAGGTATCAGCAGGGACCGGGGGTATCGGGAGCTGATGGATGCAGGATGAAGGATCCGGGAACGCCATTCCCTGCATCCCTCCCGCGCTCCCTGCGCTGTAAGGATGGATCCACGCCCCGTGCAGCAGCGCTGGGATGAAGGAGCAGCCACCCCCGGTCCCTAGTGCCACCGTCACCCGCCTCGGTGTCCCCAGGGGGACACACGGTGTCCCCAGGGGCTCCGCTCTGTCCCCCAGCCCCTCTGCCTGAACCCCGCCGCGCTCGGCAGCGGCGCCGGTGCCAGCCCAGCCCGCGGCGTGGCCGGGGGACGGCGGTGACACACTTTGTCATCCAAACTAATGAAGCAAACGGGGACAGTCCCCAGCCAGCGCAATGCAGCGTCCTCAGCCTGGCCTCCCGGCGGCTGCTGCCGCGGAAAACTGCGGGGACGGCCGGGAACGGAGGGAATGAGCCGCCAGCCCTCGCTGGGCTGTGACCCGCTGGGATCCATCATCCCCTGCTTGCACCCCGGGGGAGGGAACCAGCCCTGGGAGCTGCGGTGCTGGAAAAATCCCCAGGATCGGGGAATCCCTCCCTGCTCCCCCAGTGGCACCCGGAGCCACGCACAGCGGAGCCCGGTGGGGGCATTTCCCGGGGTGTGGGTCCAGCCGGGATTGGGGAATGGTTCCCTGCCTACGTCCATCACCTCACTCCTGCCAGGACCCAAAATCCTCATCCCAGCACCCGGATACCCAAAACTCCATCACCTCACTCCTGCCAGGACCCAAAATCCTCATCCCAGCACCCGGATACCCAAAACTCCATCACCTCACTCCTGCCAAGACCCAAAATCGTCATCCCAAGCACCGGGATACCCAAAATTCCATCACCTCACTCCCACCAGGAGACAAAATCCTCATCCCAGCCCCCGGATACCCAAAACTCCATCACCTCAATCCTGCCAGGAGCCAAAATCTTCATCCCAGCACCGGGATACCCGGCTCTGCATCACTCCACACCCAACCCACCTCCCTGAGCGCTGTCAGCTGTCCCCAGGCCGAGGAAATCCTGGATAATTTGCCGGCTTTATCCAGGTTTATCCATCGCTCTGCGCGTGGAGAGGTGGGAGCAGGTCCGGGAGCGGCGCGAGCGGCGACGAAGGAAGGGCCCATCAATTATAGATTTGGGGCTTGTCTTCAAATTGCTCTGCAATTATTGAGCCCCGGTGATGAAGTTCACTCGTCTTCAGGCACCACCTCCCATCCGAGCGGGGCCAAACACCCTCTCGCGGCCCCCCCAGCCCGGCAGAACAATGGGCCCATTACAACCAGCAAATTAACCACCACCAGAATTCCATGCGGAGGAGAAGGCGACGGGAATATCCAATTTCACCCCCTCATTAACATCTCTTATCACAGGAGCGGGGAAAGAACAGGGCTTGAGAACAGAGGGGTGGTGACATCAGTGGGGTGACCCCACGGGAGGGCTGTGACGCAGGGACCGACCTCGGTGGCATGGCACAGGGCGTGGGGACAGCGGGTTCTGATCCCTCTGGGCACCCCTGGGAGTGCTGGAGTGCTCCTCCCGAGCCTGGGAGGATGGATTTACCTGGGGGATGGGATAAAAGACCCCAGTCCGGGGGGTGCAGGATTTATGGGACACAGGACCCAGTGCATGGAGGCTCCCCGGACCTGCTGTCACCAAAAGCCACCCTCTCAGGAGCAGAGACCACCAGGATGTCCCTCCATGCCAGAGCAGCTCCACAAGTGGCTGCTGCCATTGCAGTGACACCAGTGCAAAACCCCCCAGTGACACCGGTACGACCCCCCAGTGACACCAGTACAAACCCCAGTGGCACTGGGCACCCTTGGCACTGCCACCCCCAAACCCTCCATCCTCCATCCCTGCAGTGGAAGCCTGGCATCGCTGCCCAGGCAGAGGCTGGGCAGCCCAAGCTCCTGGGTGGAGTTGCCATCCTCTTTTCCAGCCCCACAGAAATGGATTTCCACTCTTTTCCACCCTTTAAGGAAGCAGCAAACGAGGTGCATGGGGCTGAATTTGAACACTGTTATGGCTGGGCGTGAAACTGAGATAAAGCAGGATTATTCCATCCCAGCAGGGCACACCTGGAGCATCCAGGAGCTTGCAGAGCCTCTCTCAGGGGCCAGCTGAGCACAGGGAGCTGTCAGGTGCCTTCAAATCAAAGCCAGGTTTATTTATTCCGCTCCTCTCTGCCTTCATTTTGCTGAGAAATGGATTTGTGCCTCCTCTCCGCTGGGGAAAGCCTTAAAAGCAGCTGACTCAGCAGCTTCCAGACTCATCCCAGGAAGCTGCACCGAGATCAGATCGTCATCCTCAAGGGTCAGACACTTCCCAGGCCTGGGCTTCCCTGTGGAGCCCCTAAATCCCTTCCACAGGCCAAACCAGCAAGGGATGCAAAGGGAAAACCTCTCATTTGGGATTTATTGGCTCAATTTGAGAATCCAGGGCAGGATTTGCCCATCTGCTGGTGGATTTCTGTGCGGGATTTCCAAGCGTTCTGTGGGGTTTGCAAATCTTCCTCCTTGCTGGGAGTCCCTGGAGGAATTTGGGCTGGAATTAGGGAGCTGATTTTGCTTGTGGATAAAAACTGATTTTGAAATATTGTGGGGATTTATCGATGGCCTCAGCACTTTCCCAGGGCAGGAGGCACCGAGATCCAGAGGGATCTGGGATCCATTCGGGGCTGCCCCGGACTAATTGATTAAGGTCTCTAAAAGGCTCCCCTGAAATGAGGTCGTGCTGATTGCACAACCTCCTCTCAGTGCTCCCTGTGCTCTCCAGAGGACGGAGCCCACAGGGCACCAGCCCCGTTTCTGCCAGGGCTGAGCTATAAATAAATGCAGGAACATGGGATGGATCCTGCCCTGGCTCATTCCAATCACTGGGCAGTGCTACACCAGCCCAGGGCCTGCAGCCTGGCCCAGAGAGGCAGTTTTGTTTAATCAAGCTGATTTAAGGAAGTTTAACCCCGTTTTTAATTATGACATCGAGCTGCCTGGCCTTGCAAATTCCCGCTGATGTCCCAGAGCTCGACCTGAGGGGTTCTGATTCCTGCCTAAGGGATGCTCCTCCCCACCCTGAGGATGCTGATTCCTGCCCAGAGGATGAGGATTCTTGCACAAGGGATTGCAATTCCTGCCCAGAGGATGAGGATTCTTGCACAAGGGATGGCAATTCCTGCCCAGAGGATGCAGATTCTTGCACAAGGGACGACAATTCCTACCCAAAGGGTGCTCATCCCCACTCAAACCCCACAGCCACGGGCTGGCACAGGGTGGGATCACCACGGTGGTGGTTGGAATTTGCTGTGGGACAGGTGAGAGGTTCCCAAAACTAATCCAAGCTGGGATGAGCAGGCTGCTCCAGCCCCCAGAAGCAAAGAAATGCCGTTGCCTCCGGGCCACTAATTCCCAGGTAATCCCATCTCCATGGCTCTGCTCCTTTCCCTGCCTATTCTACTCCACAATGGCCCAAGTGGAGCTGAAAATGGGGAGTTTTTACTTCACGCTCTGCTCCTCCACCCACAATTCCATCAAAGCCCGTTCCAGGTTCTTGGAGGCTGAATTCCCCTCACAAGTGTGAAAAGCAGCTCATAAAGAAAAATGGTTTAAGCCGTGAATCATTTAAAAAGCACCCGGCGGAAGGCAGGGAAGGAAATAGAGAAGGAAATAGCCGTGGATTGGGGAGATTCAGGCAGGAATTGTGGGATGATGGAAATGAGGTGGCGCAGCGGGGATCCAGCTGTGGGACTTGGTGTTCCCCTCCCAGCATCGCCAGCATTTTCATTAATTAATTAATCTGCAGCAGCCCTAGGGGTCGGGGTGATCCAGTTCTCTCCAGCAGCGTTATCCCACCTGCCCGGGGTATTTTGGGTGGGGCTGTTGAAGGAGCGGGAAGCTCCCTCCTTTGGGATCAGAGTCACCGAATTTGGGTGCTGGGGATCCCAACCTTCCCCCACCACATCCCTGCCGGCTTCCAGCATCCCTCCCTGAGCCTTCCTGCTGCCGGCATCAGCCTCATCCCTGCATTCAGGGCTGAGAAACCTCCATTTCCCAGTTAATTTCCTTTTTTTTTGTATTTGGCAGAGGCCACCCCGGGCTGCGGGGTCTCAGTGACACCGAGGGATGCTCCCAGATTCCCTCTCCCGTTCCTTCCCGCCCTCCCGACATTTAAGCCCTCGGAAAAGGTGATGTAATTCCTTCAGAGGACGCTGAGTGTCTGTGACAGGGTTTAACCCGGGGAGTTTTAACACCTCACGTTCGGGGGGGGTTTCATGCCCAGGCTGCAAAATCCAGGCACGGTTTTCAATCAGACTTGGGGAGCCGGGAGGAGGGCGGGAGGAAGGCCGGGGCTGCTCCCTAGGGAAGCACAGCTGGATCCCAGCCAGCTGCTGGCTCAGCAAAGCTCCCCCCAGACGGAGCTGCCTGAATCCCGGAGGGGAAGGAGGTTGAAGATTCACGGGATGGACTTTTCCAGAGGCAGCGCCGGGGCTGGCAGGCCCCCCTGGGGGATGCACGGCCCTTCCTGCACCGCTCATCCTCCCCAAATCCTCTGGACACTCCATCCACAGACATTCCCATCCCTGTGGAAAAGCATTCCCAAGCCTGACAGCTCCTTATTCCAGGGAAAGCCAGGACGCTGCTGTTTTTCTCCTTGTGCTTAACGACGAGGAACAAACCCCGCAGCAGCCAAAGGGTTTCATCCCGAGGTTTTGAGCACCAGAGCCCAGCCCTGGCTCCAGGATTCATGAGAAACACCAAAGGGAGACTGTCCCGAGGGGAATCCAGGTGCATCCCACCGGGACCCCGCCTTCACGGTGCTCAGAGCAGCCTAAATCCCACCGAGGATGGGATGAGATCCATGGGGAGCATCGGGGGGGATTTGGGAAGTGTGACCCCCCCCATGGGTGCGGCTCAGCCCCACAGAAACCTCTTCCCACGGGAGCACCCGGCTCATCCAGCCAGGGATGGAGCCCCCACGGGCTCCTCAGGTAGGGAAGAGCCGAATCCAATCTCCCCATAAATCCCACGCTCGGGTCTGCTCCTCGGAGATTTGCCTCAGCCCTCGTTAATCTGGGATTACAGCAGCACTGGGGCAATTAACTAACGAGCTTTTCCAGCAGCAGACAATGCCTTGCACAGCCCACGGACATTCATGGGGTGAGAAGGAGGATTTCGTGCCACGCTCCCTTCAGAGCCTCCTTTCCCGGGAGAGCTGAATCCTCCGAGGGAGAGGGAGGCCCGGCTCGGGAGGGGATCTGCCATTCCCACGGATGCTGCAGGCTCATCCCTCAGCACGCGGCCTCTCCTCCTGTCCCACGCTCCTTCCCCGGCCCCAGGAGGAGCTCCTGGCTCCAGAGAGAGAGCCAACACTTTGGGAAGCACAAATCCCCATCCCAGAGCTCCCTGCACCGCTCGGAGTGACCGAGTCCTTGCTAGTCCGAGGGGGTTGGGAGGAGCAGAGATTTTTCCCGGGATATGGAGTGAGCCGGGAATGATGCTGAGCAGCCATGGAGGCTGCATCTCCCACAGGGAGAACGGATTGAATGATGCTGAGCACTCATGGAAGCTGCATCTCCCACAGGGAGAGCGGATCCTGCCTCAGCCACGGGAATTGTGCCCCTGGAGCTGCTGAGGGCTGGCCCAGCTTTCCACAGGGAAAAGATCCCCCAGGAAGAACGGGGCTTTTTTAGCTGGGAGAGAAAAACCATCCCCAAATCCCCTTGGGGAACCAGAAGTGTGGGGGTTCCCATCTGCCAGGATCCCAAATATCAGGGGCCCTAAAAACCGGGGATATTCACACGGACCCAGGCACCTGCAGCCCTGATGCTGCAGCTGGACTCGGGTCCCTGAGCACCAGGATTTGGGAAAGGCCAGATCCCAAAAACCAGAGCAAAAACCCCTGGAGAATTCTCCCTGGGCCTAATAACTGCTAATGTTATTAATTAATGCTAATGTATGTGGAATATTATAATGTAATGTATATAAAAACCGTGGTAGGGGTTAATACTATAGATAATAGAATTATAAATATAAACCCCATAATTTCTGCTAATAATAGATAGAATAGATGTCCTAGAATCTGTATAAACCCAAAATAATTGCTAATAATATCTATAACATAATAATAATAATAATAATAATAATAATAATAATAATAATAATACTGNTACTACTACTACTAATAATAATAATAATAATAATAATAATACTACACATTTAAAAACCTAACAGCTGCTAAATCCTGTCTTGGAGGAGCCCCTGGAGCCCAGCAGCATTGGATATTCCAAGGTAGAGCTTATTCCCAAGCCCAGGGAAGGAACAGCCCCTTTTAAAGGATGACTCCCAGATAAATTCCCAGGGGAAGGAAGGATACAGCACTCACCGGGTGAGAAGGTGCAGTGTGCCAGGCGGGGTGGGGGCACCCCGGGGCTGTGATTCCCAGTGCCAGGCTGTGATTCCCAGCTCTGGATTGCCAGGAAAGTTTCTCTAATCCTGCCTTGACAGAGGCCGGGGTTTATACGGCTCAGCTCAAGGTTACCTTCACGCCGTTCTGCAACTGCCTCTGCTCTCCCTGCTCGTCTTTATAGTAAATTATTGCCCGACGTTGACAGCGTGGATGTGGGAAGAGGAAAATAATCAGGGGAGAGGCTTCTGGCAGGGTTACATTCCCTCATATTCCTCATTTCCCCCGCGGAGATGCTCCTGCACAAAGTCTGGGCAGGAGGAGGAGGATGAGGAGAGCTCTCTCCCTGCCTGGCTCCCTCTGCGAAGCGAAACCCTCCCCAAACCAGCAGAAACCAGCCAAAAATCCCTGCCGGGATGAGGCGGGGATCATCAACTCCCGCAAAGCCGCGGGGGGGACCCGGTGCACCCCAACTTCCCCCGCACAATTCCCGGCGGGCCGGGGTCCTGCCGACCCCCCTCTCCCGGATCTCCTTTTTTCTCCTATTTTTCTCAATTTTATTTTGCGCAGGGGGTGGTGATGTTTGTTTCNTCCGGTGGTGCCGGTGGTGCCGGTGCCGGCCGAGGGGAGCCCGGCCCGGCGGCTGCCGCTCTTCTCTGCCCGCAGCCGCTGCCGGGCGCCGCTTCTTAACGTCTCCATCCAGCGGCTCCGCTCCCTCCGCCGGCTGCCGGCCTTAACCCCTTCCCTCCCGCCGCCCCGCAGCCCCCATGGGATCTTTTTTAAATTTTATTTCATGATTTCCCCTGTTTCTCAGCGCCGGGAAGCAGCTCTCGGGTGGTCCCGGCCCCGCTGCTTGCGGGGGATGCTGAGGATCTGGATCCCCCCCGGGAATCAGGTTCCATCCTCCCGGCACTCGGGACCGGCCCGGGAATTACTGAATGGAGCCAAAAAAGGATTAAACCTACATTTAAAAAACAAATAGACAAACAAATAAATAAAGATAAACACGTACATTCAATATAGAGCTACATACATAGATGTAAACGCATATAAATTATCTAAATAAGCGTTCTAAATAAATATATTATAGCTAAATATGTCAAAATAAATAGATGTATAAATATACCACGGGATCTATCAATGGGTATGTTGGCATATGTGGATTTTTTTTGTGTGTGTGTGTGCTGTCAGATCAATTAAAAATTAATTCCATTACTGCCCGATGCTGGGACTAAGAAAAATTGCCACTCTAAAGGGATTAAAGTGAGTGGGATTTTTTTCCCCATCCCTGTTATTGCCGACTTTTTGTGGGGGGATTTTTAGGGGGTGTTGGTGGTGGCTGAGACCCGCATCCCCTGTCCAGTGCTGGCTCTGCTGTGATCCCAATCCCTCAGAATTCCCAGCTGTGATCCCAATCCCTCAGAATTCCCATCGGTGATCCCAATCCCTCAGAATTCCCAGCTGTGATCCCAATCCCTCAGAATTCCCATCGGTGATCCCAATCCCTCAGAATTCCCAGCTGTGATCCCAATCTCTCGGCTTTCCCGGCTGTGGCACACAACGAGTCCCTCCAGGTGAGGAGAGAATCCCAAAAGGCTCCAGAGGAAATTCCTGAAGCTGATTAAGGCAGCGCCTTCCCCCAAATCTTTGGAAATCTCCGCTCCCAAAGCGCGGGATTTTGCGGGTTGGGGACGGGGGTGTCCAACACATGCACGGGGGTTCACTGATCCCGCTGGGATCCCCATTCCTGGAGCCCGTGGGGAGCCCCGGGAGCGCAGCAGCCGAGGGAGGGATGGATCCTGCCCGGGGAAAGCCTCGGCCCGATCCGTGCGGGATTTGGGAACATCCGTGTGCCAGGAGCCGCCCCGCACCGCCCCGGGCAGGCGCAGGGGAGCGCCTGGACCGCGGCGCTCGTTTCCATAGGAAACCAGGCTGGGAATGCTGCCTCCGCTCCGGTTCTGGGGGCTGACGAGCTGGTTTGTACTATTTTAATCCTCCCGGGGTTTTGTTCCCTGGGTTCTGCTCCCTCCCTCGGGCCAAGCTCTGGGAATTGCGGGGACGGGGGGAGGTGTGACCTGCCAGGGGCTGGGGACAGCAGCCCCACGCTGGCCCAGTGGATCCCACATTTACAAACTCTCCCATATTCCCCCCCAAACCCAGCGATCCCTCCTCGTGTTTTGTAAACCCGGGGATAGCCTCTCCTTCCGCAGCTCCCCAGAGGGACGTTTGCAATCCCAGCTCTCCTGACGGGATGCACAGTGCCCTCCCCTGGGAGCACCATCTGTTGGAGCAAAGTTTGGCTTCCCAGGATCCTCTTGGGACCTCAAATCCCATTTCCTCATGGGCCGTGGAGTAAAGGAAGCGGTTCCCAATCCCTGCTCCGGGTGGTGCTGCACCAGAAGGACCCAATTCCTCAGGGGTTTGAGGGTTGTTTTTATCCCAAAGACATCGAGGTTATTCACAAGGGACTTTTGACATTGGCCTGAGGTGTCCCCAGATAAATCCCGACGTCAGGGACGCTGGGGTTTGAGCCAAAAGCGATTGTGGAGGTTCCTGGTGCCAGACTTCTCCAGGGAAATGGAGCCAGTGGCTCCCAATGCCCAGCACCGGGGTGGCCTTCACTGGGAAAGGGCAAATCCTGGGTCCCCACCCCGGGGGGGACACTGGAGTGACCTTCCCCTCCTCCCCAGCACTGCAGCCCTTGTTTGTGGGCATTTAAAATCCTTCTAATTACTAGAGGGCTTGGGAAAAAGAGGGTGCAGTGCATTACAATATTGAAAAAGCTGCATCCAATCTCATTTGGAGGATTAGGAAGTGCCAGCACACACACACACACACACACAAAAAGCTGGAAACAGGATGGCTGGAGAGATCCTCAGCTGAAAGGTCAGAATCTCCAATTTAAACGGGATGCCTGGCGCTGCTTTGCTGTGCTCCACAACAAGTCAGGATGTGGGAAAACCAATTTGGGATTGAGGTCACATTTGGGGTCTTTTGGGGTTGGAAATCCCCCTTTTTAGGAGATCATTTTTTGCCAGGGGAGTGCTGAGTACAGCTGAAAGGGAGTTTCTCTCCTGCTGGTCCATGGCAGGTGCTGGAGCAGCATCCCAGAGGTTTTCCAGAGGTTTTTCCTTCTTCCCAAGGACGAAGCTGTGCTTGTGCTTCCAGGTCTGGGCTGTTAGGGAGGTGACATGCAGGGAAGCACAGGATAAGGGTCCTCATTTCATTTCTTGACATATTTACATCCCTGCTGACCTCCCAGGGTGCTCCTCTGCGGGTGGAAAATGTCCCTGCAATCCCGGACTGGGGAGCTGGGCCGAGTTAGCAGCTGATTAAAAGTCAATAATTAGCAAATCTCGAACTCTCGGTGCCTCTGCTCCACCTGAGCCATGTGGGGCAGGAAAGGGAAGGAAGCCCAGGGATCAGGAAAGTTGTGGAATCACAAACTCCTGCTGGCCTCTCCTGCTCTGCTTTTCTACCTTCGTTTTCCAGCTTGGCCAGGAACAAACTGGAATCACTGAAGCTGAGCAGAGTTTTCCCGATGGGTTTGAGTCGCTTTTAGGGACAAATTTTGGGATCTGGAGGGGTTGGAGGCAGGAGATCCACGTGAGTCATCCCTGGCACTGAAAAGGACGGACTAGCCCCTGGCAGCTGCGGGGAAAGATTGGGAAATCTCTTTTGGAATGGGAATCCAGCACCCTGTGATCCCCCTGGAGCTGCTGAGGGCTTTTCCTCAGTTCTGGCGTTTCCCTGCTCTCCGGGAAATTCCATGAGCCTCTCCCAGGAAGAATTCCGGGAGGCCCGAACCTCTCTGCCCTGCTTTTCCTTAATTAACTCATTAGAATTCCAGCGACAGGGATGTCCCCAGTGGGGAGCTGCTCTCCCGGTGCAGGCAGTGATGGATGTCCAATTCCTGCTGCCCACGATCCCAAGAAAAGCCCCGGGGCTGCAAATCCGGGGTCATTCTAGGGTAAAAAGAGGGGAAAAAATTAGGAATTGGGATGATGTAATGCTGGGGCTTTTGTGGGTGCTCACGGAGCCGGGAGTTCAGACACAGAGCTCCGGAGTCTTGGTGTTGGATTTGTGATTATTTGGAGTGGGGGGAATTAATAAAAAACCAAACAAGAAAGAGGCAACCATGTGGATTAAAACTGGAAAGAAGAGGATTAAGGGATTGAAGGGAAAAGAAGTGCTGGGAATGCAGATGGAGGGGATATTTCCCCTTTCAGCCACTCTGCCTGTAGGAAAAGGGGAAAAAAAAAAAGATTTTGATAAGCTCTTTAAAAAATTCATGAGGTTTCCAATGCTGTGTTTGTTTATTTGTTCCCCAGGGATAAACTCCTAGAATACCACATCCCGTTTGTCAGCAGGGCCTAAATCTGATTGTCCTGCTAATAAATTATAAAAACCAACACTTTGGGATTGTGCTGCTGGCACAGGGTGCGGTGGGGGAGGGTATTTTGGGTTAGGAAATAAAGATTTAGGGCAAGAGGGGATGGGGAGGAGGGGATGCTCTATCCAACCTGGCCTTGGACACTTCCAGGGATCCAAGGACAGCCACAGCTTCTCTGGGCACCCTGTGCCACGGCCTCTCCACCCTCCCAGGGAAGAAATTCTTCCTGAGATCCAATCTAAATCTCTCCTTTTTAAGTTTAAAGCCATCCCCCCTTGTCCTCAGCCCGGGCAATTTTCTCCCTAAACACAAAGCATTCCTTAAGGCAGGCAGGAATTCCCAAGCAATGGGCATTTCGCAGCCCATTCGGCTGCTTCCCGCTGATTTTGGGCTCAGGGCTATGTTTTCCAGAGCTGGTGATGTCCAAAATGTGATGGAGATTCCTGCCGGGTGTGTCCTGAATATTCCTGGTGCTCCATGAGGACGGGAGGCACATCCCAGCTGCAGCTCCCCTTCCCCCAGCCAGCCCGGCGCAGCACCTTCCCTTCAAACTTCAAAAAGGGATCGAATTTCCATTTCTTCCCACTAATTCATGGATCTGGGTTTGTCTTTCACGTGTTGGAGTCTGCAAGCTGCCCTTGGAGCGCAGCAGCCGCTGGGATGTGACTGTGCCACGTCCTGCCAGAAGAATCCATGCATGGCCTCGCCAAGCAGCTCCTGGAATTTCTTCCTACCCCTGCAAACTTGGGGCTTTTGGGGGGAAAATGTTTGAAGGAGGGAAATTTTGGGCCCTTTGGAGAGGGTGAGGGGTTTGGATCAGCCAAAGTTCCCCAGCTGCACCCACCCTGGAGGAGCAGCGTGTCCTGGATGCAGGGAAATGAATCCTCAATTCCCGGCAGGCTCAGGGATGGGTTGTGCATGATTAAATGCCCAGGATAACGGTGATGGATGTGGGGAAGGGCTGGAGCAGAGGCAGGGACTATGATCTGCCCCTGACCCGGGCCAGAGGCAGCTCTGTAAATCCTCCATCCTGCATGGACAGGACACAAGGCAGAGCTGGAATTTTTCCGGTGAACATTTGGAGTTTTGGGCTGGGCCTGAGGCTGTGGCTGCGCCCGGCCATGGCCTTGGTGGCACTTTTGGCCTGGATCAGGACATTCCCAGCTGGAGCAGGTCCCCAAATCCTGGTGGCAGCGCAGGTGTGTGGCTCGGGGGGAGCAGAGGAACCATCTGTGTGCACAGGGATCATCCTGACGCTCCCGTGGAGCTGCGAATCCAGAGGCAAAGCTGCTTCCCGTGGCTTTGCCACAGGATTTTGGCCCTTCCCTCAGCCCTGGCTCATAAATGAGCTGTGAGCTGCTCCTCACCCTCCCTGGGGCAAGTTTGCACTCCAGACAGGGAAAAGCTGGAGAACAGTGAGGCAAATCCAGATTTTTTCCAATGTGGAATGGGGAAACTCAGGAAAACCTTCCAAAATCCCCATTTCTGCCCCACTTTGCCGTCCTCCCTTGGCAGCTCCTGGCAGAGGGATTTGCTTTGCCCTCCTCCCAGCTGGTGAGGATGAGGAGCATCCCAGATCCGGGGTGAGGGCAGTGGGATGGTGGCAAGGAGGACTCTGTGATGGTCCCCAGGCAGGGGTGACATCGCTCCCACAAGGCAGGAGGAGATCCCAGGGGTTCCTGGGGGTTCCTGGAGGTGTCCTGGGGGTTCCTGGGGGTGTTCCGGAGGTGTCCCGGGGGTTCCTGGAGGTGTCCCAGGGGTTCCTGGGGGTGTCCAACCTCTCCCATCCTCGCTGGATCCGGAGCCCACAGAGCCCCGGAGCACCCAGGAAAAGCTGCTCCTGACCAGAGGGCTCCCAGCACAACGATTCCCGAGCCTGGCCAGCGGCAGGAGATTATGGGGCTTTGGAGCAGACACGTGGAAGAGCTGTGTCCTACTTTTGGAGAGCAGAATCCAATATAAAAAAAAAAAAAAAAAAAAGAAAAAAAAAAAGCCAACTTCGGGGGGCGGGCAAAAATAAG
>VXBQ01010068.1:127739-156235 GCA_013400175.1 Phainopepla nitens | reverse complement strand
TTAGATACCACATCAAGAGAGGATGTTGTGCTGCATGCAGCGGAAGACTGGAGGATTTTTAATTCCTGTGTAACATTTTCTTTTTCTCTTAACAGTTGTAAACTGATATTTGGTTGTAAAATCACTGCATGGGAGTCTGAATGCAAACAGCAGTAGAAGAGGCTTTTCATTTTCTTTATTTGCGCTTTTTTTTTTTTTTGAGTGTGTTTGTTTTTCTCACCATTCCCAATCCATAGGTGCATGCTTTATTTACAACAAAAAGAACTCATTCAAGGCAGGAATTGCCATCAGAAAAACTGAGAAGGGGGGCAGAGACCAGGGCTGTGGTTTTGCACAATATTGAGGAGATTGGCAAGTTGCACTTGATTTTTTTGGAGGTGCAAAGAGATGATCTGAGTATCCTTTTCCCAAAGAAAGCAGGCTGAACAGGGAATGGGAATACAGGATGGGATAAGGGTAACCTTAAGTGGGTTGTTCTGCACATACAAAGGAGGCTGGGCTGCTGCAGGACTGGGGAAAATGAAGGAATTGCCTAAATAATGAATAAATAATTTAAAAGGTTTGTAACTTTAAAAGGTAAATAATTTTAGAGGTTTGTTTTTTTTTTTACCCTCAGCCACACAGCTCCGTGCCCAAATGCTGCTCTGGGTATGAACAGGAATGTTTGGGCCAGGTCCATCCCTCTGGAAAGGATGGTGGCAGCTTAGGCTGAAAAAGGGGGAGTCCAATCATCGATCCTGGATGCCACCATCCACAGCTCACCTGGGCCTGGAGCACAGAGCCTTCAGCACGGGATGCAGAGGGGAACACTCCAAAAGAACGGAGATGTTCCAGTCTGGGTCCTGGCCAGTGCGGCTCAGGGATGTCACACTGACTGGCACAGAGGCAAGAACTCCATGACAAAGGGGGAAAGTTGCCAGGTGTCCTTTTCCATTCCACCCCTCTGTTCAGCAACCCCAATTCCAGGGTGATGGAAGAGGATTCCCAGCTCTGGCTGGACCCTCTGGGGTGGGCTGGGTTGCCTTTTCCCACCTGGAGATCCAAGGAGGGAGGAGCCCGTGCCAGGCTGGGCCAGCTCAGCACAGAGGGGTTTGTGTCACTCAGGGCTGGGGACACTCAGGACACATCAGCAACTTCTGCTGGGGGTGGGGGAAAATAAAGAAAATGTCAGGAAAACAAAACTCATCCGACTCAAAGAGCGAGTGGCTGCAGCAGAGAGTGCAGGGCACTCGTGGGCCCAGGGAGAGGGGGAGGTTTCACACAACATGCCCAGCGTGCCAAAAAATTCTGTACATTCCATAGTGCTCAGTGTGCTCCTATCCACAGGGGGTTTTCCAGAGCCAGGGAATGGTTCCAAGGCCAGGGAATGGTTCTCAGCAGCTGCAGAGAGTCTGTGCTCTCCTGCTGTCCAGGGCAGGTCCAACAGCTCCAGGCCATCCTTAAAGCACAGGCTGAAGGCAAAGGTTCTTGCGCAGAAAATTGGGAAAAACCAAAAGAAAACCAAAGCAAAACAACCCATGTTTGGAAAATCTCGGGCTGTTTCAGCTAATCCCAGGAGTTGTGGTGGTTTAAAGCAAAAATCCTTGCACACATCAGGGGTTGGGGGGAAGTAGCAGCTCCCTCAGCTTCCCTCCTGAGGAACAGTAAATCCTTGGGAGCAGGAAGGGTCTGAGGGGACCACGGACTGCCTTCAGTCACTACTACACAGCTCAGAGGTGAAGAGGAGGTAGTCACAACCCTAAAACACAGCTGGGCTCCCTACAGCAGCAGGGGCCCCCCAATTCCCCGGGCGAAGGAGCCGCCTGAGGGAACGACACGAACCAGCCCAAACCTGCTCCCCTGCGAGCACAGAGCTCCCCAAACCCTCCTTGTCACTGCTGCTGCGTTGGTGGTGGATCTTCTCAGCAAAGGACGTGCCACAACATAGCTCAGCTGGGCTGGGCCGGAGGTGAAGCTCAAGCAGGACTCGCAGGATGACGCCGGTGACACCGGATTTGGCCTAACCACGACGACACGGACACCAGGCGACGGTGACAACCCACACCAAAGCCAAGGAGCTTTTTTCGTTATTGCAACTGAGGTATTGAGATCACACAAGCGGGACAGGCTGATGCTCCCAAGGCCAGCACTCCCAGCTCCGGCCGGGAGCGGAGGCTGGAGGGACAGAGAGCGCCGGAAACGCGACGGGAACACTGCCACGGGCACCGGGGAGAGGGAGAGAGGGTGGGGAACAGTCAGGAGGGAACTATTGCTTGCCAAAATCACACACCAGGGGAACTCGACGGCCTCCCTCCCCCAGGTGGAAATAAATAAAGGAGAATAGAAAAGATCTGGGGGAGTTTTCAGTGGAGGGGAGGGCGGAGGGGGCTTGGAGGAGGTGGAGGACCCTGGGGTCAGAGGCTGTAGCAAGGCGTGGCTGCGCTGGAAGACGGGACACCAGGGACATCGGGGACCTACGGGGGCGTGGCAGAGGGTGGGGAGGGCCGGGCAGAGGCTCCCTTTAATCGCTGGCCACGTGGTTCTCGTTCTGCAGGGTGTGCCAGCGCTCGATCTTCTTGTCCTTGTTCTTCAAACACTCGTACCAGTGTTTCAAGCGCTCGCCCTTGGCCGTGATTCCCAGCTGGCAACCGCCTGGGGAAAGGGGAGAAGAGCAGGGTTTGTACCCAGAGGCGATGCTGATGTTCCAGGAAATCCCGCCTCGGGGACACACCTCACACCCTGCAATGCTTTTTCCACCTCCTGGCTCAAAAATCTGATGGAAACGCCTGGAGATGCTTGTCCTGCCCAGAAAACCTCCCAGGACGCTGGAGGTGGGGACGGGTGGGGGGTGCACCCACCAGATTCCATCATCCCACCTGGGCAGGCGACCCAGGCCGCCCTCCCATCCAGCAAACCTTGTACCAGGCACCCAACCCCTGTCCCAGAGGGGAGAGACGTCCAGCTCATCACTCACCAATGTAGTCGTTGGATTTTCCGATGTCATAATCCCAGACGGAAATGTCCAGGGATTTCTTGGCCAGGTCGCTGTGTTTGATGTCATAGAAGAACTCCTACAGAAATGGGAGCACCCACGTCACACCCCAAGGGAAGAACACCCCCTAAAAGCTGCAGTTAAGGGGTTGGATCTGATCTCTGTTCAGCCTTGGATTCAAAGTCCAAGGAGGGGATGGTTAAAATAGAATTAATGAAGGAAAAACGCTCCTTCCCTGTGGCACCTCTCCCCCAGGAGCTGAGCTCACCCCTTGCACCTACGTGAGCCCTTTCCAGGTGTCCCATCAAAGCAGCACCAGTGGAGAATTTTCCAATTTCCACCCCCAGGAATGCTCATCCCACCCACACCCCCAGCTGGGATGACACGGAGCAGGCAGCAGGGAGCTTTCAGGGCGTGTGATGCTGCCATGGCAAAGTCATTCCCAAAATATTCCTGGGCACAGGAGTGGGAAAGGAGCTTGAGCAAAGAGCCAAACCTTGGGGAGTTTGTCTTCCACCTCCTCCACTCAATACAGTATTCAGTGAATAGATTAAATAATATAAAAAATATCCATGCATACCTCGTTAAACTCAGGATTCAACGTTTTCTTCTTTATCTGTGTCTTGTGCTTGGCCTTTTTTCCCATGTCAGGTTTCAGCCAACTGAGGGCAACAGAAAACAGCTCAAAATTCAAATGCAACAACAGTGGGAGTTTATAAGCTTAAAAAGTGAGTTTCTGGGCTGGAAGAGATTTATTTAGGGCCAGCCTCCCTTCCCACCTTCCAGAGGATGTGGGAAAAGTGTGGGGCTGGGGCTGTGCAGCCTGACTGCAGATCCAGAACTCAGTTTAGGGCTGTGATTAATTACATCTCTGTTAGAAGCTGATTTAAAAATGTGAAGCCACTGTCCTGTGTTTGTGGAAATGGAGAATACAACAAACAAAGAGAGACTGGGAAGGGAAACTGCTCAGTTCCACTGAGCTACAAAAAGATGAGCAGAATACATTTTGCACGAGAGCTACTGAATGAGTTTTAGGGTGACAGAGGTTTTTTCTGAAGGCAAAGGGAAAAAAAAACAGGAGGAAAAACCCGACCAGGAATGGCTGCAGGGAGCTCTCCGTGGTGCAGCTCATGAGGTCGGAATAAAAGTATTATTCTGCCACATTCCCAGGAGCCACATGGGTTTATGGGGCAGCAAGTGGGGCACGAAGGGACACAGGGCCACCTCTGTCCTGCAGCCAGGGTGGGTCAGAGGTGGGGAGAAGGACACCCTGTCCTCTGGCTTCCACTGTCCCTGGACTCCCACCATGGCCTTGATGAGTCACAGGTGGGAATCCCACTCCTATGGATCCCAGGAAAACTGGGCACCTCCACCTCGGACTGCAGCCCCAAACCCATCCCCACATCCCTCACACGTCCTTTGTTTACAGGCATAAGGTGAAAGGTTGGAGACTCCTGAAGTCTTTTCCAGCCTTTACCAACCCTGGGATTCTCCACGAGGCGAGCACGGGATCGGGGCACTTGGGGAGCTCCGGGGAGCGGCAGGGCTGGCTCAGCACCCCTGAACTCCACCCACAACGGGGACACGGGCCAGCTGCAGAGCAAGGAGCCGCTGTGAGGCCAGCGGGGAGCTCCAGCCCGGAGCCATTCCTGGCTCACTCACAGCTTGACGAAGGGATCCGAGTATCCGTTGGCGTCCATGGCCGCCAGGTGCACGCAGCGCACGATGCCCACGATGAGCCCGCCCTGCTGGGTGCTGTACATGAGGGACACCAGGATCTTCCCGCGCTCCTCCACGTCCCCACCGCGATCCACCTGCGGGAGGGAGCCGACTCAGGGACGCCACAAACCCCACCCAGCCGAGCGTTGTTTTCTCGGTGCTAACGCTGGTGCAAACGCTGGGAAATTGTGCGTTTTCCACGTCTGGAGCGACACCTTAAGTTTTAGGTTTTATATTTTTCAGACTCTGCGCTGTTCTAGTGTGTAGTTCTGGGTTTCATATTAAGGGTTGCTGAGCTCTCTTCACAGGGTAGATAGACAAAATTCCTTTCTAGCTTGGGACCAAGGACAAATTTTAGGCCCAAGAGTGCAAACGATGGTGAAGCAGAGAGGAAGAACAAAGAGGATGGAGCTTCATAACCTGAGTCCATAACTGGACAATTAACTCAAATATGCTGATGGACCAGAGCTTATAAAAGTGTGAGACCATGGATCAAAACCTATAAAAGTGTGAGACCTCGTGACCAGGCGTCCATTTTGGGACCATTGCTGAATTACTTAAATACAACCCCAAGGGGTTCTTGCACGGCCCAGACTGGATCCTTTC
This sequence comes from Phainopepla nitens, assembly GCA_013400175.1. Classification (NCBI taxonomy): domain Eukaryota; kingdom Metazoa; phylum Chordata; class Aves; order Passeriformes; family Bombycillidae; genus Phainopepla; species Phainopepla nitens. Next base: position 150,939 of record VXBQ01010068.1, on the reverse strand, counting down.
AATAAATACTTTTTTATTCTTTTGCTCTGCCTAGCCTCTGTTCCCAAGTCAGCCTTTTTAGGCAACAGGGGGATGGACAAAAAACTGTTTGCTGTCACAGAGTGCATGGGGAGCTCGGGCACAGGAGATGGCAGAACAAGTCTAGAGACCCAGTTTGGCTGATGAAGTGAAGGAAGGTTGTCTGGGCATGGAGGAGCTGGGATGGGAAAACTCAGCGGAGGAGCAGGGGGGATGAGATGGATATCAGGGAATGCTGGGTCTCTGGGACAGGGGGGATGATGGGGCTGTACACAAGGGATGGTGGGTGGGACAGGGATGGAGCCCCAAGGACTCACCTCCTCCTCATACAGAGCCATCCCACGGGACGCGCCCGTTGTTCCGGCGCGCTTCGTCTGGCGCGGGAAAGGGATAAGGAAACTGCCATGAATGACCAGGACAGGAACCATCCCACAGCAAAAACACCTGGGAATGCATGCAGCCCAGCTCCTCAGGAACGTCCATCTGCTCCATCAACCCCCAGCCCAGCAGATTCAACGGGGGACAGAGCAGCCCGTCCCCTCCTCCGCGGTGACGTCCACCCGCAGGGGCTGGCAATGCCGACAGCAGCAGCCCCTGGAGCTGCTCCCATGGATTCCCACCACGCTCTGATCTCCTGGCCTTGGGATGCCACCTCAGCCCAGCACAGGTGGGAATCCAACCCCTAAAGGTGCCAGGGAAGTCAGGAAATGTCCATCCCCGCTCCAGCCCCTCCCTGCGCCCCTCAGGTGTTTGTTCGCTATCCCGACGAGAACGGAAGGAATTTTCACGGACACTCACTGGTATTACTCTCTCCAGGCAGATGTTGAAGTTCTTTTTCTGGTTGGCTTTGAGTTTTTTCAAGGCAACTCTGGTTTCTCCGATGAACTCGTTGTGGCCGAATTTGTCCTCGTCACACACGGAGATCCTGGAGGGAAGAGGGAAAAGGGGAGCATGAACCAGGCTGGAGCAGTGCCCGACTCCAAAGCCAAACCCACCCCTGCAGGGGCACAAAGCAAAGCCCTCCCAAACCCACCCTTGATCTGGATTTCCCCTGACCAAAAGCAATCAACTCCCAAATTTCTAGCTTGACAAAAAAAGAAAGCAACAAACAAACAAACAAACAAAAACCCCCACAAAAAAAAAACCCACAACAAACCCCCCAAAACAAAAAAACAACTAAAATACCCAACCCAAACAAAAACTCACAAAAAACCCCCCCAAAAAAAAAGCACAAAAAAACCCCACAAACAAACAAAAATAAAAACATTTTTAATATTTGCTTTGTGATGGGGCAAGAAATCCAAAGCTGGAAGTTTCCCGAGGCAGGGAGGGGGGAAAGCGACATAAATTTTGAGAGATATGGATATTTTATTTATTTATTTTATATGGGCTTTTGGATTTTTATGGATATATATGGACTATATGCATTTTTATGGACTTATGGACTATATGGATTTTTACTTATTTATTTCTTTTTATATGGACATTTTTTTCTGGGCTACTGTCAAATCAGTCTCCATGATGATAAAAATGAGATGCAAAACGATGACAAAAATGAGATGCAAAATGCAATTACTATTAAATGACAAGGTCAAAATGCCAGCTTTCCTCTCTTCAAAGAACCATCCAAACGAGCAAATTCACGCTGATTTTAACCCAAAGCTGCCTTTCCCAATCCCCCCCCGCACTCCTGGGGGTGGCGCTCCCGGTGAGCCCACCCCACCCTTCCGCGGGATCCGCGGGCTCCTGCCGGGCTTGCCTGAGGGTTTTCCTCTGCATGTCCTCGTCGGTGATGCCGTGGTACACCAGGGTCTCGTTCCACACGGGGTTCCGGGTGTTGCGCAGCGTCTTCGTCCGCAGCTTGTTCGACTGTGGGGTCAAAGAAACGCGGAGGAATTGCAGCCTGGAATTCCTCCCTGCCCAAATGCCAGCTCCTGGCAGGGAGGGGGGCCCCGTCACGTCTGGCACAGCTGGGTGATGGTGAGCCAGCGAGTCCAGGGGAGAATCAAAGTGGGACTTTGCACAAGTGACACGTGGTGGCCGGGAGAGCCTGGATTTTGTCACTCCCTGGGGTTTGTTCCATCAAGGAGAGGGATAAAGGTGGACAGGGCAGGATGTGGGGGCTCAGGTCACAGCTCTCGTGGTCTAAAGGAGGTGACACTGGGGAACTGAGGAGCTGACGCTTGTGTGTCTTTCACAACCACACGTTCAAAATTAAACAAATAAATACTTAAAATAAGTATCAGCAAATGAGAGCAACAGAAGTCAAAGCAATTCCCAACATCACACCCGCATTTCCTCTGAACAAGACCAGGATAAAATCAATCCAATGATTTTATTATCAGTTTTCCCCTGGTTTTACTCCTGATTCCTCTGAGTAAAACTCTCCTGCCCCCTCTAAACTCAGACCCAGCACTGCTGGTCATCATTCCTTCCTCAGAATTTGCCCCAAAAATCTTGAGGCAAAGATCAGCTCAGCTGGGCTGGGGAGGGAGATTTCCAGGAATTTCCATGATGGAGCCAGAGATTCCCCCCCAGCTCCAACCAGAATGTGCCGCAGCTTCCAAGCAAACGGATAATTGCAACTCTGGCCACAATGAGATTTTTGGGCAGATGTTTTGTGCTGCATTAACAGCAACGCCTCCTCTGGAGCTTCCCTCCACCCCTGAGCAGATTCCTGCCTGCAGGATGAGCTGTTCCTCGGGTCGGGAGAGCATCTGGGAGCATCCTCCATGTTCAGAGAAACCCCCGGGGAAAACAGCAGCGAGCAGAGAAATCAACAACGGGGAAAATCTGATCCGAGGGGGATTGGAGAAACCTCTGCCCCACCCCCAGCACCAAACCCGGCAAAGCCTCACCTTGCTGGCCCCGGGCAGGAGGTGCAGCTTCACATAGGGATCAGCCAGGCCGTTAGAATCCATTGGTTTTAAGCCCTAAAAAAAGGGATGAAGGAAATACAGGATGTGAATCCTCCCCTCAGCAAAGCCAAGGAAGAGAAAAACTCAAAGAGAAAAATGTGTTCAGTGACCCAAGAGCCTCTGCCCCGAGCGGCTGTGGGTGCCAGGATGTGCTGGCACATCCGACCCATCCCTGGAAAAATGAGAATTGTAGAATCACAGGATGGTTTGGGTTGAAAGAGAACTCAAATATCACCAAGTTCCACCCCCTGCCATGAGCAGGGACATTTTCCACTAGTCCAGGTTGCTCCAAACCCTGTCCAGCCTGGCCTTGGACACTTCCAGGGATGGGACAGTCACAGTTTCTCTGGGAGGACTGTTCCAGGGCTTCACCACTCCCACAGATCTCCCGGAGCCACACAAGGAAAACCCCCAACCCTCCCCAGGCTGTGCCTGGGGTGTCCCAAGGGAGCAGCCTCTGCCAGCAGCCACATGGCCTCCATCCCATTGTACCAGAGGAACTGGGAGCCAGACGGCTTTAAATCAGGGAAAAAGGGGGAAAAAAGAGGAGCTCTTGCCTTGGCCTTGATGAGGGTGCAGTGCAGGGAGCTGTTGTCCTGGTCGTAGAGCAGGCTGAACTCCAGAGCTCCCAGTGTGGATGACAGCGAGGGAGGAGGAGGAGGAAACAACCTCGTTAAAACCCCAGCCAATAACTGCACTTAATCACCCCCGATTAGCAATAATTGGAAAGATTTGTGGGTCAAATGTAAAAGCTGTTTCATGCAGTGAGACTGTGCTGGCAGCGGCCAAACTGCCACAAATCCAGGCGGATTCGGAGCTCTGCACAGCTCTGCAGAGCAGGGACTGCCCAGGGAGAGCAGCCCAGGCGAGGGAAGCTGACTCCAACAGCCCCCAGGCAAAGGAGGAGTAACCCTTCCAACCCTTCCCACAGCAGCTCTACCCCGGAGCACCTTGAGGAGATGAGCTCAGGAGCAGCACATCCTCGCAAGGCTGAGGCTCAGCACCTGTCCCCTGTTCTGGTTTGCTGGAAACCAGCTCAGCTCGTGTTCCTCCATCCCAGGGATGAAGAGCAGGCTCAGAGGCCATCAGCTGCTCCTGCTGCTCCAATCCAGGCGCCTCTTCCAGGCCCCGAGCAGCTTTCCCAGCCAGGATGTTCCGCCACAGATCTTCCCCCTCCAAGCCCCGCGGGGAAGCGGCATTCCCCAAGGAGACCCACCGCCTTCCAAAGCGAGCCATGCCCACCCAGCAACCTCCTCCAAATCCCACATTTCCCAAAGATNCCTGGCGGCGGCGCGGGCCGGCTCCGGGGGGCTCGCTGCGGGAGGAACCCCGTTAGCCCCCGGCCCGCTCTGCCCCCGGCCCCCCGCAGCCAGCCCGGGGTTACCTTGTCTCTCCGGGAAGCGGGTGGGACCCCCGGGACCCGGCCTTGCTGCTGCGGCCGCCGGCGCTGGGGACACAGGTGTGGCATCACCGCGCGTCGCCTGCGACATTCCCCCGTGCCCTCCTCCCCCACGTCCCTGCCCCTGGGGTGTCCCCAGGGACTGAACACTCGCACTGTCCCCTCGGCCGCGTTCCCATCGCATCCTACCTGCGGGTGCTGCTGCCGGGGCAGATCCAGCGGTGGACGCGGCTGAGGCGGGCAGGGGTGGCCGCTGGCCTTGCACGGAGTTGGTTCTCTTCACACCTGCGAGGACAGGGGACAATCAGCAGAGAGCACCCGCAGATGGCTCCTGGCTTTGTGTGCCCCCTGTCCTTGCAGGGGCGCAGGAGAAGCGCCACTCTCACCGGGGCTCCTGCTGACCCCGCTCTCGGCAGCGTAGTCGCGGCTGTCGCTGTCCCCAGCGGTGTCCTCTCTGCCGCACGGACCCGGCCGGCTCTCGGCCGCTTTGCGGCTCCCCCGGGCGGTCACTGTGGCGTCGGGCCCTGCAGGGAGAGGGATAAAGGAGCAGTGAGGCTGGAACAGAGAGCTGCCATCCCAGGGTGCTGCCCAGCAGCAGGGGGACGATGGGTATGGCCACTGCAGCAGCACCTCCCAAGCTCTGGGCGCCGCAGCAGGACGGCTCTGCACCACCAAACCCGCACGCAGCGCTCAGGAAACAAGGCCTGAGGCATCGACCACCTGGTCCTCAGCACCCACCAAAACCCTGACGGCACCACAGCTCCACACTCCTGGGATGGGGTGGGGGGAGAATGAGGGTGTCACATTTTCCTCCTGCTGATCATCTCCCATTTATTAAGGAGACAGCCATGGCAGCCGCCTCTGCCTCTCCCTTCCATCACCCAGCAGCCGCCGTCCCAGCGGATAAATCCCAGCCCAGCGCTCCAGGGTGATGGATCGCAACCCCACGGACGTGACGGGAAAGGTCTCGGCGCTCACCTGGCTGCTGCTGGAGACGCCAGGGATAAATCTTTGCCGTGACACAAATGGGCTGTTTCTCCTTGGCTGGGCTCTCAGGGTCACCGGGCGCGAGGACAACGCGGAACGCAACAGATTGTGGTGGGGAGGGGAGGAAAGGAGGAGGAGAGAGGGAAAAACACCGGGAATGCTGAAGAGCAGGGAGCGAGGGAAATGAGAATCCAGGAGCTGGAGCCCCGTGGCGCAGAGAGAGCGGTGCAATAAATAATTTTCCAAAGGAGCTGTAGGAAAATCATGGGCACGGCAGGAGCATGCTGAGCACCGGGAGGGGCGTGCGGAGCTGGCAAAGCCTTCCCGACTCCAAGAGCTGGGGGGTTTAATGAAAGCTGCCTGTGGGGCTGGGCATGATTAGATCCCCTTAATTAAGTGCTTTCCCCAACTGCTGCTGCATGGGGAGATCATCAGCTGGGGGCATCACAACCTGGGCTAAAGGAAGAGTGAGATGGAGGGGACAATTCCAGGCAGGAACTGTTCCACTCAGCCCGTCTTTACCTCTTCCAAGGAGCCAAGGAAGAGGAGGGTTTGCAGCCACTGCGCTACTCCCGGCTTAATGATTGCCCAAATGAGGAGCAGGCCATGTTGGAGGGGGATTTGGGATCCTCATCCCCTTGGCATCCCACGTGGAAGTGTGAAAATGGGGGCTGTTACTCAGAATGAACTCCCAGGGAGACCTTCTCACTCTCCACATCTCCCTGACAGGACCCGCGTGGGTGTTGGGCTTTTCTCCCAGGTAAGAAGCAGCAGGACAAGAGGAAAACGGCCTCAAGTTATTTCCTTGGGAGGTTTAGGTTGGATATTCGGGAAAATTTCTTCACTGGAAGGATTGCCCAGCTGCCCTGGAGTCCCCATCGCTGCGGGGGGATTTCACAGCAGTGTGGATGTGGCCCTTGGGGACACGGATCAGTGGTGGCCTAGGCAGTGCTGGAGGAATGGCTGAACTCGATGGGCTTTGAGGGCTTTTCCAAACGGAATTATTCCACAACTGGAAGTGGGGGAGGGTGCGAGGAATAACCAGAACAAGCCACTGCTGCATCCTTGCCCTGCTTTGCCTCCCGTGCACTGCACAAGGCTCGGCTGCTCCACCACAGGCAGGCACAAGCCCCCACAAGCCTCCTAAACTTCCCCCGGGAGGTTTTCCAAGGACTGCGGTTAAATAACCAGAAAAAAAACCCAACAACAACAAAAAATCCACCCTGCCCCTCCCAGCAGGACCCACCACCCACGGAGGCAGCTCTGGAACGGCAGCGGCTCAGCCCCGGCGTGTGCGGGAGGTGGGGAAGCCCTGGAATAACCCGGGCCCCCGTAGGGTGGGCGGCAGCAGCAAGGAGAGGTCCCGCTGCGGCATCCCGGGGGAAAATCGTGCGGGAAAACGCCTTGGGGATAGGAGGAGGCAGGGACGGGGCTCGGCACGGGAAGGGGACAAAGGCCGGTGCTTACCCTCGATGTCCTCGGCATCCGCCTGGCCTTGGGGGCACAAACAGAGCGAGAGGGGGTGAAGCTGCGGCCCACGCACCCCCGACCCCATCCAGAGACACGCTGTTCCCTGGATTTCTCGATTTTTATACTGTTTCCCTGTATTTCTCTATTTTGTCCCTATTTTATTCCTGTTTTTTCAAGGCTTCTCCAACACATCCCTGCCCGGGCACTGCCCGAAATCTCAGCCGGGCGCCCTGATCCCCACCCGGGGCTGCTTTGTTCGAGGACATCCTGCAACCCCATCCATCCACACTTGGAAACCCTGGGTAAAACATCTCCAGGCTCCACTGCTACCCCCTTCAGGACACGGGCAGCAGCCGCACGACTGCTCCGGATGCTTTTTCCCCAGAGTTTTCCCTTGCCGAGGACGGGAAGAGCCCCAGAGCCTCGCTGGCAGTGCTGGGGGAAGCAGCACCCGCTGTCACCTACCTCGGGTGGGTGCCCGGGAGGGGAGTTTGGGGTCCGGGGCGGGCGGCTCGGCCGGGCAGGGCTCGCTCGGGGTTTGGGGTCCCTTCTTGCTGATGGGCATCGGCTGCGGCAGCATCTGCTTGGGCAAACCCTTGAAGAACCAGGCACCGGAGCGTTTCCACACCTGCGGGAGCAGCATCGGGGCTCTCAGGGCTTCACCCCCCGCGCTCCTCCTCCAGCAGGTGGAGGATGTGCGACCCCACATCCCCACCCTGCAGCCCCATCCCGCTAATTAATTAATCAATTACCACCCTGGCTCACACCGCAGAAGCCAATCTCTGCCCACAAGAGCCCCTTGGACCCCCAAACCTTTGTTTTCGTGAAATAAAACGGCATTTTGTGCAGAGAACAAAACCATCCTGTAAGAAGCACGCTCCAACAGCGGCTGGGTGAGGCTGGAGGCCTCCAGGAGGTGGAGTTGGTCCCGTCTCGGAGGTGTGGGGTGGGGACAGCAGGGACAGAGGGGACAGCGGGCCACACGCACCTCCCGCTGCTCGCTGCAGATCTTGCAGAGCCAGATGGCCTGGGGCCGGTTGTTGGTGGTCTGCACCCCGCACTTGGTGCACACATTCTGCGGGCAAAACAGAGAGCTGGCTGACACCGGTGCCACCAAAACCGTCCCCAACGCCAGCGGGGTCCCACAGCTTGGCCTGCACAGCCACCAGTGACTCCGGGCACCCCAAATCCGTGGGGTACGGGGGGTTTGTGGGGCTTGGGGAGGGAGAGGGTGTCACCTTCTTGCAGTCCTCGCAGACGACGCAGGCGGAGCCCCTCGTCCCCAGCTGCTCCCCGCAGAGGATGCAGCGGTTTACGCCATCCCCCAGCACGCTGCGACGCATGTCCTCCAGCCGGGTCATCAGGCGCCTGGGAGGGCACAGGAATGTCAGGAAAGGCACGGGGAATGCCAGGAAAAGGGCGGGATAAGGGGGCAGGTCTCTCTCCCTTCGCTCCGGGTGGCGCTCGCCGCGGAGCCTCTCCCTTCCCAGCTACGGGACAAAACCACGTCCCAGAGGGAAATAGGATTCCAACAGGTTTATATGGCACGACATCGACTTGCAGGGATGCTGCCAGAGAGCTGACACCGGCCCCAGCTCCATGGAAATCCATCCAGCTCCTTGGAAAATCCATCCAAGGCAGCACCTTTGCATGGAGAAATCTCTCCCTAGATGGAAACTTCTCCACCCAGTCCCAGCAGCTTCCCACGAAGAGCTGAAGGAGGAGATCCTGGAAGGGCTCTAATGAGGATTGAATTAATTAATGAATTAATTTTCTTATTATTTGAGGGAAAAACATTGTGTATATTTGATGGAAATTCTTGCAGTGAAATGAAAGCCCACTGGAGATCAGGCTGTAAAAACACCTGGTTCCTGAAAAGGTGAAAAAAAAAAAAAAAAAAAAAAAAAACCAAAACAAACAACAACAAAAAAAACAGTTCAGGAAGTTTTGGAAAGCCAGCATTGGCAGAAGGAGTTTGGAAAGCAGGAACGAGCAGCCAGGAGCTGGCGCTGGCATCGTGCGCTCAGCTAACCCAGAATCCTGGCCCTAAAAATAGCACGGCAAGGGAAAAAAAGCTGCATTATTTATGCCATTCAGTGAGGAAGGAACAAAGAAAGAGAGGAGGAGACCCAAGCCCACCAGAGAGAGCAGCCCCTCGTGGCAGCCTGACCCAAATCTGACAGAGCCATGGCGGAAAAAAACCCAAAAAATACCCAAAAAAAGCAGCCAGTGTTGAAAAGACGTTTTGCCACGTGTGGTGACAGCTTCAGATTTGTGGTGATTCGGCTGCCAGTGGCTCTGAAATGCTCATAAACCATCCACAAGTTCCCTGCACACAAAATGCCTCTGGGGTTGGTGTTGGATGGCCGGAATTCTGTAGGGAAAAGTGGAATAAAGGAACAGCAGCACGAGGAGGGGAAATGATACGAGCACGGAATGGTTTTGGTTTGGAGGAACCTTAAAATCATCCAGTTCCACCCCTGCCATGGGCAGGGACACCTCCCACTAGACCAGGCTGTTCCAGAGTGGCCTTGGACACTTCCAGAGATGTGGGGACCTGTGCCAGAGCCTCGCCACCCTCCCAGGGAGGAATTTCTTCCCAAAATAAAGCACTTTAGGACGTGCAGCACATCCTGCCCAAAAGGGCCTCGCTGCAGTCAACAGGAGCAGCTCAAAGCCACCAAGCCCAGCCACGCTCAGGGATGTGGATCCATAATTCCAGAAATTATACAAGCAAAGCCATGCTGACACATCAGCTCTGCCAAAGCCCAGCCAGGAATCTCCTGCTCCTCCCCACGCAGGGGTCGACCCCGCTGGGCTCCAGCTGCTGCTTTGGAGCTGCCTCCTGCCCCTTCCTGATGAACCTGCAGCCTGTTCTCAGCCGGGTGGGCAGCAGCAGAGCCAGACAGAGCCAGCAGCGGGGACAAGGCTCTGTTTTGACAGCTCTGGTGTCACCAGACAGCAGATGGGAGAGTTCACGAGTTCCTGGCGGCGGCGGGAGCGCGGCGGCTCCAAATCCAGCAATGCTGGTTCTCATCCCTGTGCTGACAAACCCCATCCTCAGAACCACAGTGAGGGGATTTTGTGCTTCCTCGCTTCAGGGAGCAGCTCCCTGCCGGCCTAGCTCCCTGCTCCGGTGTGGGGTGGTGGAAGGTGTCCCTGCCCACGGAATGAGAGGAGGTTTGAGGTCCTTCCAACCCAAACCACTCTGGGATTTACTTGAGAGCTGCCGTGGTCCATCCCTGCCCTTCACATCCATGGGTGGTTCCTTCCTAGAGGATAACCCAGCTCTGGAGCCACCATCCACCCCCAGTGCCTTCCCAAGCTCCAGAGCCTGTGGCAAACACAGAAATCCCAGAGATTTCAGCAGAGCTGCATCACCCAGCCAGCAATTCCAATGAAAAGCTGGATCCTGGCTGTTCCCCAAGTGTTATTTAAAAGGAATTAACCCCACATCCCATGGAATGCATGATCCTCACAACATCCAGTTTTTCTCATGCCCCACCTCACCAAGGGGGAGCATTCTGGGGGAAAAACCTCTCTTTTATGAGGAGCCAAGCACATGGACAGCCCCCAAATCCCCTGCAATTCCTCTTGCTGCACTGCAGGAGCTCCAAGCAAAGCAGCTTCCAGTTGGAAATCTGCAAGCCCAAACAAACTTATTATAGAAACTGGAACAAATGGCACAATCAAAGGGAGGGGAAAAAAAAAACAAAAAAGAGGAAAAAGCCTTTGCATTTCAAGAGATTCATTATTTAGCTGCAAAAATCTCTCCCAGGCTCTCATTTACCAGGAGCTGCTCCTTAAGTGGGATTTTTGAACCACTGGAAGAGCTCAGCAGCCAGGACACACCTGTGGCACCACTTGCAAGCCAAGTACATTCCCTAATTAAAATATCCATTCAAGAGGGAGAAATTGGGCTGCCTTTTTTTTTTTTTTTCCCATGACTCAAACACTGCTGAGAGAGAGCTGTAGAAAACGTTCAGTTTGAAATCCTGGTGTGAACCTGGCAGGAAGAGCCCTGGGAAAGGGGAGGTTGTGCCCAGACCCCTGGGCTGGGAAGCTCCTGGTAAAGGCAATAACTGGGAGGAGAAAAAACCTCCAGCTTTTTTGTTTCCAGCTCCATCTCCAGAGATCCAAATCCATCCCATTCTCCCATTAATAACCAAGGTAAGCCCTGCCCTCACTAGGAATGGGATTTCTGCCTTCCCAAAAGTTTTTCTCTCCCCTGGATAACATTTCCACCTCACTTTTACTGCACATAACCAGCCCTGCAGCTCATCCCTCTCCCTTCCGTGGCTCCAGCAGCATCTTCCTCCCCATTATCCACACTTCAGCTGCTCATCCCTCAAGCCTCCAGACTTAAAAGAGCAGGGAACATCCTTCCAATTGTTAAAATACGGGGGAAAATCCGGGAATGGAGTAATTGGAGCCCCGTGGCAGGGAGCTGGCTCAGCCCAGCCCTCAGGGACAGCCCCGGGGGATGGGGAGAGATTCCCTCACCTGCCAGGAAAACTGGGATTACAGGGATTAGGCACTGATGGGAGAGAGATAGGAGGAACCTTATCGGAAATGTTCCAGTTTGTCTAAAATAACAGCAATGAGCAGGGCCCTGCTGATGGAAACCAGCCCAGCCCCAGGAATGTGGTTGGGAAGGGGGAAAGTGAGCGGGCCCCAGGGCAGGGAGAGACATCCCTGGGTGTTCCTGCCCCATGCCAGAGCCCTGGGGCAGGCAGGGAAGGGCTCAGCGACATCCAAACATCTCCCATGATCTATGGCAGGAGAGGGATCCCACAGGGATGAGGGATCCCACAGGGATGAGGGATCACCTTAGGCTGGGTTCAACCCTGGGTGGGACAGAACCAGTGCTGATTTTGACAGAGCTGGGTTTAGGGTTGGACTCCACGGCTTCAGAGGTCTTTTCCAACCTAGATGATTCCAGGGAACTCTCAGCATCGAAGCAGGGGAAGAGGGATGGAAAGAGGGGCAGAGTGACTGGAACAAAGTGCTGATGATCCCAGAAAAGAGACTTAACAACAGGAGCAGGAATTTGCTGTGTTTAAATATTCATCAGCACTGCAGAAATGAATGGCCAAGATGTCCTAAATGGGCTTTAAATTGTGGCAGGGAGGACTTTTAATGCAGCAAAAAGGGTGGGAGAAGGACCTGATCCACGAGGGAGGACCTGATCCAGGCCACCGTGCTCCACATGCTCCTCAGTGCCGTGCAGGAAGCAGCAGGGATGGGCTCAGCCACCACATCCATGGCGAAAAAATTCCAGTGAAACACAAAGGAGGTCACCAGGAGCCTCCAGAATGAAGTCCAGCCTCGTCTCCGTGTGGAGATGGTGTGCCTTAAAGGGCTGAATATTAAATTAAGGCTCGTTTTCCTGGTGGAAAAGGGACAAGAAAAGCAGCCAAGTTGCAGATTAAGGGAAGCAAAATTAAAATTGGGATGAGAAATGAGAAGCAATTTTCCTCGCCTCCAAGTGGGCAGGGAGCTAAAGGTAAAGCACCCCTGGGGCTTTTCCAGGCTGAGCCCTCACCCATGGAGGGAAAATTCCCACAGAGTTTTTCCAAGTATCCGGTTCCATGCTCATCCAGGTGCTCACTGGATGTGCTACAGCAGGGTGCTAATTTTTGCAGTCTTGGAAAGAAGAGAGAAGGGTTTTTTTGGGGGAGGAAAGCTCAACCAAACCCCCACAAAAATCTCAAGCAGCACAAGCTGTCCCCTGGTCACGACTGAACCTCATCTCCTCCAGAAGTTGGCATCCCAGGAGATACCCCCAGCTGTCTCCAGTAACCTCCCTGCCCTGCCCCAAGCCCGAATTTTCTTCTTGTGCTGTCTGCACATGGGGATGAAGATCCCAGGCTGTGCTCCCCAGACAGATTCCCTGCCACTGAGGTTAATGACTTAAACCCCAGGGACTTCCATCTGCTCCTGCATTATTCCTGTGTCATCCCAGCCGTGAGCAGCTGAATTAAAACCCAACCCCGCTGCAGAGCTGCTCCTCCTGGAGCAAAGGTGGGGACACAACCAAGCCACTGCACTGTGAGAGGGGCCACAGGGCTATGGCCAGAGCCACGAGCCAGCTGTCACCTTGCCTCTGGGAGAGCCAGCTCTGTGCTCTCCAGAAATATCCATTTCTACCTTGGGATGGTTTCAGATCTTCCCCTCAGTGCCAGGATTGTGCTGGAACTCATTAGGTGGCTGAGCAGCCTGGCTGGGTTATTGATGGCCCCCAATTAGAGATGCAGAACGGAGTCAATTAGTGCCTGCAGGTGCTCCTGTGGCAGCTGGAAAACAGGAGCCTCATGGATTGCAGCTGGAATAGCACCACTGCCACCAGAGTGTCACCAGAGTGTCACCAGGGCCAGCACAAAGAGCCCCGAGCACAGAGCACGGCAGGACAAGGATGGATCCATCCCTGCCCACGTGGATAATCCCTTTTCCCCTAAAACTTCCAGCCCCATGTCCCTTATCCCCCCTGATCATCCAGCAGCTCTCAAGCCCAGCAGCTCCAGCCTGACGAGCTCCTGCTGTGTCACGCTCAGGATGATTCCAGCTCCTCTCGTCCTTCTCTGCGCCACCAGACAAAAAAAATCCCCTCCCAACACAAAGTGTCCCCGTCCTCCAGCCCTCATCAGCATCCAGCTCACGTATCCCACAGGATTCAAACACCCTCAGAGCTAAAAATACTCCTTCATGGGATTAATTTGAGCTGGGTTTGACACCAAGTCCGATTCCACAAACAACAGCTCAACAAGAGGCATCGATTTGTTCCCAAGACGAGGGGCCAGTGGGATGGAGGATACAGGACATGGAGGGCAAAAAATTGGGAATGATTTGAGGCACAAGGAGGTTCATCCACAGCCCTGGTTGTGGGATTCAGGATTCCTCAAAGATTGGGGGTAAAGCTCAAATTAATCCTTCAAATACCTCCACTTATTGAGGCAACTCCAAATATTCACCACATATTTGCCCTTTGGAATCTCACTCTGTGTGAGCTGTTCCTTATATGAACCAAAAGCAGAGTTTTCATGGAATAATAGAATGGTTTTGGTTGGAAAAAACCTTACAGCTCATCCCATTCCACCCCCTGCCATGGGCAGGGACACCTTCCACCATCCTAGGTTGCTCCAACACGGCCTTGGACACTTCCAGGTATGGGGCACAGCCACAGCTTCTCTGGGTGAGTTTCAATGGATTTCTTTTCCCCTTTACAGGAATAGAAAAATCCCAGAAAATCCCAGAAAATCAGGCTTTCCAGGAGCAGCTCCCTAGAAGCAGCCTGGCCAACCGAGGGCCAGCCACCACCGCTGCCTGCCTGCCAGAGGCCGGCCTGGCAAACCCGGATTATTTTGTAATAGAAGGAGCTCTCCTGGATAACGTCCGAGAGCTGCTCCCGAACGGATGACTCCGTCCGAGGCTGATCCAGCCGCTGTCCCACATTCCCGGGGCTGAACATCCTACAGCTCTTGTTGTGCAAGCCAACAAACACAAAGGGGCTGGCACGGTTCCCGCTACGCCTCCACGCGGGAGGGGGATCAGCTGCGGCCGCACATCCGCCAGAATTCCCCGCTCCCAGCCCCTCCGCCCGGCTTTTCATGAATGAGGATGAGCAAACCTCCTCCGGCTCCGCAAAGGAGAAAGGGAAGAGTGGGAAAACAGCTGCACGAGATAAATCTCTCCCCGAGATGATTTACGCCTCACCCAAGGAGCATCGCGCTGGGAAGGGATTCTTACCGGGCTGTAAAGGGGAAAAGCCAGGGAGAGCTGTTTGTGAGCGCTTCTCGGGCATGAATCACGGCCACTCGGAGCCACTTTCACATGGCTCCTGCCAAAAAGCCGCGAGAGGGAAGCGGAAAGTGTTGGAATGTGATGCCAAGCCCCGGAGGCACGTCGAGCCTGAGGGAGCAGCACATCCACGGGGCTCGAGGCGAGCCCAGGCAGGGAGAGCAGCCCCTGGAGAAGCAAAACCTTCCCGGGATGTTCAGGGACCCTCCTAAGCAAGGATTTCTGAAAAACGAGGAGGTAAATCCAGCACTTCCCCGCAGGAAGAGCACTCCGTGGCTGCATTGCACCCCGATATTTCAGGGACAGGAAACTGTCCCTGAGCTGTGAGAGGGAATTTGGCACTCCCCAAAGCACTGGGGAGAGTGGCTCCGGCCTGGGCCTGAGGATTTTCCCTGCTAGGAAACAAAAGAGGAGTGGAGGGTGCTGAAACTGGGCAAGAAGGAACCGCTCCTCTGCCGGGAAAACGGGCGTGATCCCGACGGATTGTGGAGATCGCCTCTGGAAAACCACTCCCAGCAGAGCAGGGGGACGGACACCTCGGTATTCGCTGATTTCACCCGGCAGGAAAAGAAACACGGGCACTTCCCACTCTCTGCAGGATGCCCCTGGTGAAAAATGAGCTACCAGTGCCTGTGGGGACCCCAGGACCCCCCAGCAGCCCTGAGCCTCACACACGGCTCCTTCCAGAGTGGGATTAAGCACGGGATTCATCCCCGATTCATCCGTTCATTATTCCACCATGGATCCATCACCCCTCCGACCGCATTCCCACAACACGACCGGACTCCTCCGTGCTCTGGCTCAGCTCCGGCCTCGCAGTGAGCTGCTATCAGTGACTCCTTCGCGACTGAAAAAAACCCCGGGGTGAGAGCAGAACGCCTGGCTCCAGCCCCGCGGAGTGCCAGCGGCGCCCGGAGCCGCTCCCTCCCCTCCCCTGCGCGCTGGCTCCTCCTGGCCGAGGCCCAAAGATCCCCGCAGGCTCCTTTCGGGAGCGGCACCGCAGTGCAGAGGAGCTGCCAAGGAAAGCAGCCAAGCAGAGCCTCCTGCCGCGGCCCCGGCGGGATCGGGGTCCCTCTGTCCCTGTCCCTCGGTGTCACCGCTTACCCGATGCGCTCCTGCTCCATCTCCTCCATCTTCTCGGCGCGGGCGATCACCCGGTTGATGATTTCCTTCTCCTCATCCGTCAGCTCCTCGCCCTTGCGCTGCCGCTCGGGCTGCGCTGCCCAGCCCGCCGGGAGCCTGCGGGGACACGGGGATCCAGCCGTGGATCGATTCCCTGCCCAGGCAGCAATTCCCAAAGCCCAAACGCGGCCCAGCTCCCCGTCCTCCAGATCCCACCCAGCCCGCAATGAGCCCCCACCCGCGGCTGGGAGCTCTGCTCTCCGTTTTTAGGGGATTTCATGTGGAAATGTTGGTTTTGTACGGAGGGAAAACTCCTGTTCAGAAATATTCCCATTATTTCCACGTCTCCTTTGGCGCCCTGGAGCACCAGGTTTGCCTGGCAGCCGCAGGACCGGGGCAGTGGTGCAGGAGTGGGTGGCTTTTTTTTTGGGAACATTTCTCCAAGCATGGGAGTGTTTCTCCCTCTAACATCATTCCCAAGGATCCTCTCTCTCCCAGCCTGGGCGTCAGGCAGCGCTAACCTGGTGACAGGGTAACGTCTGCCACTCAGGGGTGCAAAAGGCAAACATTCCTCACCTTCCTGCTCATCCAAAGAACCTTTCCTGGCTCTTTTCCCCTCTGGATTGAACAGACCTACCTGGTCTCGAGCCTTAAGTTCATTAAAACCCTGTGTGGCACTTCTCAAATATTTTATTTTTTTTGCATCCAATCCAGTTTTTTTTTCCCCTGTTCTCAGACCATCAGAGCAGCAGGAAAAGAGGAATAAGTGAAAAATAAAAGCAAAGGAGATACTTACTGCTCCTTCTCGCTGCTTGGAAGTGCAGGGAAAGAGAGAGAATAAGGATTAGGTGAGAGCAGGGGTGAGGAGAGCCCAGCCAGTGACACCTCCCACCTCAGGGTGACAGTCCCCAGCTCCTGGTCCCTCCCCAAAGAGCAACTCCAAACCTCCAGGCACCAAACTCAGCCCCATCCGGGCTGGAGATGTGCTCCAGAGTGGTTGTGGCACCACTTTGCAGGGTGACAGGACAGAGGGACAACACCAGCTCCCTGCACACCGCGCTCCGTCCCCACCACCTCGCTCAGGACGGAGCAAACCCAGCGAAACGTCCCCACCCAACAGCTCTGAACCAGTTCCTGGTGTCCCCACAGGAAGAAGCTGTGTCACCACCCACCCTGGGCACCGTCCCCGTGCCCTGCTCTGTCACCTGGCTCGGAGGGACATGGTCCTGTCACTGGGGCACATCCACCGGTCAGAGGAGCCGCCCAGCACCGCGTCGGTCATCGCCGGCCACCCCGGGCACGAGTCACCAACACCACGCAGCTCGGACTTCAATCACTTGGCTCCCAGATGCCAATGAAGAAGTGGAGCTGCCAGCCAGGCTGTAGGGGAGAAAACAACCGAAAAATCCCTAAAAGTCACGCTGGGAAAGGTTTTGTTTGTGGGGTTAAAAGGGTTTGGAGCAGGAATGTCTCTTTAGTGACTGTCTGGATGTTGAGATGCAGGAGCCTCCAGTCACCTCCTTCCCAGGTGAGCAGCACAGCCTGGATGTAATTAATGAATCCCCAACCTCACATTAATTATGAGGCTTCAGAGCCAGGAGGGAAGAGGGGGATCCATTCCAGAGAAAGAGCTACAAGCAAAGAAACTTTCTCCCCAAACTCCAGCATGGCTCTCTGACCTTTCCCAAACCACATTCCCTCTGGAAAAAAAAAAAAACCAAAACCTCCTCCTTTCCCAATTTGGTTTGCTGAAGTTTTTGCCAAGTGGATCCAGGAGGGAAAACACGGCACCAGGACTCAAACAGGAGAGTCTGTCCATTCTTCCCCTAAGATTCATCCAGAGAGGGTTCTTCAAACCCTTCTCCTTAAAACACAAATGGATGTCGAATCCACAGCCTGATTGTTGCTTTATTCCTATTTTTTGGAGGGGTTTTGCCCCTCCATCCACTTGCTCCTGCTCACTGCAGGGGGATGAGGATGGATGGATCCTTCATCCACCACCTCTTCTGAGGGAAAACCAGGGATTTGATAGATTTGCCTGCAGCAGAGCTAAAAAATTCACAAAAAAACCCTCTGCAGAGCCCAGCCATGGACAACTAGGCTGCTCCCAGCCCATGGATGATTCCCCTCCCCATCCTGCTGCCCTGGGATGACACTGCCTTGGATTCCTCCCTGCCTGGAAGGGACCTCTCAGTTCCCCTCACCCCAACAGGTCCCAAAGCCAGCATCCCAGCAGGACCAGACCGGTAAATGCACCTCTGTAGGGCATGAAGCAACTCCAGCAGAGAAACTGGGGAGATTATACCAAGGAAAAGATGAAAACGGAGCTTGCAAAACTGCCCCACTGAAATCACCAGCTCCAAGCCAGGAAAAAACACCCAACTTTCCCAAAAAAGAGGGGAAAAAAACCACTCTGCAGTACTGCAGGGGTTTCTCATTGCTCCCTGAGGAGTCAGTGGAGGCTTGAGGCTCACCTTGGCTTCATGGAAATCTTCGGGATGTGAAAAAGTATTTTTGGAAAAGCGGGAGAAGCGAAGCACGTGGGTAATCAGTGCTCTGCTGGTTCGTGCAGCGCCTGCTCCCGTGCCAGACCAGAAGGCTCCGATTAACAAGGTCACTTAATGAAGCAAATTGTTCATTTTAGTCCCCCCTGCCACCTCCACAATCCGCACTGCAGCAGAGATTTCCGCTGGGAATGAAGGGAGGTCCCGGGGTGGGCACGGGCCGGACAGGGAGCAAGGGCAGCACCACGATGCCAGCACCCATTTTTGGGTTGATGCCGGTGGATAAGGGACTCTGCCAAGGTCACACGGGGCAGGAATGTCCACCCCCAACCCTGCAACTGGGGAGAAGAGGGGGAAACTCCCTGGTTTTTCCTAGCAAAGAGGTTTCAGGAAGGAAAACTTTTCCCCACCTGGAATTTTCTGCTAATACCAGCGAGGCCGCGAGCTTTGTTCCGCTTTGTTGCGGCCGGAGCGGAGCGCGGGGCCGGCTCCTGAAGGAATACACAATCCCTTTCCTCTCCTATAAATAATAGATTTGGAAAAATCTACTTTGCATTACTTCCAGCAACTACCCCTGCTTGCCCTAATGCTTCCTCCGGCGTTTTTAGCGCACGGGAAAGAACAAAACAACGGCTCGGGGTGGCTTTTCCCCGCCCTGCCAAATCCTGGCTCCCCGAGCACCGGGATGCGGCCACCCAAGCGGGGATCGATGGGATGCAGCAGCATTTCCTTCATGAAACGGAAATATCCCAAACCTAGCGGGGTGCCGAGACCTCCCAGGCTTTGGCTGACCCCGGAGGGTCCCGGCTCTGCTGCCCTGGTGTCAGTGGGGATGCGAGGAGCCGTCTCATCCCGGCGTTTTCCGAGGGATGCTGGCAGCTCCCGCCGGCGCCGACGCGGCACGTCCCGGGCAGAGCCAGGAATAGCAGCGAGGTCTTAATTTCTGGCCTTAAGGAAGGGCCACATGACTCCAATCACGCCGCTCCATTACTCGTGTGTGACGGAGCCCGTGGATCTGGTCACGCTTTAATACACTGGGATTGAGCGCCTTCCGTGGATCCCTCTCCTGGAGGTGGCGGCGCCGACTCACGGGCCCACCTCCAGCACCCAAAACCTGGCAGGTGCAGTGCCAGGAGCTGGCAGGTCCCACTCGCCCTCCAGCAGCCGTGGGAGGGCCGGAGAGGCAGCGGGATCCCCGTGGAATGAGCCCATCCCACCCCACGGCGCTGCAGGGCCCGGAGCCACCCACAGCTGAGCACCTGCAGAGAGCCCGGCACGAAGGGCACCCCTGGAGCCACCTGGGAATGCCAAACCAGGGAGGTAGAGAGAAAATTCTGTCTTTTCCAGGCTCCTGGGGCAAGGGTGAGGTTTTTCCGGCGAGCTCCACGCCTGCCAGCCGATGCCTGCAGAGATTGTCTCCAGCAGCAGACACTGACACAGGCAACCTATTTCTCCCTCCAGCCTCCTGAGCTCTGCAATGCAGCTTTCTTAAATATTGAATAAGTCTGCTGCTCTCACCACCTGCCAGTGCCAATGATGAGGTAATTTTTCCATTGACAAAGCCTGATGAGATTAATCCGGGTGGAAAAATGCAGATTTTGGGGATCATCCACTTACCTGGAGCAGCGGCAGCAGCCAGACCCCAACCAAGCAACCCAAGCTGCTGCTTTGGTGCCAGGTGGGAGATTGTTGGGTGTCCTCACCAAGCAGGAGGTTTGGAAGTGGAATGGATCCAAGCTGATTCTCTGTTGGGATGGTGGGGTTTGCACATTGGCACCAGGGCAGGTTTATGCTCCACAGCTGGAGCCAGGGATGGAAAAATAGGGGATGAGGATGGAATTGCCTGATGGGAATCATTTTGGGGTGACAAGGACCTGCTGAGGCCCCCCCCTAGATGAGCAGTGTGAGGAGCAAATGCCAAAGCTGGGATGAGCCAGGATGGAATTGCCTCCTCACCACTCAGGACACACATCCCAAAGCACCAAGTTCAGCTCTGGGGGACATTTCCAGCCATCTCCCAAGTCCATCAGGACCAGCTCCTGCCCTGCTCCATGCCTGGCACCCTGCAAACCACAGGGAATCCCAAACCCTTCCCAGACACCCGGCACAGACACCACACCCCACATCCAGCTGTGCCCTGAGCACCTCCCAGCACCCAGGCTCGTCCTTTCCCAGGAAAAGGAGCTTGCCCACTGCACATCCCACACCGTTCCCCACGGAACACGTTCATGGCTGTGGGGGCAGGCAGCAGGTCCTCACCGTCCTCCGGCTCCAGGCAGGATTTGGTACTGCTGGATTTACCTGCAGAGGGGGGAAAAAACCAAAATATCCCCCAAAATATCTGCAGGAGCAGCTGTGTAACCCTGCAAGATGATCAGCAGGTGGCAGGGAGGGGCAGGAGGGCAGCCCAGCCCCGCAGGGTGCCACACACCCAAACGCCCTCAAACCCCGACGTTCCATCCTTTGCCTCATCCCACGTGCAAATGGTTTTAGAAAGTTCGGGCAAAATCGGGCAAGCTGCCTGAAGGATGGTGCTCAGGGAACAGCCCACGGCCCAGGCTTGCCTTTCAAAGCAGGAGGGAGGCAGGCAGAGCTCAGCTGGCAGGAAGCTGCTGGGGCTGGAGCTCCTCCCGGACCCCTGGACAAGGGACAGGACAATCCCAGAGGGAGCAGCAGGTGACACAGCTGTGGCAGCACACGCTGAGTGTCCCCACATCCTCCAGCAGCCACGGGGTGGGATCAGACCCTTGAGTGCCCCACAGCAGCTGAAGGGTCCTGGAATGCAGCTTTTGGGAAAAGACCCAGGGCCAGCCCTGGGGTCACCTCATCCTTCAGCCCCACACCAAATCCCTGCAGGGAACAGCAGCCCCACAACTTCCCGGGTCAGTGTGGTACTAATTAGTTAATTAAAGCTCAGTGTGACAGCCACAGTCCACAGGTGACAGTGGCAGACTAGAGACAGGAAAAGCAAAGTGATGCCTCCACTGCCCTCCAGTGAAATCCACACTGCAGCCGCTGGGAGAATTTGGAAACACCAATTCCCTTTGCCTTAGCTAATGCCACTGCTGCCTTCAAATTCCCACAAGGTGCTGAGAGCTGCCTTTATTCCACTCCCCCTGAATTCCCAGCTCCCCGTCATCCTCCAGACAAAGCTGCATCCCAAGGCAGCTGAGCAGCAGCTCAGTCAATTTTATTTAAGCAGCACGTTGACATTTCCTCCAGCAGCTCCCTCCCAAACCAAACACTGTTAGCATGCTGTCACAAGGATTTACTCCCCTTGATTAATTACAGGAAAGACAATGGCAAAAAAAAAATTTAAATACATAACCCAGTCCTCGGTGCATCCAACCCCCCCGGGGCTGCCGGAGGGGCGGATCCAGGTGAAGGCTGAGCACACCCCGAGCCCACCCGGTGCTGCCATCGCTCCTCAGGAGCTGCTTAGCAACGGAAAGATCCCCGCAGGGCTCCGGCATCGCACCCTCGGTGCCAGGGCCGGAGAGCGCGGCCAGAGCCACCCGAACCCCAGCTGGGATCCAGCGCTGGGCCAGCGGCAGGGGAGGTTTAGCGACGGGAAAAGGCTGGGAAGCACCAGCCAGGTGAGCTCGGAGGTGGCAGGTCCTGCTCGCTGCCAGGAGAGGGTGACAGTCCCCACAGGGTGCCCCAGGGATGGTGGCATCACCCCACAGAGCAGTAGCGGGGGTGGCATCCCCAGGCTGGGGCAGAGGAGCCACGCAGAGCCAGGCCCCCCACGCCAGCTCGGCCACCAGCTCGGGATCTGCACCAGCCCGGGACACTCTGGGCTCCCAGTTTCCCCCACAACCCCCCCAATACCTGGAATCACGGAGCCAGACATGTCCCCATCACCGGCACCCCAGACCCACACCGGAGAGCTGGATCCAAACCTCCCAGGGCCGGAGAAGGGAATTGCTGCCCCCAGCACGCGAACCTTTATGAACCAGCACGGCCTCACCCCCCTCCCCAGCCGCTCCCCGGCCTGAGGAAGGCGGGGGAATTCATCAGCCCGGCCTTGGGAAGCAGAGCCCCCTCCTTCCCTCCCTTCCCGGCCTTTGAGCGCTCGGCCGGGACCGCCTGGAGCGGTTCATTACTATCAGCGCTAATTGGCAGTGACTGCAGTGACGGCGTCACCGGGCCGCGGGCGGGAGGAGGGCACGGAGCCGGGGCCACCAGCGAGCTGGCACAGGGGTCACCACTGCCACCGGCACCCGCGGGGGACACCGGCTCATTGTCACCCCGCCGAAAGTCCCTCCAAACTCGCGCACAGAGCGAGGCTGGGACCCCTCGCCCTTCCCGCAGAGGTTTTGCCTCTCCTCGCGCTTTCCGAAGCTGGGAATGTTTCACCCCACGCAGAGCCCCCCAAAAGGTGCTCCACACCAAAAGTAATCCTCTCCCACAGCCAGCAGGAGCCAGGGCAGCGCACAGGGGAGTCTCTGAAGGGGCAGGAGCAGGCACCGAGCAGGGGACGGGGCTCGCACCCAGGCGGGGGCTCCGAGCAGGGCTGGAATTCGCTGGATTCGCACCCTGCAGGTGACAAGGAACAGCTCCCACCGCATCGCCCGGCGCTGCCACAGCGCTGCCCGAGGCTGCTGCGGGCGAGCAGCGCCCGCCCGGCGCTCCCCTCCTGCGGGATGCCCGGCGAGGCGCCCACGGGATGCGACACCAAATTGCCGGTGCCGCGAGTGGGGCTCGGCCCCGCGGCCCCCCGGCTGATCCCTCCCCACGGAATCCCTGAGGCAGATCTGAGTCAGCCCTCCAGCAGCAGCTCGCTCAATCCCTCCCGGATGAATGATGCATCATCAAATAGAGCCCAGTGTCACAACATTAACAATATTTATTTTCAGCCTAAGCTGCAGCCTGGGCTTTTGATACCAGTAATTAAAGCAAATGGTTCATCTGTTCTCATCTCTGCATCCCTGGAGCCAACTGGCCGTGTTTGGAAGCCTTGTGTTATCTCTTTTTTTTTTTCT
>VXBQ01010068.1:78721-113579 GCA_013400175.1 Phainopepla nitens | reverse complement strand
CCTTCCTCTCCTTTCCTCTCCTCTCTTCTCCTTCCCTTTCCCTTTCCCTTTCCCTTTCCCTTTCCCTTTCCCTTTCCCTTTCCCTTCAGGAAAAAAATCCCTTCCAAGGGGATTCTCACCAAGGATTTGGGGCAGGGGTTTGGGATCAGCAGGGCTTGTCCCTGGCTCACTAATCAATAGGGAGAGGGCACCTCCTGAGCTGCACCCATGGAGGAAGGAGAGATCTTGGGAATTTTCCTCTCTTTTTTCCCTAATTTCCACTGAATCCAAAACCACAGGACAAGCTGTGAAATACTCCAGAATCAAGAAAAATGAGACAAGGAGCAAAAGAGGAAAGCAAATCGAGTTCTTCTGCTGCCTAATACTCCTTTGTCTTCCTTTCTTCTTTTTTCCTTCCTTTTTTTCTTTTATCTTCCCTTTCTTCTTCTATTTTCCCTTCTCCCCCGCCTTTTCCTTCCCTTTGTTCTTTTCCGTAGAATCATTAAGGTTGGAAAAGGCCTCTCTAAGATCACAGGATTCAAATTTGCTTCCCTTTCTTCTTATTATTCCCTTTCTTTCTTTTTTTTTTCCTTTTCTTCTTTTTTCTCTTCTTTTTTCTTTCTTTCTTTTCTTCTTTTTTTTTTTCCTCTTTCTTCTTTTCCCCCTTCTTTTTTCTTCACTGTCTTCTTTTTTCCCCATTTCTTCTTTCCTCTTCCCTTTCTCTTTTCCAGCCTGTTTTTCCCTTTCTTACTCTAGTTGCCTCCCAACAATCCAGGAACCTCTCATCCCACAGAGCCAAGAACTGGAGGCTTCAAGAGAAAAGGGAAATTTAAAGGATGTTAAAATCCTCAAGGACGATCACGAATTCTGCATCTTCGCCCCCAAGGCCGAGGCATTTCTTCCTCCTCTTCCTGCTTTTTTTTTTTGTTCCACTCCAAAAGAAAAGAAAAATGAGCAGGGAACAAACCGAGTGAATATTTGAGAGCAAATCCCTTCGCTAGGAGCTCTCCCGGCGGCCTCTCGAAGGAGATGGGTTTTTTTTTTACTCCCGAAAACGACCCGCTAATGGCATTCCAGAGGCACCGGGAGAATCTAAAGGCATAAAAACCCTCGCCAGAGGCAGATTTTATGGGATGTGTTTGTCAGCAGCTCCCCCGCCGTGCCCACACCCCACCCTGCGCTGGAATTGCTCAGGGAATCAGGGACAGGGATGCAAAATCCTCTGGACACGAGGTTGGATTGCGGTGCTGTTCCCCGTCCCAAAATCCGCACGACCCTCAGCTTTCCGGGAAATCCAAAAGGACGTCAAGGTCCAGCCCCTGGCCCAGCCTTTCCCGGGGCTGCTCCCCACAATCTCCGGGAATCAAAACAGCTCCAGAAAGCAGATTTAACCCGAGGAAACCGAGAGGGAAATAAAGAATCCAAGAGCCCCAGGACGATTTGGGTTGGAAAGGACCTTAAAGCTCATCCCCTGCCACGGGCAGGGTCAGCTCCCGCTATCCCAGGTTGCTCCAAGCCCTGAGTTTTATTTTAATTTTTCGTTTTATCCCTCAGCTCCCTCCTCTCTCCCAAGGCCAAGAGAGAGGCAGACAGGTACCCAAAGCCTCCCCGCAGGCATCCCAAAGGATTCTGCTTTCGGAATTGCTTTGTTGAGTCGTACTCGGACACAACAAAGGCAGATCTGACAAAGCCTCTCCTCTCTCTGCTGCAAAAGAGCCGAGACACAAAAACGGGAGGTGCCAGCTTGGAGAAAGGATTGGATGGAAAGCAGGGAGAGCTGGGCACCGTTCAGGGGCAATTAATTATTGTAAAAGCTGCAGAAGCAAATTCATAAAAGCCCCGCTGAGGATGCAGCTGTAATCAGGCTTAAAAAGATTGATTTCAAAAAATAGTAAATACAGGACAAAATAGTTGCTAATTCAAAAGGGAGCAAAAGAAATGAGAGCAAGAGGTGCTTGGAAGAAATCCATGGTTCCTGCCCAGCTCTGGAGCCAACAGGTGCTGGAAATGCTGCTGATAATGCAGAGAGATTTGGATTATTTAATACAGGAGATAAAGACCGAGATGATGCCTTTGTGCCAAAGGCTGATGAGATATTTTATGTTGCAAAACAAACCAAAATAAAACAATAAATGGAGATTATTAATGCCAAACTTTTAAAAAATCAGCAAGATCTGAAGCAATTGAATTGGTTTGAAAGCACTAGCCAAGGAGTTATTTCTAGATATTTTAAATTTTTTTTCCTGCTTTTTAAGGTCTTTTTAAAAGCCCACTTTGAATTCCAGTGGGGTTATTTATTTCCTTGTGGATTCAAACAATCCAAGTTGCTGGGCCGACATTGAAGCCAGGCAAAACCAAGGCAAGGTCTGAAGCAGGACTCGTTCAATGAAGGGATTTAATTAGTGCCAATCAGGACACATTTTGGGAAAGCAGATTTCATCATCCCAGCTTTCCTCGAGATTCCCAAACGAGTTTGGGGCGCTTGGTTTGACTGCAGGTGATATTTGGGTGGAGAAGCTGGAACAGCCTAAAAACCACCAGCAAAAGCTGCTAAAGCTCCAAGCAGCTGCTGCCCAAATTCCAGGGAAGGGAGCAGTGGATGCTGATCCTGGAATTACAGCTCCTGGAACAACAAGAGCCGATAATGAAAGCAGATTTTTGGGTAGCACCAAAGCTCAGGGTGAAAAATTCCTTAACACAGAGGGCTTGGGAATGAGGGAACATCTGGGGAATCAGAGCTGGAGGTTCCTTCTCCTTGCACCCTGCCTGGATGGGCACAATCATCCTGTTTGGGATATTGATGATCCCTGCGGCTCCAGTCCGGGCTCCGTCCCTGGATCTGCCTTCTGACGGTGATTTTCCAGGCTGGCTTTGTGCTCTGGCTTTTATTCCTCTCCTGGGAAATCAGCAGCGAGCTCCGCAACAGGCAGCCAAAAAAGAAAAATGAAAAAAAAAGAAGAAGAAGAAAAAAATCACTCATTAGGACAATGCAAGAGGGGAAGAGCTGGGAATTGGGATGGATCCAGGCTAGGAGAGAGGGCGGCAGAGATGCTGCCAGTGGCACCCCTGGGAAACAGAGAGGATCCCAGAGCCAGGATTCCTCACAGGAGAGTGGGAAGAGCAGCACAGAGAGGATCCCAGAGCAAAGATTCCTCACAGAGGAGCGGGAAGAGCAGCACAGAGAGGATCCCAGAGCCAGGATTCCTCACAGGGGAGCGGGAAGAGCAGCACAGGGAGGAGAGGCAGCAGCTCCGTGGCTGCGGGCAGGCAGAGGCTCCTTCCTGCTCTGCAAACCCCTCACGTCTCCGCAGGGCGAGCGGAAAAATCCCTCCTTGCCACGGCTCCGAGCCCTCGGCAGCCAGCCCGGGCTGCTGCGCCTCCGGGAGGGGTGAGGGCACAGAACAGGG
Source organism: Phainopepla nitens (assembly GCA_013400175.1). Taxonomy (NCBI): domain Eukaryota; kingdom Metazoa; phylum Chordata; class Aves; order Passeriformes; family Bombycillidae; genus Phainopepla; species Phainopepla nitens. The sequence goes on along the minus strand of VXBQ01010068.1, from coordinate 110,193 downwards.
CACCCCGAGGGCACAGAACAGGGCATCCCGAGGGCACAGAACAGGGCACCTCGAGGTCACAGAACAAGGCACCCTGAGGGCACAGAACAGGGCACCTCGAGGGCACAGAACAGGGCATCCCGAGGGTACAGAACAGGGCACCCCGAGGGCACAGAACAGGGTACCCTGAGGGCACAGAACAGGGCACCTCGAGGGCACAGAACAGGGCACCCTGAGGGCACAGAACAGGGCATCTCGAGGGCAAAGAACAGGGCGCCCCGAGGTCACAGAACAAGGTACCCTGAGGGCACAGAACAGGGCACCCCGAGGGCACAGAACAGGGCACCCTGAGGGCACAGAACAGGGCACCCTGAGGGCACAGAACAAGGCACTCCGAGCCGGGCACCGCTGCAATGTCACCCCCGGGCAGGGCAGCGCGGGGCCCGGCAGCGCTCCCGTCTCCCGGAGCCGTGACGGGACAGGGAATTCATCCTGGAAGCTCAGAGGCAGTTTTGGGTTTGCGAGGTCTGGGAGCACAGGGCTCCCAGCATTCCCGTGGCGATGCATCCCTGTGCTCTACTCCTCCCTGGTGTCTGCCCAGACACCGATTCCTGCTCTAGAGGCCTCTCCCAAGCTGGCATTGATTTCTGCCCATCAACAATTCCATCAGGGACACCTCAGTGCCCGCTAGCTCGGGCACACATCTCCTTCCCACCACATTCCCAAACACAGCCAGCCTCTGGCAGAGCCCAAACGCTCCCATCACACCTCTGGAGAGTTCTAGACTCAGACAGGATCTCCTGGTTCATCCCCAGGCTGTGGCCATCCGTGTCCTCCCCCGCTGCCCCTCCTCCAGGAAAGAGCAGGAGAGAGGAGCGTGAAGGATGGATCACATCAGTTCTGGTGCTCAGGGACACGGAGGCTCTGGAGCCAGGGTGTGACAAGGTTGGATGAAGCCTCCAGAGGTGACTCAGGCCTCGGGAGGACACCCACGGATGCACATCCAGCTGCAGTGACCCGTGGATCCAAGCTCTTCCCAAAACCACGGGTCGCTGGCAGCGGCTTTGCTAGTTCCAAGGCAGAGCAGCAGAGCCTGAGCTTTCCTGAGCTTCCCGAGGATTTGCTGGATAAATGTGTGCAGGGGACACACTGCAGGGAATTCCCACCCAGCAGCACCCGTGGAGAGGGATGCCAGCAGGATCTCTCCTGCAGAATGCAGGGATGAGCTCTGATCCCCTCGGAGGAGCTTAATTCCTGTGATCAGAACTGTCCAGGGGGGAGAACATTACACCAGATATCAGCAATTATCCCATAAATCCTGACATGAGAATGGCTGCAATTAATAGGATCCCACACTGGCACTAATTACCCGTCTGTGGGAGGGGAGGGGAGGGGAGGGGAGGGGGGATCCTGGGACCCACTGGAGCAGCAGATCCCAGCACCAGCTGGGAATATTTATGGAAATCCCAACATGCCAAAATAGAAGCATCAGTGGGGGGCTCCAGGGGTTCTCCTGCCTCCCAAAGCCCCCCAGGGCCTTCCACAAAGCTCATTCAAACTCCAGGAACCCAAACCCTCTCCTGGCAGCACCGTGGCACATCCCCAGCCCTCAGATGTGCTGGTCCATGGCACTGCTGGTGTGAGCACCATGCCTGGTCCATGGCACTGCTGTCACACAGGATTTAATCCAGGAGAGGAGCTGATCCCATCCCCATCCTTGCCCTCCCTGCCTCAGGGGCTGCACACCCCCCCAGGAGCATTCCCTGTGTGCCAGGAGGATCCCAGGGAGTGTGTGGCAGGCAGAGAGCACCGTGCCTCCTCCCTGCCTTGTTTTGGGAATGTGGAAGCACAGGGACACCGAGCACAGCCAGATAAAACAACCACCCAACCCTTTTCCTCCGTGTCCCATCCCCACCCATCCCATCCCATGGATACCAGAGCCACCTCCCCTCATGCCAACAGCTTTGAGCTGTTTCCTCCCACATTTTAGCTCCTCCAAGAGGGATTTTTCCCCTTTGCAGAGAGCAAAGGCTCCTGCTGACAACCACTTTACTCCTGGAGTAACCTGTAGGTCCCTACTCCCAGCACACAGACTGGGCTGCGGGTGCGACGGATGGGATGTCAGGAGGAATTAAATCAAGTGTCAGGAGGAATTTCCATGGGGGAAGCCACTTTCCCAATTCATATTGCTGACCAATTATCCCTGTGACAGCCCAGACAACAATGTTTTATCGTGGCTGGGAGCTCAGGAAGGGAATTGTGTGGATCAGCCCATCCAGAGCTCCTTTCCCAATCCTGCTGCGAAGATCAGCAGCACACTCTGCATTTGTCAGCCCCCCGTGTGCTGGAGCTGATGGATTCCCAAGGAAAAGCAGCTCTGCCAGGGAAAGGCTGGAGATTCCTGCGTTCTCCCACCAGCACGAGCCAGGCTCAGCCACCCACCCTGGGAACATCACAGATCCTTTCACTCAGAACAGCTGAGATGGAAAGCCAAGGTCACCACTCCATCAGGAACACAAAGGGATTCGATGTCTCCACGAGGTGGGGAGCACGGCCCCGGGTGACGGCTGCCCCCGCAGTGACACCGGCGCTGTCACCGAGGCAGCACTAACGGGGTCCAGCCAGGCTCAGTGGGTTTTGTTCAGGCACAGAATTCATCCCTGGTGTCTCATCAGCTGCCAGCTCATGGGAAGTCATGGAGCCAGGAGCCCACGCAGCCTCTGGGCTGGGGTCAGCACAGCACGCCCTCAAAATACCCCCAGACAGAGATTTGGGGTGGCAAATGCAGCGAAGGACCTGGGAGGGAGTCAGGGCATCAAACCCCAACCCAAGCATCAGCAGGATTTTTCATCCCTGGCACAACCACGCTGAAAGGCAAAGGAAATTCTCCAGAGGTAAAAAACTTCTGGAGGAGGGAAGGATGTGGGGAGACCTCACAGCACCTCCTGGTATCTGTGAAGTCATGGGACGGAGATGGAGAGGGAATTTCATCAGGAACTGGAATGGCTTCAAACCGAAAGAGAGGGGGGTTAGATGGGATATTGGGAAGGAATTCTTCCCTGGGAGGGTAGTGAGGCCCTGGACAGGTTTCCCAGAGAAGCTGTGGCTGCCTCTGAATCCCTGGAAATGTCCAGGGCCAGATTGGACGGGGCTTGAAGCAACCTGGGATAGTGGAAGGTGTGAGAATCCTAAATCTCCATGGCAGGGGGGGAATGGGATGAGATTTAAGATTCTCCCACTTATTAAACCAAATTCATCCCCATCACTTGGACACTCTCTTCCCAAAATAAGGTGGTTTTGTTCCCAAGGTGTACTTGGGACACTGCTCTGAGGTGGGACAGGGAGGTGTGGGGCTCTGCCTGGGAATCTGGGCTGGCAGGGGGAGCCAGGGACACTTTGCCTTCCCTGGCCCTTGTTCCTGTCACACGGAGCTCTTCCAAGCAAGCTGGGTAAATATCTGCACCCTGGAGAGCCAGAAGGAAAACGAAGCCAGCACCAGCTGGGGCGCTGAGGAAGAGTTTCTGACTCTGTCCATCCCTGCTCATAATACCCAATTCCTGCCTGAGCTGGGATGGTTTGGGAGAGGTGTTTCATTGGCGCTCTCTGCAGGAGCTTTCCAGCCCCCTGCCAAGCTGGGATGGACAAGGAGGGGAGCAGCAGCTGCTCCTGCTCTGCTTCCAACAGCAGCGGAGTGCCGGGAGCAGCGCCAGCTCCGGCTCCTCCCGGACATCCACCTGCCTCCTCCCGGACATCCACCCTGCTCCCCCCAGGACACCCACCCGGCTCCCCAGCTCCTCCTGGACACCCATCCCACTCCCCCAGCTCCTCCCGGACACCCCCCCCGCTCCCCCAGCTCCCCCCCCACCCCNCCCCAGGACACCCACCCGGCTCCCCAGCTCCTCCTGGACACCCATCCCACTCCCCCAGCTCCTCCCGGACACCCTCCCGGCTCCCCCAGCTCCCACAGGGATTTTTTCCTATTTGTTCCCCATGCCAAATGGAGCCTGTGGAGGATCAGGCTGCCACTCCCAGCCCTGTTCCATCCACCCCACAGGCTCAGGAGCGTCCTCCTGCCTCACAGGGCAGCTTCCAGCTTCTCCTTGAGGAGAATCCAAAAGCTCCGGGAGCGCAGGGATGAACGCTGAGCTGGGAAAGCCCCATTCCACACCGGGACAGACATCCATCCCACAGCAGCTTTTGCCACCACTCCCCAAACTTTTGGCCATCCAGCGGCTCCCCCATCGCCACAACCCCTCTCCCACCCCTCCCTGGGGGTCGGATGCTCAGCGGGGAAGGATCCCCTGCGCAGGGCTGGTGATGCCACATGACACAGCATCCAAAGGGCCTTAAAATAAACTCCCCGTCCCTGCTCACGCCTGCTGAATTCCCTGCGGGAAGGCACGTGCGGGGCCGCACCCCCGCCTGTGCTCCCAGCAGCGCAGGCAGCAGCGCGCCCCTTATGTTCCCCCCAAAAAAAAACCACAAAAAAAAGCGTTTTTAAAACCTCTCAGAATTTAGCAACAATCGCCATGGATACCAATCACAGAAATCCCTGCGTTGCTGTGGCAACGCCTTTCCCCATCCTGCCTGTTTATCCTGGAACTGACACGCCATTTATCGGGAGTGATAGGGAGAGAATTTTGAGAGCAACCTTCCCTAAGCGCACGGAAGCAGAAAAATCCTTCGTGAGGAAATCACTATTAATAGAGATAAAACAGCTCCAGCACGGATCTGCCCCGGCCTGAAGAGCTCTGTGCCTGTGCAAAGCTCCTAAATCCCTGGAAAACGCCGGGAGAACAAAACCTCCAGCCTCGGGGAAGGCGGGCAGGGGCAGACAGAGACGAGAGCACGAACTCACAGCAATTGCAGCACATTTAAAGCACATTTAATTAGCACCAAAGCACACTAATTAACACCGTAAGAGCGAGGCTGGGTTGCAAAGGAATGGGATCGTGGCATTGGGATGAGTTTGGGAAATGCTGCTGTAAGCTCTATGGGTGATGCTTGGGGCTGATAACACCAGAGCCCAAAATAATCGCCTTTGTTCCCAAATTGGAGCTTCCAGGGGAGTGGATTTGTCAATCCAGCATCTGGATGTCTCATTGGGATAAAGAGAGAGGGTTTAGATGGGATATTGGGAATATCCCACCCTGTGAGAGTGAGGAGAAGCCCTTGGGCTCAGGGTGCCCAGAGCAGCTGTGGCTGCCCCTGGATCCCTGGCAGTGCCCAAGGCCAGGTTGGACAGGGCTTGGAGCACCCTGGGATGGTGGGAGTGGCAGAGGTTGGAACAGAATGAGTTTTAAGGTCCCTTCCGAGCCAAACCAGCCTGGAATTCTCTCTGGAGTATCCTCCCTGTGATGGGAGTCACCACTCAAGGCCTTTTGATCAGCTCAGCTGAATTCCAGGAGCAGCTCCACATTTCTGGGTGGATCTCAGCCTGGGAAATGGACCAAAGAGAACAGGAATTCCTGCAGGTGCTGCTGGTTTGGACAGTTATGAGCTGCTGTGGATCAATAAGCTTAACTTCCAGCAGATCCTCGTGGGACAATCCTCAGGGATTGATTCCAGGCAGTGTTTAGTCCAATCTCTTTCTTAGGGGCAGCAGCAGAGCACAGAGCTGGGGAGGCTGAGGCGAGGGCAGGACTCTGGGAATGGCAGAGATCCAGCAGGGATGCTCTGAGCGCTGCCTTCCCTCAGCTCAGGAGCCTTGAGGGATGGGAATCAAGGTGCAACATCCCAAATCCGTGATGGGCAGGAGCCTGAAGGACGGGAGCACATCCCACACCCACTCCAGCAGCCACTCCACAAATACAAAACACCAAGTGCACAAAGATCAGTGGGATTAAGGAGTTTGGAAAAGCCACCACTCATCCCAGTTTCTCTCTCCTGGTTTTTATACAGCACTTTGTATCCATCAGCTGTCATCCACAGCTGGAAACATCCATGGGACTGCCATCAAATTAAAAATTCCAGCCAGGAAAACAATCCTAAACTGCGGCTAAGACGTTACACCATTAAATAAAAAGAGCAGGAGGAGTCACAGCACTCCCCAGCTGGATTTCCAGCACAAGAGAGACGAGGGAGCTCCTCCCCCTCCCATTCCCAATGACACACATAAGGAGACTGAGAAAAGCGCCAAAAATCCAAAGATTTTTCCTCCCTTCAGGAGGAAACCTGCACAGAGTCAGGAAAAGCAGGGAGTTGTCAAGATGAGATGTGCTAAGAATGTCAGAGCCCTCCCAACAGTTGAGGCATTCCTTGGGAGAGCTGGGATTTTTCAAAACAAACATTTTGATCTCGGAATTGTTCTGCTGCTTGGCTCCGTGGGGAAAACGGGAAGAGAGCAGCATATTAAGGATCCTTTGAAGGTATCCTTCCCAAGATTTACCAAAGGGAAAAAACAGAGACACAGTCGAGCCTCAGGCCCCTGTTCAAGGCAAAGGAAGATTTCCGGGAGTTGAGGCACAAGAGCCACGTGCTGAGCTCCAGGGTGATCCTGAGAAAAAGTGAGCATGGGAAGGCTCCAAAGGCACCCCCAGGGACATGAAACAGGAATTGCCACCCTGAAAACAGAACCTGGTTTGCAGCAGCTCTGCCGAGAGAGAGCTGGGCTGGAAAAATAATTCCTTAGGTCACAGCAAAGATGTGGATTGAAGGACACCTCCCCTTTTCCTGCCCCAACAGGGAGAGCAGCTGCATGACTCAGAATTCCCCCAACCCAAAGTGCACAGGAATTCATCCTGGAGAAAAGTCAGCCGAAGTTTCAAGGGCTTAGGGAGATAAGAAACTTGTCCTTGAGCAGTATCTGATCACCTCCATGTGTACAAACACCGAGAACGCCGGGAGAATAAATGGATTTATACTCACCTACCTGGGAGACACAGAGAGCTGGGAGCAGCAGGAGGGGCTGGAAGTGTCACCACAAAGCAGGAGGGGCTGGAAGTGCCACCACAAAGCAGGAAGGGCTGGAAGTGCCACCACAAGCAGATGTCAAAGCCAGGAGACACCAAGTGTCACCCCAGCACCATCACTTTCAATCTTCCTCAAAGTTCTCAGATTGGAACAGTCCCTCCCTCCTCTCCTTCCTTTTTTTCCCCTCCCTCCCCAGCCCTGGCAGGGATTATAAAAACTCCCAGAGATGGATGCAAACTGTGGGATGTGTTCATAAAAACAAATAAATCAATCTTCCTCTGTGGGATAATCGCCTTAGAGCCAAGCTGCTGCTCCACAGAGCTCCCGGCCTCGTTTGGATCCCGGGGCTCTGCCTCCTTCCTGCCACTTCTCTGGATTATCCCCGGGATGTGCCTTTGCCCTGAGATTAAAGCTTGTTTTACTCTAGATTCTGCTGCTGTTCAACCTGCTCTGCTCAGGCTGAGCTGATTTATTCCCTGGAAAGTTCCAGCTCCGTTTTTAACGCTCAGGCCCCAAAGGGGGATCAAGGGAGAGGCAACACTCGGTGGGATCTCCCTGGAATTCCAACCCCTGCACGTTGATTTCTGGGATCAGCAACACCAAGGACAGCTCTGGTGGGAACATTCCCAATGGATTTGAGGATGAAAAAACCAGAAAAACCAGTATTGATGGAGCTAAGTATGGAAAAACCTCAGGGCAGGCATTCCCTCCCCTGCTCCAGTGCTGGGAACCTGACCTTTTGGGAAGAGTCTGGCTCCAAGTGTGAGGGAGTCAGGAATGCTGAGAGCTTTGGGAGTGTGGCAGGAGGAGCAGCTGGGCAGAAGAGTCTGGGGTAGAATCCTGCTCCAAGCACCGACCCCTCCTTGGATTCCCTGCATTAAAGGACTTTGGAAACAGCAGAGCCCCAAAAACAAACGGAGAAAGAGGGGGAAGATGGAAGGAAGGAGCAGCAGGAGTGGGAGCAACAGCTTCTCTCCCTCATCCCAGGGGAGCTGGCTGTGCAGAGAGAAAGAACAGGATTGTCCTTCCTTCCTTCCCAATCCAAACTGATCACACACAAAGGGCAAAAGGAGAGGCCAAGCCCCATCCAGCTTTGGAATCACAGGATCTGGGAATGGTTTGGGTTGTGAGGAATCTAAAGGAGCATCCAGCTCCATCCTCTGCCACTATCCCAGGCTGCTCCAACCCAGCCTTGGACTCTTCCAAGGAGAGCCACAGCCATTTATTTTTATTTATAATTCTACCCCAATCCCTCCCCACTCTCCCAGGGAAGAATTTCTTCCCAATATCCCATCCTTGGTGCCTGCAGCTGGAGAACACAGGGACTGACAAACCATGGTAAGAAAATTATTTTTATTTCTTTTTCTTTTTTTTTTTTTCCAATTTTGAATTTCTTTTTTCCCTTTTTTTTTAATGGAATTTTTGCTGCTTACAGATATGGTTTATTCCTGATAACACAGCTTGGCAACAATTAAAAAAAAAACCAAACCAAAACAAAAAAAAAACCAAACCCACTGCAACTGAATTAAACCCCATAAATACCAGCCCAGAAAACATTGGACAACCACCACTATTTCTATACAGGAACTATTATTTAATGTCACATTTTGACAACTGTAAATGGGCTACAGACTGTGGGCAAAAGGCAAGAGGTGAAATCTTTTTGAAACACCAGATGTAGAATAAACAGCTCATTTCTCAACATTTACATGATTCACATCAAATTGATGACATCCTAAATGTATTCCTTTTAAAGGATAGAAATTTTGCAATAAAATATTACATTTAATTTAATACTCTGGTACAATACTTCATACATTGCAGGAAAAAAAAATAAATGCAAGGCCTATTCCACCTAATAAGATCCTTTTTCATTAGTCTTTAGTACTGCAATAAAAAAAAAAAATCACAGTAATGTCATAAATAAACAGGCTTGAAATTATTCATTACCTTTCACTATTGAAAAGGGAGGAATGAACAATTAATTTGAAATAATGGAGTTATGGGTAGAAAATCAAACCCTGACAACACATCTTAGTCCCAGCTGCGAATTTCCTCAGCCCTACAACGAAAAAAGGGAACAGGTTGGATACCTTTGTTAGCTGTGTCCTGGTTAATTGTGTCTCAAGCACATCTTTTAGAAGGAAAAAAAGGGAAGTTTGGTCAGGATTAATAGAACCAATCAGGCCTAACAGGAGTTAGCTGAAATTAAAGTGTATTTCTCTAAAACATTCAGTAAATGAAGTCTGCAGCAAATTCACAATGGCATCAATCATTGTGCCTTGGGAGTTGGCGTAAATTTCCCTCATGGGACAAAGGCTTCTCCAAGAAAACCCTGGGATCCCTTTTCTATCCCTGCTCCAGAACAAGCTCAGCCAGCACTGCTTCCAACTGAGTTCCCTAAAACTGGGAATCCCTGCATGCCACATTCACTGATCTCCCCTGAACCATAAGATGTTTCTTTTTGTTGCTTCATCTGTCAGAACCCCAAAGTTATTTGCTGGAATTAAAGCAGGGAATGCTTCAAGAACCCTCCCTGGCTCTGGTGACAGATTTTAGGGTGCAGGGGGGCTCCCCTTTGGTGCCCACCAGGACCCAACACTGGTTCAGAAAGGAAAATTTATTCCTCTAGCCACAATCTCTCAGATCCTGCTCCTCCCTCACTGACATTCCCCCACCATGTGCCCCCCAGGATTCACAAACATTCTGCAGCAAGAATTCCCTGCTTCCAAGGAGAACAATTCCAAATAAAATCCCTCCAGAGGCAGGTTCTGAATGAGGTCAGGAGGCAACGTTGTGCTGGCCATGGGCTGATTGCTGCTCACACAGCTCCAGCTTTTAAGACACTTGACATGAACTGAGTGCAGAGAGTTGAGATTCCCTCAGGATCCTTCCCTCCTTTCTCCTGACATTTCCTCCCTGACTTCCCAGTTTGGAGCAGAGGAGCTCCAAACCTCACCTGGGTGTGTCCCTACCTTCCTCCAACCTCTGAAGCACAGAATTTGACTTTACACAGAGTTTGAGGCAAATATTTAATTACTCCATGCAAATCTCATGATCCCTGTTCAGCAGGAGGGAGCTGGGAATAGGGACAGGCTGGCAGGGGATGGAGAACCGGAATCTCACTACCAAATCACCACATTTCTCTCTCCTCATCATCTATTCCCATCTAGGAAGGGCACAAGGATTCAGGGCTAGAGCATAAGGCTGTGACAGTCAAACACATTTATGGTGTGCTGGTGACAGGAGTTCCAAAAAATCAAATCCCAAAGCCCCAAAATACAAAAAGGACAAGAGGCCAAGGAACAAAATTCTGCTTAACATTAATGAAGCACCTTCATTCAGTTCAAACAAACTGCTCAAAGATTGGAATTTGCAAAGCACTCTGAGGACCAGGTGATGGAATCTCCCACTTCACCCCTCACAAAGCTGCACTAATTACATTCCAGGCTCCAGCAGAATTCCACCAGGAAGGCCAAAAACCCCATTCCAGCGACACAGGAAGGTCAGGCGTCCTGTGTGAGGATGGGAATCACCCCTCAATCCCACTGAAGTCACAGAATGTCCCCAAAACCAGGGACAAGGTGCTGGGGAGACACCAGGCCCCGCTGCTCAGGCCTGGTCCTGCCACCCACAGCCCCAAGGGGAGCTGCTGGTCCAGGACAGAGCCAGGGCAAGGAATTAAATGGAAGCCCACCAGATCTTCCTTGGGGAGTCTCTGGAAGAGGCTCTGTCTCCCTGACAACCACAAGGTGATTTTCCATGGCACTGGGACAGGAAGGTCCAGGCAGCTCCCAAAGGCACTTGGGGTGGGACAGTGCCCCCGGTGTGGCCTCGCTGCTCCCTGTCCCACCAGGAATCCTGGGGTCCCTCCTTCCCTAAAAAATCCAGGAGGCTTCTCCAGAGCTTCCACCTCCCCAGCACAAAGGGAGGAGGGCTCCCTGACACCAACAGTGGGTTACCGGTTTTAACATCCTGCAACTTCTTAATTAGTTCCTGAATTCTTGCATTTCAGTCACATTTAATTGAGCACAAAGTCAACACAGAGTGTCCTCACAAACCACCCCCAGGTCACTGAGTCTCCTGAAGGACACAGGGAATTCCTATTCTGGGCAGAGACCACGGGAAAGAAACTTTGTTTGATGTAAAAGCAACTTTGCATAAATTCCTCTAAAATAGCCCATCCAGCCACACAGCAAAATCGGAATCAAAGCCACCAATTATCACAAAAAAGCACCTTCATCTCAAGAACTGTTCACCCCAGGAAGCTCAGTCTGAGTTTGAAATGTATCAGGACTAATTTGATCATGCACTTGGTTATATTCACGCTGGTGATCCACTGTTTTCCAACAATCCACATTGTTCCCATCAGCNCAAATAAGGAAAAAAAAAAAACCACCCCACTAACAGCCATACTGTGAAACCAAAATACTATTTAAAAAAACAAATGGATGACAGTCCAACAGTTTTCAGGATTTGAAACTGACTCTACAAAGTAATTGTCTACCTTGTAGAAAGGATTTCCTTTTATTTGGAAAACGAGCAATTGGAAATTGGAGAGAAGAGATAAAAACAATCTTTAGATGCTCTGAAGTTTTGCCTACTGAAGGATTAAAACCGTAAATAAAAAGGTACCAAACCCTCAGAGTTCACTGCTCACGTGAAGCTTCTTCCATCTCTTTCTTGACCTTTTTAAAAACCATTTTCATGTCTGGGAAAGGATAAAAAAAAGAAGAATTATTGAGGAAAAGCCCCAGCAGTTATTTCTTATACAGTTATTGTACAGAAGTGCTCAGTTTTGACTCAATAAAGCTTAAACTCAACTCAAAGTCTGGCTTAGAAACTGGGTGGGTGCTTTGGCAGTAAAAGGTGACATTGTGTCTAGAGGTCATTAAAATTAAATTTAAATTAGCTTTTGGAACTCAGGCACCCTATGGGGATAAATTTCAAGCATTTTGGGCACTCCTGGGTACATTTTTGTCCCAGGCCAGGCTGGACACACCCCCACCCCTGGCCATACTCACCTGCCTTGGCCTGGAAGGCTCTGAGCATCTTCTCATCTGAAACTCTTCTGCTGTTGCATCAGCCCCACATTTTCATATACTCTAGCACTATCTTCTCTCATTCTGAAATGAAATCAGGATTTAGAGTCCCACCAATCTCATTTGAGACAAAAAGAAAACAAAATCCTATTATACACACCACGTAATTCAGAGACAATTTATTTTACTTGACTTATTTTCAGAGAAAAGCCCAAGACAACAGGGCAGGTTCTGGGCTAACTTAGCCTCGTTTGAGGTCTCTGAAGATGAGACAGAACAGCTGAAAACTGAGAGCAGGACTGAACTTACTCTGGACACGTTGGGGTTGGGGTGCAGGGAGGGAGAGGGCTCTGATCCCCACTCGTCTGGTCCGATAACGAATATTTAATGTTTGTGTACTCGTGACCTTTCCTCTTGCTCTTCTGTGAGGCAAAACACACAAAAAAAAGCCAGGTTTGGGGTTAATCCCAACAACCAATGGTTGAGACAGAGCAGCAATTCCAAGAGGAGATAACCATGGGTGTTTCTAGGTTTGCCTGTGAGGAGAGAGCTCAGCTCTGCAGTGAACACATCACTGAGCACACCTAAAGCTTGGCTCCAGCTTCTGGTGAGACAAAACCTGAAAATCCCCATTTTCCCCCATCCCACCACCTCCAGCAGAACACACCAACCCTCTGAATGTACTCAATCCTCATCTCCTTGGCAGAGAACTCCCCATTTCATTCTTGAGCAGCCAGTGGGCTTCCCACTGGCTTTATTTCCAGCTTGGAGCTGGGGCCAATGGAGCGACACCGTTGTTTGCAGGAGCTCTAATAAAATAATATCTGAGCCCATTAGGTTTGTTATAAAAAGCAGCCAAGCTGTTATTTGGATTCTGCACATATGCTCCAGGCTGCAGCCAATTGTGCTGGCACCCAGCTCCAGATCCTGCCAGGGAACTTCACCAGGAAGGAAACGGGAAATGGATTTTTCCTTTTTCCAGGGGTTCACAATGCCTGAAAACACTGAAACCTACAACGTAGAAATTGAAGTTTTCCAGGGAATTGGGGTTTGGGGAGGGGGTTGTGAGTTTATTTGGGGTTTTTTAATGGTGCAACAAGTCCTGAGCCTGACTCAATCTCACAGCAGAGGCTGGAGCCTCTGAGGAGTTCTGGCTCCTGAATTCTTATTAAGAACGTTCCTAGGATTGAAGCTCTTCCAAGATGGTCTCCTGAAACTCACTCAGCTCCTTCTGGTGTTTCTGGTGATGCTTAAATCACTCTTAGCCAGCATTTAACAAAGCTGTCCTGAGCAGTTTGTGGGAACACAGCTTGGGAAAAGATTTGTTGAGCAAACCTGGATTTGCTCCACTGAGCAAAGTCTGGGAGAGAAAGATGGATTGGTGGACACAAGGAATGCAGAGTCTGTGAAATGCACCACAAGGACATTTTGTAGAAACCAGCTGATAAAGAGGAACTAACTCAGTATGTGCTGGAAAGTCCCCAGCAAGGAAAAAAATAATAAAAAGAGTAAAAAGATGGACTAATTAGCAGAGAAAGGAAAAGGTACAAATCCCAACTGCTCTGAGGCCAGGGCAGGGAGCAGCAGGGACAAGGAGAAAACATCAGCTCATTATCACAAAACCAGGAAACTGCTGTAAAACCCCCCAGAACTGGAGTGCAAGGAATTCCCTGAACAGGAAGGGGAGGGAAAGGTCTTGTGGTTGTCACCACTTATTCCCAAACTTTTCTGATCCCACCACACTCCTGGAAGTGCTTTTTGCTGGAACACCACACCCACCCTTTCATTTGCCACTCCAACAGACTGATTTCCTACCAATAAACTCCCAAAACTGGAATTGGAGTGATCAGCATTTGATTTTCTCCTTTCAGGAATGCAAGGAACAAGATTTCAAATCTCTTTAAAACACAAAGATCACAAGGTTCTGTTTTAATTAACAGACCCTTATCCTTGATTCTTCCTCCACAGGAAATTTGATAATAGGAAGGAAATTTGAGATCTGGAGGCAGGGCTGGGGACAGGGAGGGTGGGAGAGGATTCCATTTAAATTAAGGTGAGGATTCCAGCTCATATTCTAAAGAGAAAATTCCACTTAGTAATCCAAGGACAAGATTCTACTCAATAATGTACAGAGAGGATTCCATGGGATAATTTAAGGAGAGGATTCCACTTAATCTAGGGAGAGGATTCCACCTGACAATTTGGGGAGAAGATTTCACACAATCTTTTAAGGGGAAGATTCCACCTGATAATTTAAGGAGAGGATCTTCTCCAATAATGTAAGGAGAGGATTCCACCTGACAATTTAGGGAGAAGATTTCACACAATCTTTTAAGGGGAAGATTCCACCTGATAATTTAAGAAGAGGATCTTCTCCAATAATGTAAGGAGAGGATTCCACCTCATTTAAGGAGAGGATTCCACCTCATTTAAGGAGAGGATTCCACCTCATTTAAGGAGAGGATTCCACCTCATTTAAGGAGAGGATTCCACCTCATTTAAGGAGAGGATTCCACCCCATTTAAGGAGAGGATTCCACCCAACAATTCAATTAATTCTTAAGTGTAATGAACCGAAATAAAGGAGACAGTTCACACCTTCAGACCCAGCCTTCCCACAACACAATTCCCAGCCATGCTGCTCCCTGCTGGAATGCTGCCACGTTGCTGTTGGACATTTGGGATGCACCCACCTGCTCCTCCTCGATCCTGCGCTGGAGGGTCTCGATGTAGTGCTGCACTGCCATGTAAATGAACCTGTACTGGGCCTCTGTCTGCACCATCCCTGAGCGCTGGGACCTCACCATCTGGATGGTCTTGGGCACATCGATGTCACAGTCCACCCCTAGGGACATCCACGGCAGTGGGAAGAGCAGGAGGAAAACCACAGTGAGGGAGGAGCTCACCCGAATCCTGCAGCAGTGCTCCTGGGGGGGATCTGTGAGCAGGCAGGCAGGGAAATCAAAGGGGAGAGGGTACCTTTCTCTCGGATGATGTCAATCAGGATGTCAATGACAATGAAGGTTCCTGTTCTCCCAATCCCAGCACTGGAAGAAAGGGGAAAAAAAAAACGGAATTTAATTGTTTGGTTCTTTCTGAATGCACAACAAAACCCCAGTCAAAGGAAGAGTCTGGCATTAGGAGATAGGAGGCTTCCAAATTGCAGCCAGGGGCTTCCAAATTGCAGCCAGGGTCAAACCAGAGAGGTCAGGGAAGGGGCAGAAATCAGCACTTCTGTCCCTCAGTGTTTATAAACACCCCTGAATCAGAAAAAAACCCATAAGGTCAGATCTAACATTTCCTTGCCTAAAAAGCATCTCATTTACAAGCTGAGAACACCCAAAAGGGACAGAGCCCTCACAGGTGGGATGAGATGGCAGAATTCCCATGATCCTGCACTTGAAATGCTCCAGCTAGGACTGGAGTATTTCAGGATCCCATCTTCTCATGCAACAGCAGAAATTTTCATTTATCCAAAGGTTCACACTCTGAAATCCCTTCCCAAAAGGACCCTGTGCCACTCACCCAGAATGTGACATGGTACAGACAGAAAACAGGGAATTCTGAGCAATTCCCAGGGAAAGTTGTACTTTTTAGAGGCCTCAGTTCCCCGGGCCAAAAGGAAGAGAGGCAGGAGGAGCCCAGCCCAGCCCACGCCCTCACCTGCAGTGGACCACGACAGGTCCTGCATCAGGAATGCTCTCCTGCTTGTGGTGCACCTCCTCCAGGAAATCCAGGACGCCCCCGGGATCGCTGGGGACGCCGTGGTCGGGCCAGGTCCGGAAGTGGTACTGCCACACCGTCCTCTCCGTGTTCCCCTGAGAGGAACATGGACACAAAACCCTTCAGGGCACAGTCCTGCTCCTCGTGAGGCACAGCTGGGTCTGATGGGGAGGGACACTATCCCAAATCCAACCTGAACACAGCAGCCACAGCTCCACAGCTCCCAAAGGAGGGAACAAGGCAGGGCCCTTCCTGGCCTGGCACATTGGTCACTAAATCCTCTAATTTGCTTCTCCTCCCTGATCCAAACTGTTCCTTAACAGGAACTGCCACTCCCACACTGTTTTCTCACCTTTTTGTCCCTTCCCTTAAGTGAATTTCCCACACCCTGGACCCACACACAACCTTTCCTTCCAACCATTTCCCTGAGGGAACAAATGCCTGGCTAGATTGAAGTGTCCTCAGTTAAAAGCATTATCCCTCCTCCCAGATTCCCTGCAAGCTCTGCAGCAGTCCCTCTCCTGCCAAAAGCTGCTTAGGTAGGAGAATCTTCAATTATGCCAAGGACAAAGAGAAAGATGGATGGAACCAAACATGGAGCTTCAAAGAAAGACAGGGCTCCATTTATTCACCTCCAAGTGCTTTTATTGATTCCAGAGAAATGGGCTACTCCTGCCATTTTTCCTTTGATGATCCACAAGCTGAACTGAAAGGACAGAGTTCCTCTTGTACTCACCTGGCCAACTTTGGAAAGTTTCAGCTCTCTCAGGGTGTAATCGTGTGCTGCACTCTCCTTCACATTCCGCACACGCATGACTCCGTACTCCTTCAGGGAATATTCATCTGGCCAGTACTTGACACACTTACTCTGCAAGATTTCAATATATATATATATATAAAAAACAAACCAACCAAACAAACAAAAAAAACCACAACAAAAAAAGGAATAATCAGGCAGGAAAAAAATGCTGCTTTGCAATCTGGTTAACACAACCCTGAAGCTTTTATTTCAGAGTCCGTAGAGGACAATCAGCTGACAAGGTAAAGAATATTTTAATGGGAAGTTTCTCCTCTCCATAACAACCACAGGATAATTTCACACAGGTACAAGCTCCTCTCCTCTTAGCACCTTTTGGGATATTTTGTGCCTGGATATTTTCAAAACCTGGAGATTAAAATCCTGCTTTTTATACCCCCAGCCATGGGTGTCAAAATAGAGAATTCCAGCAGAATTCAGCCCCACAGGCTGTTCCACAGCTCAAACCCTGCAGGCTGCAAAAGAAGTAAAGGTCAAAGGTCATAAATCATTTCCAGTGGAAATAAAACTTGGATGCTTGCTTTTCCACACAGCTCTAGTTCTATCACCAAAGAGGGTTCAAGCTCCTGCAAAGGGAGCAGTTCATGGGTCTGTAGCTTCTCAAATGCAGAGTTTTTGGTGTGCTGCTTCTCCATCAAGATTATCTTTGTGCAAGGATAAATTCCATCCACTGAGGAATGGATTCACCTGTCAGCACTTGGATTTCACTTCTGTGACTGGTCAGGAAAGAGTAACTCCTGGGAATGCAGCATTGAAGCAAAAATTATGTAATTTATGTACAAAATTTATGTAAAAATTACTGTAGGAGCAGCTTCTAGCAAGAACAAACACAGACCAAACAGCAAGTCCTACAGAGCAATAGGCTCTATTTGCAGATATTCTGAATATTCAGGATAAAACACAGCACAGGGAAGCTCCTTCTGCCAGCCCAAGGCAGAGTAAGATGGCTGAACACATGCCCACGTAGGCAACAAGATGCTTTTCTGCTATTTTTGCCCTCCTTTCCCTGTCACAAGGGGAGAAACTGAAGCAAATACACTGACACTGAAGCAAATACACTGATTTTGGGGGGTGCCAGCTGAAATAACTTGCAGTTTTCAATGCAGAGCTCTGAGCAGTTGGTAGAGCAAGTCTGAACAGCAATATGATGTTAAAATAAGCTTTGCTCTGCTGGAAGGGTTGCTGAACTGCCTCCAAAACCCCAAAACTCTTTTTAATTTCCAAGGATTTGCTGCTTCTGCACTTTAAAGCACATCCAGGACTCGATCAGGGCTGGGATGTTCCACAGTTCCTCCCTTCCTCAGGCTATGAGCTCTTGGAGGCAGTTCTGCTGCAAATTCTCTCCTTCCTGCAAAGAGCTTGGCCTGAGATAAAAAGGCTTTGATTTGGTATCAGGACTGCTATCTGCAATTCTTTAAGAAGTGAAATAGGCATCACCAAACAATCAACGGTACAGAAAAAATAAGCAATGCAGCACTGATGGATTAAAGTGTTTTCTCCAGCAAAAGGGCTGAGCAAACTTTGGGAAGAATAATGGAGAAACAGCAGAGGAGCAGAGGCCATTCAGGAGGTTTTTTAAAAAAAAATAAATAACTTGAAGGAAGAAAGGTGTATTCAAGTCAAGTCTGCAAAAACCACTCCATAATTTATTTCTCCTCTTCCAAAACAAAGGTTATCACTGGGACGGGGGAGCTTCTCCCTCCTTCAGTGAATTCTCAGAAAGGAAACAAATCCTGTCCCTTTATCAGGGTGATGAAGTGGCAGAACTTTACAAAGATCTAAAAAAAGATCCACAAGACAAAGTCAAAGACTTAAAAAAAAAAATACACAAAACAAAGTCTAATGGCTCCAACAAACAGCACCAGTGGCAGGTTTAACACCTCAGTTAAGGAGAGAATCCTTTAAAATCTTCTGTTAATTGCCTTCAATCCACACACACAGAGTTCCTGGGGGTGAGGAACCCCTGCAATCATCAGTCACCCACAGAAAAACTTCAGTTTTTAATTTGGTTTTTTTTCCACAAGTGATGCTCCCCTAAAAAGGCAACAGCTTTCCCTACAGAAACAGATCACAGGAATATGGAAAAAGGTAAAAAGGTGGACAATAGTGTGTGGAAGAAGCAGAGAAACTTAAAAAGAAAAGGAGAGAGAACAGAAAGCGTTTATCAAATGGAACAAAAGATCAGAAGCAACAAATTCCAAAGACAAATCCATACAACTCCCAGGAAGCTGTGTGTGGCTGTTGCCAGGATATCAGTGTTTAGCTGCTCCTGTTCTTTCCTTCCTTGTGTCTTTAGAAACCAGAAACAAACCAAAATATCCCCAGGTTTGCCAGAGGCCAGGGAGCAAGACAAGATCCCTGTACTCCAAAGGGAAATGGAGATTTTTGGGATACACCATAGCAGGGAAAATTCCTCTTTGAGAGCATTAAATCCAGCCAGAGCAGTTCCCAGGTAAGAAGCAACATCTCTATGTTCAGTCTTAACAAAATCTCATAATTTTGCTTTTTTAGGGAGGTCCATACAGGCTTGGTGAGCTAAAATAAATGCAAGACTTTTGTTCCAGGAGTAGGGAATTTTTCCCTTCAAGCACCCAGAGTTCCTGCTTGGCCACATCTCCCATCCCAGGGCATCCTTCCCTAAGTTTGAAACACAGAGATTCACATGCAGCAGTTAAAATTTCAGCAGGCAAACCTTAAGGAAGGGAGGCTTGATGTGACAGGAATGTACCCCCAATTCCCACAGGCACCAACAAAAAAGGACACTCAGCACCTTCCAGAGCTCCAAGGAATCCAGTGCCACATCAGATTCCAGCCATAAATCAATTTATCCCAGTCAGCTCAGTTACTACTTGTACTCAAATGTCAGGACCTTTCCCAAAGCCAGCTGGAGTCTGGTTTTACCTTTCCTCTTTCTACTTCTTTCGTGGTCATGACAATGACTCGGGAATTCTCCTGGAACACCATCCTCCAGAAATCATTCACCGTGTTCTGCAGGCAGCCTTGGGTAGCAATATAACTTTTTTTTGGCTTTGAGTTGTTGCACTTGGTTTCAAACTCAGGCTAGAGAGGGGAAAAAAAACCAGCAATTTAACAAGTGGTGACAAGATTCCTTTGGATTTAGGGAAGGGGGGGGTGGGAATAAACTCACCATAATAATATTAGCATTGATATAGTCTGAAACAGGTTCATTGGGGTCACCATCGTGGAGAACAACTCTGGTGTGATCAACTGCAAAAATACACATGGATGTCAAGCACCTGCATTCCACTGCTGGGAACACATAGCAGCTACTAATTAATTATCAAACTTAGTAAATTAGTGATGAGAATATTCCAAATTGCTTCTTTTGTTTCCTTTAAACAACCAGCTGGACCAAAGCATGTCCATGTCTTGGGAATTCAGGAACACAGGGACACTCAAGCACTAAGTCAAGGCAAAGCCCTGGGATTTGCATGTTGCAGTTCTGTCCCCCAAATTAATCCTCTTAAATTTAACTATTCCAGCCTGTTGAGCAACAGTTGAGGGATATGAGGTTTTTAAATGTAAGCTGAGGATAAAAAAACCAACATTACAAATATCTATAAAGTGCAAATGTGTGAACCCAAATTGGAAATCACGGGATAATCCTGATAAGAGGGGAAATTATCATTAAAGAGAAGCCAGAGTCCAGTGGTACTTAATTAACCCTGTATTAATGAGGACAATTAACCAGAGTAACAAAGTGGCAATGAAGGGTCGATACTCACAGGGTAAAATGTTTTTGTATCTATTTTTGTTCTTGTTTTCCTGGCGCTGCCCTTCCTTGCGGCTGTAGAGGAGTTTGCATTCCTGCTGCTGCAAGGTCTGAGGGGAAAGCACAGACAGGAGGGCTCAAAAAAAGCAGGATGGATTGGCCCACCCCCACAGCAATCCCTTCTCCCAGAGAAAAGGGAGGAGAGGGGCATTAGGTGACTACAAATGGGTTATCCATAAATGATCCCAGTGGAGGAACAACCCAGTCTGAGTGGGGATTTCTGGAACACAACATCCCAGGGACAGCAGCAATTCAATCCTTTCACAGCCATGGTGTTTCATGGCAAATCTCCCCACTCCCAAATCTCCCTGGAGCTGGAGGCACCAGGATCCCAATGCTTTGCTCCAAGTTTTCATCCCCAGAGCAGTTCTGGCCCCACTGAAAGGAACACTTAGGCTTTGGAAGCTGCTCCCCTCATCACTCCCACCCTCCAGACTCTTGCTTTTATTTAACTGGCACATTTGCTCGCTCCTGTCTCAGTCTGATACTCCCTCACTTAATGACCTTGGATAATTAGGCTCATCCTAAAGCCAGGGAAAGCAAAAGAAATGTAAGAGATGCAAAGTTTCAAGCTTGTGACAAAGGACAGAAAACAGCCCCCAAAGCATTGCCTGTGGAATTCCAGGCAAAAGGACTGAGAGCTGAACTTTCCCAGCAAGTTAAAGGATTGAAGCAATTAAATGTGTGGAAACCACATCTTCCTTCCTAGAGTTAATTATTATTGCTTGGAGCATCCCTGAGGAGAGATCCACCAGCAGCAGCAACTCCCAACAAGCCCATTCAGAGCTGGAACAACACAGCTATAAATCTGGAATATCCTCCTTGACTTCACAACAACATCCCAGCACTCAGCTCAGAAACAACCATTTTTCAGGAGGAAAAACATCACAAGGACTGTCAACATTCCTGTCTAGTGGTTCCTGGGACGAGAGGCTCATTCCTGCCTGGAGACAAGTAATTTAAATTCACCATCTGGGCTGGCAGCTCCTGAACAGCACAGACAGGGATCCATGGACAACCTGGAGCGTGTTCCCCCCTCCTGCCACCATGGGGGACAGCTGGAGCTTCCCTGAGGGGAATGGAAAAGCAGGGCAATAAAACTTCTACGAGAGGGCTTCGTTCCCAAAAAAGAAAAATAAGGGTTAGTGCTGAGCTCACTGACAGCAGCAAAGGGGAAAAAGAAGTGCAATGTCTCACAGGTAAAATCCTTCATTTATTTGCTTTTCCTGCCAGACTTTTCCTTCTGTAAAGAAAACATTTTGCTTCTAAGGCCACACTGAGAAGTCCACTCCAAGAAAAATTTCTTCAACGTGTACCAGAGGTCAGGAAAGAACTGTGAATTAATAGCTCAGCTATATTTTGCCAAACCAATGATCCCTCTCCCACACACACAACCTCTGCTGACTTCCTTCCCTCTCCAGATGGAATTCTGGCCATTCTGACCATTCAGCAGCCCTGCATCAAGGACTGTCCCTTCTCTCTGGAAAGAGAAAGGAGAAAGCTTAATGCTCATTTTATCATTTCCCAATGCCATGACCTGATCATCTGATATTCCCCTCACACACCTCTGTGCTAATTCCTTCACTTTCCATGGATGAATTTTCCTTCTCCTGGCAGTAATCAGAGCACACAGGACAGCACATTTAGCTAACAGATATTTCTGATCAAAGAGGGTTTCTCCAAGGATGGTCACTTTGCAAATCCATCACTATTCAAGAAGTTTCTCAAACCAGCCTCTGTGGAGCTCCCTGAGCACTTCCCAGTTTCCTGTTGCCATCTGCTGGTGGAATTCCAGACTCCACTGGTGTGTGAGGTATAAACCAGTCCTCATATCCAGCCTGGAGTGTTCCAGGCCAGGTTGGACAGGGCTTGGAGCAACCTGGGGTAGTGGAAGGTGTCCTTGCCCATGGCAGGGGTGGGGTGGGATGGGATTTAAGGTCCCCTCACAACACAAATCCCTATCCCAGGCTGCTCCAAGCCCCAGCCAATCTAGCCTTGAACACTTCCAGGGATGGGGCACCCACAGCTTATCTTGGAAGAGTTTCTTCCATATTTCGGGAGGATTTCTCCCCAATATCCCATCTAAACCTCTTCTAGTTTGAAGCTATTCTCCCGGTCCTGTCTCTACACACTCTTTATGGAAAAAAACTGGAATTTTTCCTGCAGAGAGAAATGAAACACCAAAACAAACCAAAAATACATCTCCAGAAGTCCAAGGAATGCATATAATCCACGTTGCTTCATCCCAGAGCTTTCTACCACTTCACAACAGCTTTAAGATCCCCAAAAACAAGTATCAAAAAGCCACAAGGGCAATAGATAGACTGAAAAATTGAAGTTTCCTTAAATAAATGGTTCCAAACTCCCCAAACAGCAGGAATTTGAAGGATTGTCCTGGTGGAACAAACACAGGAGTTCATGAGGCTTCCTCATGGTGGGGAGGATATCCAGGAGGGATTGTGCCAGGGATTGGATAAAAAGCACTCTGAGAATGAGGAAAAAAAAAAAGGCAAATATTTCAAGCCACAGGAGTGGAGCTGGCAAAGCATCAACCCTGGAGATGGGACCAAAAACAGATCTGAAGCGACAGAGAGGAGGAAACACCAGGAAGGCAGAACCCAACGCGACTTTAGCAGTGAGATTGAACACTGGAGGAAACACTGGAGGAAACATCACTTGGAAGGGTAAGGAATTACCTCAAACTCTTCCCAGAAGCCCTGCTTGACTTTATCCGTGGTCTCTGCCAGTTTGCTGAGCTCCCTCACTCGGCTCTCGATCTCGGCCGCGTTAATCCGGGTGGTGTTCAGGGGCTGAGACCCCAAACAGCACAGGGTTAGCAAACAACAACCATGGAGAGACAATTCAAACACAGATCCCCCAGGGTAAGGACATTTTAATGGGAATTTGAGGATCCAGGCATCTTTTTTGGATGTCAGGATTTTGGAATTCAAGCAAAGGGCAGTGAGGAAGGGTGCGCTGAATAATTACTTTTAAAATCTCACAGTTTTTATTTAATGCATTCAATTGTCTCATTTCTGGACTTGCCCTGCAATTCCTGCAGACCAGGATGACACCAGGAAATTCTGCACATCACAGACAACACTTTATCCCTTCACAAGCCTAACAAAAATTGTTCCCATTTAAACAACTTTTTCATCCATTTCATGAAGTTTAACTCCTCGGGGTTTTTTGCCTCAGAAAAGAAGAAAAAAAAGTCTCGCAGAACGTATGGAAAAGCTGCATTTCAACAACATATCCTGGAGGTGGCAAAGCTCAGGGGTGGCCTCTCCTTCTCACCTGTTTGAGTTGCAACACAGTGCCCAAAGTCTCCACCATGGGGTTCTTCTTGTAATGCTCCACCAGATCTGTCAGAGAGTCGAACTTCTCCCCTCCACCAACGTCGTATTTGAGATCCTGGCAAGACAAATCCTCCTCAAAATAAAAGCACCTCCCACCACCACAGCCACAGCACCTCCAGGCTGTGCCCTGCATCAGAAATAACCTCTAAAATTATGTGTAGAAGACTCTACTGAAATCCTTCCTGCTAAAGGATAGAACTTTAATAAATAGAAATATATTTATTATTTAATAAATAGACACGCTGCAGGACATCCTCTTTTTTGCCATCTCCTTGAAAATAGGTTTATCTGCTTTTATTAGAGAGCTGATTCCCTCTGAACAGGGATTCAGACAGCTCTGGAGCTACAGGATGAGAATCCAGGAATTAGGGATTTGAATTGATTTCTAAAACTAATTTATGATTGGGTCCTGAAAGGCTTGTACTGCCTGGCAGCATCTCGATTTTAAGGAAGCAATGCCAAATTATTTTCCTCAAAGACATAAATGCTAACTGCAAATCAGAGAGGTTTTCTTGAAAAAATAAACATATTCTGGTAATTCAGCATTTATAGTCCTGGTGGGTTGGTTTACCTCCAAACTACTTCTTTTACTGCATTTTAGGTGTTTTTATATTATTTAGCCATTGCGCTGTCTCTGGGTACAACTGAGGTAAAAGAGAATAACAAAAATCCATGATTTTTCTTTAATCCATCATTATTTTTTAAATAGCAACCTGTTGAGATAGATTAATATCAAAACTGTAATTGAATAATATCTCAGTGAAGAACTACCTTATATTAAATAGAAGATTTAGATTTCAGGGCATTCCTTGGAGTGAACACTCATTTTCACAGACTGTTGATCATCTATCAGGTGTAACTGCCTGAACTGACAGGAGAGAGACATCTTTGGATGGATGTCCATTTATCCAATCCCTCCTATTTTGTCAGAATCAATCCAGGACACTGCAAAGGCTCCCTGAGCACAGCAAAGTTTGATTTGAGCCAGAAGGAACCAGTCAGCCAAGCAGTCCCCAAAAGTAATTTTGGAATTTTGATGCCATCAAAGGAGTCATTCTGATCAAAAGGATGACCTGAAGCAAGCCCAGGGAAAAGGGGAATGTACCCAGAGCTCCTGGGCCCATGGGTTGCCTGCTTTTCCTACCTGGCAGTGGATCATGACGTGTGTCACTTTGGATTTGCCATCGTTGCTCTCTCCTTTGTCATCCCCCGTCCTCACAGAAAGGACAAAGTCCCCAGGGTGGCTCTGGCTCTCTCTCACCAGGAAACTGCCATGTTTTCCTTTCTCTGTCAAGAGTTTCTCAGCTTCTCTCCCAGAGAGATGCCCATGAAACCACCTGGAAATAAAGTGACACAGAGAGGAGACACCCTTCTTAGCATTCCAGTTGAATCCACCTGTTCCAGGTATTTATTATGAAATTGAATCTTTTTTTTTTGTCTCAAGAAAGAAAAAAACATTGCAGAACATATGGAAAAGCTGCATTTCAGCAGCATATCCTGGAGGTGGCAAAAATGAGCAACGCTCACTCAGCAACAGCCAGGTCTAGGGAAAACCTCAGTTGGTAAAAATAATAAATAAAAGAAGCCTTGGAAGTGTCCAGGTGCACACCAGTGAGGACAGAAATACTTCAAAGCACTTCCATGGAGTTTCCTACAAGCTCTCAGTGAAGCTTTGATTTGGATTTTTCCCAACAACTCCAATGGATTCCAATAAACACCAGGTTACACTCCAACCTTCCCCTCAGTCAAGGCATTCACTCTTTTATTTCCTTCATGAAACTTTCCTGATAAACTTGTGGAGAATTCATAATTTGAGACCTCACCCATCTATCCCATTAGGAACTGGAGAGGATAATCCCAGCAATCCAAATTCTTCAGGAAATAGGGCCAAAAAAGCATCAATCCTCCCCACCCCTGTTAAGGCACTCTGAGGAGTGAGGGAACTTGTTTGAATATTTTTCCTCGTTTTTTCACTTCTAGGAATAAACAGGTATCTGCTGTTTTAGTTCTGACCTCTGACATTTCCTTATATCCAGTGTCAAATTCTCCTTATTAACCACACCCCTCAAAACAGGAGTTTGAGGAATCTGAGGATTTGTACAGCCTTCACTTTCTACCCACTGCTAGGAAAAGCACAGAAAGTCATGCCCAGAAATATCCCTGGGAATTCCTTGCAGCAACAACAGCATCAGGAGTACTTCTCCAATTAAACATTCTCCCAGTAGAAATAAAGGGAATTATGCCCTCTTTTTCAGTCCTGTCCCACCCAAGGAAGAATGCTGAAGGCAACAGGTTCTGAGGCTTGGATTGCTTCACCTTTAACCACATTTATTCATCTATTTTGCAAGGAACCTCCCTGAAACAAATCCAAGGCTGTGGCCACCCTTTTCCCAAACGGAGGCTGAGTGTTATGAGGGATAAACACAACATTTATTAAGCACCAAGGACATTGAGGTTCCACCACTTCTCTGACCTTTCTGACGTGGGATCAGCACAGTTGAGGGGATATTTCAGCTCTATGACATCTCCGTTCTTTTCCTTGAGCTGCCCATGGTGTTCCATGTAATACTGGACCAGCTCAGCCAGCGTGGCAAACTTCTCTCCCCCGTAGAGGTCATAGTAGTCACCTGTGTTCTGGATCTTGATGTGGGTGACAGCTCCAGTTCGTCTAAGGTTTGAAAGAGAGGACAAAAAGCCCCTTGCCAAGTCAGCTGATCAATCAATCAATCAATAATTTTCACGTTTGGTGATGCCTGAGGTGGAGAAATCCACACTCATGATTCCAGCACGGAACTGCCGCAGAAGGGCTGAGCTATTGCCCCTCTGCTTCAGCTTCTCTGCCCACCAGGCAGGGAGAGCAGGAAAACAATTCTGTGCTGGAGGGCTCCATGAAGGCAGCATAAACCCTGCAGCCTCAGCAGCCCCAGCAGAAACCCCTCAGACCCACACAAAATTCCACACACAAGCACAAGGGGCGGAGGGTGAGAGGAGCTCAGCATTCTGGAGAGACCCAGCAAAGCTGGTTTGCTCCTTTCTGCAAAATTCCCACCAGCTCCCGAGGTCTCTGCCTCAGGAAACATCTTCCTTTGCCTGCTGCCACAGTCTCTAATATTAAGGAAGAGCAGCTCCCAGCAGGAATCCCCTCCTGTGCCACAAGGCCCGTTATCTCCCAAGTATCCAAGCAGCACAACTCTTATCACCAATCCCACTTTTCCCTTTTCCTTTATCTACTTCCTCTTGCTGTCTTTTCCCCATCCCTACCACGCAGTGTCAGGGGACAACTGTCACAGAAGGCCTATTTTGGAAGCTGAAAAAGCCACAGTTGCCCTTAAAAACTTGCTGACTTTTCCTGTGCCAGGAGAGTCTGGATTTCCTGCTGGATCATCAATTCCCCACACCTCTGCTCCTTCCAGCTGGTTAACAAATGGATTTGTAAAGGGCTAAAAGCAATGTTATTACCAATCTATTTCTGCTTCCCATGAACATTTTTGTCCTGCTGTAAAATCAGAATTCACTCCCCTCCAGCCTAGAGCTGGGTAAAAGTATTTGAGAAGCTCTTGAGGGAAAATGGGAGGAAAAGAAGAGGGAAAAGTGAACGACACTAAAAAGTGATCCGAGCATTCTTCCACCTCTTTCAAGTTCATCCACAGCTCTTTCCCCACAGGACAGCAGCAAATTAAGATCATTACCAACCTGAGGCAAGACTGGGAAGATCCAAACTCACCTAACAGAGAGTGTGAAGTCTCCTGGGTTACTTTTGCTGGGCCGTGCCAGGAAGCTGCCATCGACTCCTCTTGTTAACAGCAGGTTTTCTGCCTCCACCCCAGTGATATTTGGATGAAACCATCTACAAGAGGTTAAAAATAAAGAATGTTAATAAATAATGTCCTGGTGGACAGAGTTAACTCACACAGAGCAATCTGACAGCTTCCAAACCGAGTTTTGCACCTATTAATAAAATTTCTGTTTATTATTAGTTTCATATTGCAATTTTTTTGTAAGCCCAAGAATTACACTTATCCCCACTCTAACTGCCTGGATTAAAATGATATCAAAGGTACACAACATAAACACAGAGCAGAAGTGGTATTTCCTTACTCCAGCAAAACAC
Organism: Phainopepla nitens; assembly: GCA_013400175.1. NCBI lineage: Eukaryota > Metazoa > Chordata > Aves > Passeriformes > Bombycillidae > Phainopepla > Phainopepla nitens. Next base: position 82,458 of record VXBQ01010068.1, on the reverse strand, counting down.
AGCGCACAAAGAAACTGAAAGACAAACAGGAAAAATACCTAAAAATAAAACAAAACATCCAAAGTGACACTTGACAACATTCTGAAGGTTAAAAACTGAACAAAACCTCATGGCTTAGGGCACAGCAGAGGGGGTCAGGAAGGAAATCCCCGCGTGGACACCCCACTGGCTCTTCCTCCCAGGAATGTGGAGCCGGGGTCGGATCTGCCCCGCTTAAATACAACCACAGAGGAATCTCCTATTGATCCTCACCACCCACAAACTGCCCTCAATGACTATCCCAGAGCCCAGGCAGAGCTGGGGCTGGGCTGTGGCCAACAGCTCCGTGTCCCCACCTCTGGCATTGACTTTGGAGACTTATTTGGAGCCACTCGGTGTCACCGCTGCCTCTGCTCTTATCGGGAATTCACCCATTTTTTTATTGCAGCTCTGAAGGAGTTCTGCATGAAAGGACTTGGTGAGGATTTTAGAAGGCAAATTCTAAAAAGAAACCATCAGAGCAGGGATGTGAGCGCCCCAAGATCAGCTCTGTCACCTTTGCACTTGGCAATTAAAAATCACCTTTAATTTTCAGAGTTAAATCCTCATTCTTGTGTGCTGAAAGAACTCAGCCTGCCCCTCTCTGTTCACCTCTGGGTTTTTCCAAAGTGCAGCAAAATTTATCCAAAAAAACCTCCACAGCCAGGCTCATCACTGAGAGAGGAGTGTTATATCCAGAAAAACTGAACAGCATTCCTGATCCTTCCTGATCCAGTCAGCATTTCAGGCTAAATTGCTAAATCAGCAAAATATGAGAGCACAGGTCTAAATTTAGGGTTATTATTTCAATTGTTGCAGCAATTCCTTCTCTACTGAAAAGTTGCCAATGTTCCTACCAAAGCCTTCTCCAGATCATTCTCTTCAGAAATGTTCTGGAGTTTTAGGATTCTAGAAAATCCAAATCTCTAGCAAGTCATTCAAATGGGAATTAGGACCCATTTCAGAAGCAAATTGTGTGAATCTTCTGGTGAATCTTTTTTCCTCTAGTTAATAACATTCTACTTGCACCATGAAAATCTAGTGAATAGTCCCCATCTTCCATTGAAGAACAACAAAGAAAATACCAAATTTATGCACAGGACATGGAAAAAATATTCAGAAATACTTCCAAATCATTACAGCAAATGGGAATGGACTAATTAAAAATGTTACATTTATCTAACAATTAGTCAAAGGTCAAGGAACGTTCTCACAAAAGAAACTGCACAAGCATCAGTACCTGGGATGAACTGAACATAAAATAAAACATTTCAGCCCACAACAGGTTGCCTGGAGAAGGTGATCATATTTTACCACATTTCCACCCAAAATTTTACTTCCATTAAAAAAAAAAAACTAAAAAAAAAGTGCAGTAATAATTTGAACAGTTCACAACCTTTTTAAATATGCACAGGATTCAAGAGAAACCTTGGTAAGTTTTGGAGTTTATAACAAAAAATGTCTAAACAGACAGAGGAGAAATTATTTGGATTGGTTCTCCAGATTTATTATTTATTCCATAAACTTTTACCAATGGAATATCTTCTGTATGCCACCCTGAACCTTAAGGAAGTAGCTGTACATGAGTTGTTACCGCAAAGGAAAAATAATAATTTATTATAATGATTTTTAATAATATGATATTAAATATATATTTATATATTGTTTATAATAATTTTTAAATCATTAAAAATAACAAATAATCTGCTATTTAATGAGCATTTAAAGAAGAGGTTAAAGACACAACAGATGGTTCAAACCCCCAAAATCTCTCTGCCACATCCACACAAAGATGCCAAAAGCCAAAGTGCAGCAAAGCCAAGCTTCCACCTGGGAGGGTTCCTGCACTTTATGTAACTCTGGCTCTGCTGGCACCTCGTCCTCCTGCTCCCTCAGCTCCGTATTTTTGGCTTTGAGTAGGAAGCTGCATTTGTCAGCCACCCCAAATAGCAGAATGGGGGTGTCAGCGATCCCTGCCAGCGGTTCCGGCCGCCAGGAGGATCCTCCTTGAAGCGCTCGCGGCCCTGGGGCTGCAGCCCTTCCAAACTGGGAGGGGACAGCCAAGGGCTCACCAGTGACACCCCCCCCTCGCCCAGGACCTGCTCTCACGCTTCCTTTTATAGGGATGGAATGCATTTTGGGCTTTTTGTCCTGCTTTCCCTCCCCATCTCCGTGGGAGCAGGTGCAGAGCGGCCCCGGCCAAGGGCAGTAAATGAAATCACAGGAGTCACCCAAACCCACGCTCTCCTCCAACCGGCTCCTCACCATCCCTCCCCTGGGACTGGAATATGCCATTCCCTGCCCATAATTAGTTCACAGCAAGGTGGAAATGTTGGTAAGAGAGTAACCAGTGAAGTAGCAGGGGCTCATTTACAAAACCAAGGGGGTATCAGCAAAGCGAGGAACATTGTGATGAAAAAAAAAAAAAAAAATCCACGGTGGAAAATCCATCCTTCCCACAATTATCCCTTTTTTGTTATCATGGTCCAGCAAAGCCCAGCAGGATCTGTGCTCCCTAAGTCACACACTGCCAGCACATTTCTCTCTTACCAAACAAAAAGAAATAAATCAATACAATTTTCCATGCAGTGATTGGGTTTTTTAATCACCTTTGCAAGAGCAAAGGAGAGACGAAATCAGTTCTGTCTCAGCTATCACAACCACAGCGCTGGGGATGTGCTGACGGGTACTTTAATTACTCCTATTTATAGGCTCATCAGTTGATATTTCCCAGCTTTTTTCAGTCTCCCTCACAAGTTACAATTTAGGGCTCTGAGCAGGGTAACAAGATTACTCCTGGCAAGGAGGAAGTTCACAGTGTTGCCAAAAGGTAACTTGTAGCCTTGTTCCCAGTGTGAGCAGGGTCACCCAGAAAAACCAACGCGGACTAAAGATCTTCCATATAGCTCAAAAAAACCCCTCCAAATTCAACTGTAAAAGGCCAAGGACTGAAACCAACTCATGCAGATTCACCTTCTTGAGCAGAAGAAGAGAGGGGACAACTTACCCTTGGAGGAATTATAATTTAATAGGTATTACTCATAGAGGTGAATCAATTAAAATCGTGGCTGCCCCTGAATCCCTGGCAGTGTCCAAGGTCAGGTTGGACTGGACTTGGAGCAAGCTGGGATGGTGGAAGGTGTCCCTGCCCATGGCAGGAGGTGGAATGGCATGAGCTTTTATCCCAAACCATTCTGGGATTCCATGAATCTCAGAATAGGTCTGTTAAAAAGGATAAATACTCTTTTTATACTATTTTCTATGACAGTAATTCCTCTGAAGCCAAACATTCACCCAAACCTCCGAGCCAAAAAGGACACCAGCTACCAGACAAACATCAAAAATACATTAAGGACAGTGAGAAGCGACAACAAAGAAATGGGTTCGGCTGTTCGTTGTCCTGCTTTAACAGTGCCACAAAGGTTTGAAATTAGAGCGAATGCTGGTAACTGATTAGCAACGCAGGTGTGGGGAGCTCAGGAACACTCGTTTTGCAGCAGGGTCGTGTTTTAGGGTCGGTAAATCAGCGGTGCTGGCCCTCGATGGAACACGAACCCTGGGCCTCGGTGCTGAGCAGGTCCCACACACGAACAATTGATTCATCCCTCGGCTCTGGCGCTCCACGGAGACACTGACTTGAACCCTCCCAAACCGGGGACACTGACTTGAACCCTCCCAAACCGGGGACACTCACTTGAACCCTCCCAAACCGGGGACAC
>VXBQ01010068.1:61176-77660 GCA_013400175.1 Phainopepla nitens | reverse complement strand
CAGAGGCGGCCGCAGGCTCGGGCTGTGTTTGCCTGGCCTCCACGCCGAGGAGCGCTTGGCTGTGCGCTGGAGCTGTTGTAAGCAGCGGGCGGGAGCATTTTAAGTCACTTAGAGGCGCACAGGGAACACGGCTTGGTCAGCTGCGGCTAGAGGAGGTGGCTGACAGCTACTAGAAAGGTGTGAAGGATGGCTTGGATTCTTTTATTTTTATATCCTCTGTAACGAGCCCTAAACCCTGCTGTCTGATCGCAGATGGCGGGTGAGAAGGCGCCGGAGAAGAAGCCAGCTGAGAAGAAGCCGGCCAAGAAGAAGGCAGGGGAGAAGAAGCCGGCGGAGCAGAAGCCAAGCCAGAAAGCAGCAGGGGACAAGAAGAAGAGGGTGAAGAAGTACCATGCCAGCCGTAACCCCGAACTGGCCCGCGGCATCGGGAGGTATTCCCGCTCAGCCATGTACGCCAGGAAAGCCCTGTACAAGCGCAAGTACACGGCCCCGGAGACAAAGGTAGGGCGGGAAGCTCTGGGGGAGTAATTACAAGAATTAGTGGTGGTGCCTCTGGTTTGAAACGGGCTGAGTTGTCCTTGTTGTTTGCACGCAGATAGAGAAGAAGAAGAAGGAGATGCCCCGTGCCACCATCATAAAGCCAGTGGGTGGAGACAAGAATGGAGGCACCCGGGTGGTTAAAATCCGGAAAATGGTAAGGAAAAGCAGCGGGGGGTGCTCGTGGTTTGGTCCAGAGAGCCTGAGGCTGGGTGATGAGCCCCATGCCTGGGCTGATGTAGGCACCTCAGCAGAGCTTTCTTTGAGTACAGACCCAGCGTTCCTGGGAGGTGGTGGGAGTTCAGGTGGGAGTTCTCTGTCCTGTGGGTTGCTGTGCTGAAGTGAAGCATGCACAAATCCAGGGCTGGAGCAAAATATTCCAAAATTGGTGTGTTCCCAAGCACCATCTGCAGCAGAAGTCCTTCAGAAAGCTGAACTTTAGGGAAATAGGGAGAACCTTTTAGACGTGTTGCTGATCTGTTGATGCCTGGGAAGGCTGACTTGGAAGCAGAGACCAGGTAGAATAAAAGGATAAAAGGTATTTGTTGAAAGGATCCAGCTTGGGCAGTGCAGAAACCCCTTGGGGCTACACCCAAGTCAAATCCATAAATGATCCCAAAAGAAATGGGTGCCCAGTCACGAAGCCTCACACTTTTATAGGTTTTGGTCCATCAGCACATTGGAGTTAATTGTCCAATTACAGCTCCAGGTGATGAAGCTCCGTCCTCCTTGTTCCCTCTCTTCCCTCACTGTTGTTGACACTCATGGGCCTAAAATTTGTCCTTGGTCCCCAGCTAGAAAGGAATTGTTTTCTCTCCCTACTCTGTGCAGAGAGCGCACCAACCCTTCATATGAAGCCCAGAACTCCACGCTAAACCAGCCCAGAATCCGAAAAATACAAAAGCTAAAACTGAAAGCTCATCCCTGTGAGACACAGGTGGTGCAAGAAGTTTGTCTCTGTTCCCAGCCCAGGTACTACCCCACAGAGGACGTTCCCAGGAAGCTGCTGAGCCACGGCAAGAAGCCGTTCTGCGAGCACAAGCGGCGCCTGCGGGCGTCCATCACCCCCGGCACGGTGCTGATCCTGCTCACCGGCCGGCACCGCGGCAAGGTGGGCACAGCTCCTGCTCACAGGGCCTGGGCAGTCTCAACCTGCACCGAGGGAGATACAGGGTGGATGGTAGGAAAAAGTTCATTGTGGAAAGGATGGTGGAGTGCTGGAATGGCTGCCCAGGGAGGTGGTGGAGTCGCCGTCCCTGGATGCGGCACTCGGTGCCAGGGTTTAGTTGAGGAGTTGGGCACGGGTTGGACTCGGTCTTGAAGGTCTCTTCCAACCTGGTGATTCTGTGATTCAGACAGCCTGAATCTCCCAGCTGGTTTCATCTGACCCTGCTCGGCCACTGGGTGTAAATCTGTCACTTCTGTCTGAGTGTTCTCCTTGTCCAGCCTTTAGGGGAAGTGTTTTGTTAAGTTAAGGTTGTTTTGCACAGAGCTGAAAGTAAAACAGGCTCAGCCAGTTGCTTGGACAAAATGCAAGGAGTCTTGCTGTAGTGCAGAACAGCAGAGCCAGTGCCTGTTGGTGTTGCTGCAGCAGCAAACACAAAACTTGTTCCTGGCAGTAGTTACTGCAAAGGAAAAAAGAGAGTTTCGTTCTGTAGCTGATTATCAGGGTAGCAGTGGATCAAGGTAACTTGTTATATTGGGTTCTCCAGACTCAGAATGGTCACCAACACAACTGGCATTCTTTATTTTCTTGAATTCTCTGTCTTTGATGTCCTTGATTCCATAAAGAATGCTGTCAGAAGGAAACCTTGAGCAGAAGTTACAAAACACAAGGGGGTGGCTCTGACTGGGGGATGTTGTGGGGTCCTTGTGGTGTTTGTCCAGTTCCTGGCTGTAACTCATACAAAGGATTTGGGTGCTGGGATGGCTGTTGCCATCCTGTAGGATGGGGGAAGAGTAAAACTGCAGTAATGGGCTTTGGTCAGCCTGGAGAGATGAAGCTCATGGAGAGTCACACTCAGCTGGAGGGGAGGGACCTGGAAGTGCTGGAGCTTGGATCACCAGGTGGCAGCTCCTCAGGTGGCACAGCTGAGCCACACCTGGAGCACTGTCAGTGCTTGCACCAGTAACAGGCACAGTCCCAGTTTGGCTGTGGTGTGGGAGCACTGGGACCTGAGCATTGATGTCCCATCTCATTCCTTTACAGCGTGTTGTGTTCCTGAAGCAGCTTGATACTGGCCTTCTGCTCGTTACAGGTAAAAACTTTTATTTAAACACAATCCTTTTGTTTTGGTAGCGTTCTTTGGGTTTTTTAAGTTCAAGTTTGTCTCTGGGGTCAGTAGCACAACAGATCTGCGTGTGTTGGCTTTGGCAGTCACATTTTGTGGTGGAGTCACCAGCCCTGGAGGTGTCCAAGGAACAACTGAATGTGGCACTCAGTGCTCTGCTCTAGTTGACAAGGTGGTGATCAGTCAAAAGTTGGACTTGATGATCTTGGAGATCTTTTTCAACCTTAATCATTCTGTCATTTGTGACTTTGCAGGGAGGTTGAGGGGAGATAATGAAGCTTCAGAATCTGACTACCTGGAAGAGCTCAGGAAGGACATTTTTGTATTTCCAGACTGCTTTGACTGTTGAGATTTTAGCTGTAGGCAACTCTAAAGAAACTGGTCATCGCATAGACTACAAAAATGCAGCTTCAAGGCAGTGGTTTTCACCAGAAGAGTTGACCTTGTTCTCTTTTGTCTTCTCTGCCTTCAGGCCCCCTGGCTGTCAACCGTGTCCCTCTGCGCAGGGCCCACCAGAAATTCGTTATTGCCACGTCCACCAAGGTGGATCTCACTGGGGTGAAAATTCCCAAGCATCTCACTGATTCCTACTTCAAGAAGAAGAGGCTGAGGAAGCCCAAGCACCAGGAAGGAGAGATCTTTGACACTGAGAAAGAAGTAAGGGACAGGGTGGTTACTTAATGCTGCAGGCTGGGCTGGAAAGGGGGAATTAGCAGGAAGAAAAGAGGTGGATTTTAGGTGGTCATTAAAAAAGCGAAGTGATGCCATTAAAATGAGCTAACCCCACTTATAATTTTTGGGATTTCTCTCTGAGAAGGAGTTATTATTCCAGTTAAATGTCTTTTTTTGACCAAGAAATGCTATCATTGTGTTTGCTCCGAGGAACGCTTCAGTGCTCCACCACCTTCCCATTATGTAGAACAAACTGGGGGGAAAGATCTCTTAAAAATCCCAAAACTCGGGCTTTGCCCTGAATTTTCTGCTCTCTGTGAAGGATTCTGCAGCTGCTCCCAGGATTTTCATGCTGGTCTTTGTGCTTGCAGAAATACGAGCTGACGGAGCAGCGCAAGGCAGACCAGAAGGCCGTGGATTCCCAGATCCTGGCACGGATCAAGAAGGTGCCTCAGCTCCGGGGGTACCTGCGCTCCACATTCTCTCTCTCAAACGGAGTTTATCCTCACAAATTGGTGTTCTGAGCCTTCTGGAAGCACCACATTAAACTCCCAAGGGAAAAAAAAAAAAAAAAAGGAAGGATCTGTGGCGTGTTCATTGCAGTCTGTAACAGCAGATGTTGGCACGGCTCTTGTGGTGTTTGTTGCTGTGGGGTGAAATTCTGAGGGGCTCTAGGTAGTGACCAGAATTTGGAGGGTGCCAAGTTTGGGGTGTAGGAGTTTTGGTTGTCCTAGTTTTGTGGTTGTTGATAATTTCTTTAACTATTTAACATAAAAGCAGGAATTTCGCTTTCTTAACTCTGAACGAGCTGGGAAGGGATCCTGAAGAGATTTTGCTTTGGGAATAGCAGCTAATGCTGGGCTGATAAAGTGCAGGATAAAATCTGTATAAAATATGTCTCTGCTGAAGCTCAGCAAATAAATAACTTTTTAGAGGTATTTCAGGAGCTATGCTTTGATTTTGAAGTGGAAATGCTGGGAATACGCCACAGTTTTCCGGGAGAAAAGTGTCAGAAAGTGAGTGGAGAAGGTTGGTGCTGTATTGAACTCAGCAGAAATCAGTGCTCTTACACAAACCAGGAATGTACAGTTCACCAAGTCTGGCACTGTGGAGCTCTTCCTTAGCCAGACTTCTGCAGGAATCCAGGTTTATGTAACTGCACCATCTGTCTGCCCAGCAATTCTGAGCTGAGATAGCCAACAGGGTTAGACTTGACAAGAAATAGAGATTTCATCAAATTCATCCAGGCTTCCTGAAAACAGGATAGGAGAGAGCAATACAACCCTCCCTGAGGTGGAGAGCATGCTCAGAGAAAGAGGAATTGTGCTTGGAGTGCTCCAGAGGCAGTGGAAGAACTTGGACACCTGTGGAGTAACCAGTTTGCACCAATGGGCTGCAGTCTGATGCTGGTGGGTGTTAAAAGTGTCTGGAAATAAAAGCACTGGGCACTCCCACCGTGTTCCTGTGGATAATTAGCAGGCTGGGAGAGCTGAGGGGCGTCAGCCTGGAGAAGGGAACACCCCAGGGAGACCTTAAAGCCCTTTGCAGTGTCTAAAGGGGCTCCAGGAGAGCTGGAAAGGCACTTGGGACAAGGCCTGGAGTGACAGGACGCAGGGAATGGCTTCCCTCTGCCAGATGGGATATGGAGAAGGAATTGTTCCCTGGCTCAGGGTGCCCAGAGAAACTGTGGCTGCCCCTGGATCCCTGGCAGTGCCCAAGGCTGGATGTGGCTTGGAGAAGCCTGGGATGGTGGAAGTGGCAGGGGTTGAACAGGACGAGCTGTCAGGTCCCTCCCGTGCCAAACCAGCCTGGAATTCTCTCTGGAGTTTCAGTGAGGCTCAGCAGAGGGAGGCAGAGAGCTGGCTGTGTCCCGTGCAGAATTCCTGGCCTGGCTGGGAGGTGTCCCTTGCTGTGTGCTGTGTTCTGCCCTGTGTTCTTGATTTTCCCTGCCATTGGAGCTTTGTCTGTGACTGATTACATCTTTTGTGTGTGATTTGCTGGATAATGGGATTAGTCAGAGGTTTTTAAGTTGAAGGGAGTTTTTCCTGCAGTTCTGGGAATGGCCTTCTGGCATAAATCAGCTCTAAAAAGATACAGAAGGACTGTACACATCTCCATGCTGCTCCTAAAGTAGGTCTAAGAAAAACCTTAACCAAATAGGCTTAGAAAGTTCCCTTAAATTAAAAATTGTGTGTGGGAACAGTGAAATGGGGAAAGCCCCATCCAGCAAGGAGAATCAGAAAAGTTAGTATAAGCACGTGGTATTGTAGTCTGCAACCCCAAATTCAGTCACACACTTGTGCTCTTGAGGGAAAGCTGCAGGACACATTAATGCTCCTGTCATTCCCTTCCCTCTGGGAGTGGGGAAGTTGCAGGAACAAAATAGCCCCAAAACTAATCAGGTGTGTAGATTCCAAGGGTGTTCTCTGGAATTCCTGGCTGCTCTGACACATTCCTGCTTTGTGGATCAGGAGACACCTGGAACCATTAACCTCGTTTCCTGGGAGGAGAGGCTTTGTCTGCCAGTGTGCTGTCAGGAAGTGATTTGGGAATGGGAATTGGTTATCAACAGATGCTGGTCTGGAGCCGTGGCCTCACGGGCTGCCATTGCCCTGTTCCTGTCACCTGTAATGAGCTGGTGACAGTAACACACCCTGCAAGGTGGGGAGGGAGGAATCTCTGCTCCTGTCAGTCCCTGAGCTGAGTCACTGGCCTAGCTGGGTGCCAGTGTCACACACACCAGGGGAAATTGGAACACCAAATCCTGCCTTCCTCTTTCCACCAAAACCTTCCTCTTGCCTGAGGCCAAGCAGCTCCTCTCCTCAGGCTTTGCTGCAGGAAAATGGAGATGGTGTTCCATGAGGAGAGGCAGCCAGTGATCAGCTGTGATGTGTCTGTCTCCAACCTCCCAAATATTTTCCCTGAGTTCTGTGAAATCTGCCTGCTTTCTGAAAAGCTGCAGGGTGAAGGATGGAAAACAGGAAAAACGAGGCCTGTGCAGGTGACCTGCACAGAGAGATTTTTTTTTTCATCCAGATAATGCTGGCCCCTACCTGAGCACAACTTGCAGCACATAAAGAGCCTTTGTGTGTGTTCTGGCTGTCCCCAGCATTTCCCATTCCCAGCATGTGAACAGTTGTGCAGCTGGGCTCGCTGAGTCACTGCTTTTTCCTGGGCAGCCCCCACAGAAGAAGCCAGAGACATCCAAAGCCTCCATCACCCAATGAAAAGTGCTGGAGATGTGCAGCTCCAAAAATAGTGACAGCCTCAACCACAGCAGCACTTCATTAGCATCAAATATGCTCTTTGCTTCAGCTGCCTAATAAAGTGATATGTAATTATAATAAAGCATCCTTTGGAGAGGAAAGAGAGAGATGTTGGCTTTCCCAGGGAACTGATGATAAGATGTGATGCCTTGCTATCCCCAGGCACCCATTTTTACCTGTCAGCTGTGCAGTGACCTGGTGGCTGCACTTCCAGCCCAGCTGCCACAGTGGGCTCAGGGAGGCAGCCACTGCCTTTGCCTCTGGAATGAGAATCCCTCTGGGACCAGGATCCTCAGGAGAAACTGAGGCTGATGTACAAGACCAAGTCCTTTCCAGTGCCAGGTTTGTAGAGAACCTGTGGCATTTCAGCTGTGACACCCTCAGGTTTAATGTTAATTAAGAGAGGATGTTCTGGCTGGAATGTGAAGGTGCTTTTATGGGACTCTCACACCTTTTGGGGAAAGTGGTGAGGAAAATTTGCTAAATTCCCAGATGTCCAGGGACTGGCTGCTCAGTTCACCTGTGCTGTAGGATGTGCCTTGTTGTGAAGGAGAGGCTGAACCTTTTTCTCCCAGTGTATTTCCACCTGATCCCTGCCCTCCCTCTCCTCAGAGCTCAGAACTGTTGCAGAGAAATTCACTGTAGATGTCCCCACGAGCTCAGTAAAGAACAATCAAATAAATACCAATGCAGCACCACAAAGAGCTCCTGTCCTGGTTTGGGAAGAGGAACTGAAGTTCCCAGCCACTGTTTACCTGTTAATTGGATTTCTCCAGTTCTCCTGCATTGCAGTCTGCACTGAGCACTTGACAACTCATTGCTTAAGCAATTAGAGCAATTAAATCCTTATTTTTATAAGGATCTTATTCATAATAGTCCTTGTTATGTTTTGTTTTGGAAGCCACCAGTTGAGCAAAGCCAGGCAGTGCCTGAGTCACTGCAGAGGGTGGGTCTGGGATGGCTGCATGTGGAATTTGACAAGGGTGCCACGCAGCAACCAGGACATTTTTCTTTATTTAGTTAGTTTTTAATTATTTGTTAGTTGTTTGGGGCGTTTAGATCAGACCAGTCTTAACCCTCTCCCAGATATCAGTCAAAACCCCCATTTTTGCCAGCTGGCTGGCTTTTTTTGCTCACGTTATCTATTTTTTCCCCCATTATTTCAGTGTTTATCTCAGGGGAAATGACTTTGCATGATGGATTGTACACAGAGCCAGCAGCTCCTCTGACCTAAGCATGGTTCACACTCCATCAGACATAAACACTTATTAGTTGTAACAGTGATGAGGAGAGAGGAAGCACAGTAGTCAAAATAGGACTGGAGAAGAAAGAAATTCAATGGTTTTTCTTCAGCCATATTGATTTTCTGTGTGATCCTGAGCAAGTCACTTATTTTCAGAGAGGTCTGTGCTCACGTACTGCAGAAAGCAGAAATACTTTCTCGTGTCTGGTCTCAAGAAGTGTTTTCAACTTCAGAAAATGGAAAATTTATGTCCATTTTCTGAAGTACATAAAAGAATAAGCAGTCTCTGTTTGGCTGACACTGAGAGGGGACCTGAGCCATTAATCTGATCTTGTTCTATGAGATCATAGCAACATTTCAGACTGAAAAATACAAAAGTTGTGCTGTGTTGAAGATGGGCACAGGTGGCACAAAGAATAAATGTTCTCTTAGTCCTATTTATCAGTTTTAATGTCATTTATTTTTACAGAATTTAGGCTGTTTTATTTGTACAGGGCAGCAGAGCTCAAAGATTCAGAGACTCTGGAGCCATTGGGGGTTTCTGCAGTTGCTCAATTAGCAGTTCCTGGTGCTTTGCCTGCAGATTGTTTTTAATTATGATCATAACCAGCTTCTCAGATTTTACATCTGCTGAGCACTTTGGCCTTGTGACACCCAGCACAGGTCAAAAACTGCCATGAGAACACCAAGGAATCACACAAAGGTAAAATGATCTCTCCAATTCACTGGAACACGTCAGTGGGATGCAGAGAACCACCCCAAGGAGCCCAGGGCTCTCAATCTCACAGAGAAAAATAAAGTTTAAACCAGAAGCAATTTCATCTTCATCTGTTTTGTCAGTCCTAGTGGATGTAGAGGTTTTCCACTAGCCTGACAGATGCTTTAGGATGTAATTGGTTTTCAAATTAAGGCTTTCAAGTATCACCATGTGCTGTACATGGGATCCTATTGTTCAAAATGGCCATTTTGACAAGAGGAAATAAAACCCAAGATAAAATGTACAAAAGCAGTCCTTGGTTCACAAGGGAGGAAGGGCACTTTTCAGAATAAGGCTCTAAAAAGAATGATGTACCCTGAAAATGATGGCAGCATTCAAATTTCTGGTGAGAGCGTCCTGCTGAGCTGAAAGGAAAATCTCTTTTGTGGAATTTCATAGAAATTGGTGGGGAACCAGAATTCTTCCTTCAAGAAAACACACAAAAAACCCCAAAAAACCCAAACAAACAAAAAAAACCAACCAAACAAAAAAAAACCCAAACCTGAACAAATATCCCTGTGGAACCAGGGAACTGAAAGCACAGCAACTCCTGCTCAAAGGAGAGGCACGTGGCAGAGCTCCTGTGCACTGCACATCACCCACATGGCTTCCCTGGGGCCTGACAAAGTGCAAAAAGGCCACTGGAAACCTGGAGCTTTGTGTTTGTGGAAGAGAAAAAAAGAAAAACAAACCAAAACAAAACCACCAAACCCATGCCCAGAGCAGAGGCACAGAGGGAAAAAAAGGAAAACTGCATTTTGAGGCTGCTGATGCAAGAGAAACTTTGAGAGCATTGGGGGTTTTTTTGTTCAAATTCTGGCTTTGGTCAAAGCACTGAGCATAAAAATGTGTGGTTTATTTAATCCAACACTCCAGGAAAGACTTGTCTGCTTTGTAATTAAACAGAACTTCATCAAGGCAATGTCTCTCATCATTCTGTAACTGCCTTCTAACACAGACAACCCATTAATCCCCAAAGTGCCTGACAGCTTGAATAAAAAAATGGAATTAAAATAATACCAATAACAGCACAAATTGTGTGGTTTGGGCTCCCTTGAAATAACTGCTGATTTCACAAGTGCCTGAGAAGGGTGTCCCAGTGTGAGCCAGGCAGTGCAGCTGCTCCTGGGGATTTATAATTCTCATTAGAATTTCTATCACTCTTCCCATCCTGTCACCCTGAGCTTCAACTTTTCATGTCATTCAATTGCCACCACCCCAGCCTGGGTAATCAAGCCTAAAAAATGGCTTTTTGATGGTTTGTCAGGCTCAATCATGATAACAGAAGGGAGCCCAGCACACAAAATGTGGTCCCTGTGCTGCAGGAGGAGGGCTGGGCTGATGTCACCTGGCTGGGAAATGATCACCTCCTGAAGGAGGTGATGCTGGTGGCTTCAGGTGACTGACAGCACTGCTCTGGTTCTCCTGTTGATTACTTGATTGCTCATGGGGTTATTTTAGTTGCAGTTTAGTTCTTCCTGGTTCTCTGTAGACTGCTTGTGATGCTCTTTTTAAAGAAGCACCGTGCTGTTGTTAAGCATAAAGTGAAGGTTTATAAAACAATTCCTATTCGCTGTCAGGACCAGGATTTTAAAAGCACAGGACATTCCACTGCAGCACCATAAACTCACCTCTACCACATCACAAAGGAAGAAATTCTCCTGCCTGTAGCAGCATGGAAAGGTTTTCAACCATCCTGGCTTCACCTAGGGGCCAGCCCAGCCTAAATGATGAATTATTTGGCCTCTCCTGGTTTATGCCATCTGGCTGGAAGGAAAATAGGGAAAAATAGATGAGTGATAGAGAGCATAAGAGGACTGCACCTCTCATATAAATCAGCAGCATCCCCAACCACAGCATACATCTCCAGCCTCTTCTGTTTGTTTCCCTCATATTTATATCCTGTCAACTTGTTCACCCTCTGGGACTTTATTTTATAATAGTTATTACTCTTCTTTTAAAAGCAGATTCTTGGCTGGAAATACAGGAAAGAGACACTGGAAAGAACCAGAGAAATGCTGCAAGAAAGCAAGGAAAGGGAGGAAGGCTGGACCTTTGGAGATGGGGGCACTTAGAGCTGCAAGACAGCACCACACAGAGAGCAAAATTGTTCTTCCCAGAGGAAAACCATTCCACTTATTCCACTTTGCACAGCTTGGCTTCAGTTCTCAATTAGTGGCTTTCAGTTTCAGCTTTGTTTTGAATGCCTGTCACCACTGAAGAGAAAATCAGCACAGACTGACATTTGCTCAGGCCAGGGATTCACTGCCCTGCCTCCCTTTGTCAGGAAAAAGGGTTGGTAGTGCTGCACTGCCTGTGCAAACCTGCTAATTAGGAATTCACACTCTTGCATCTGATTTAGGAATTGCAAGTAAAAGACAAAGATGATGAAAGTTCACACACCACCTCATTTAAAACCTTGTTTTCTCTCTTTTCTTTGGTGTCCTGTTGGTTCAGACTCTGCAGGAACACCTTCCACTATCCCAGGTTGCTCCAAGCCCTCTCCAGCATGGCCCTCAACAAGGAAAGTGTCCCAAAATGTCCTTTTCCCCCTGGAATGTCACATTGCAAATGTCACCATTTCAGCTTTTGATTCTGATTAGGATTGAACATTTTTAATAAATACTCTGTGAAGCTCTGCCCAGATCTCAGCTTTGACCAATGTGTGCATGGAGATATCTGGGTGGGGAGAGAGAACTTTTCCAGGGATATCTGTTCTAGAATTTGGCCATTGCAGCTCTTGTTCAGGGTGAAGGAATTTCCCCTGTGTTTGAGCCAATCCCTGTTTGAGAGAATCCCTCAACCACAGGGATTGCAGGATTAGTATTTCAACCAACTCACTTGGGAAGTTAGAGAAAATTATTGAAATACAAATGCAGACACTCAAATTTTTTCTTGATAGGCTAAGAGAAAACCAGCTTATGACACTTTATCTTTCCAAGGGTTTTAAATAAAACTTTAAATAAAAGATGGGGTAAATCTGAAGCCAGAGATGCCACCTTGTCACGTTTATGTATTTACAATATTGAGCAGAATATTGTACCAGGTTCTTTTTTCATTTATTTATCCCTCATGTTACTGCACCAGTTTTCAGAGAGGTTGAATTTTAAAACAGCACAGAATAGCTGTATTTAAACCTACCTATTTTTGGATGGTAATAATGAGTCTTCTGAGACATTTGAGATTCAGAAATTCAGGACAACCACTCAGGGATCTGCTCAGCTCCCAACCACTCTTCCTCACTGATGGGCAGCATTTAGGTACTTCCAGAAAAGGCCACTTGAGCAAGAAAATGAGACCTGAGATTAGGGAGAGCACTGGTAAATGACAGCACCTCAAGGGAGCAGGAAATCCCAGAGAAGAGATCAGGCTTCCAACTTTCCAAGCTTGAAAGGACAGGGATTATTTAGTGCAGAGATGGTGGGGAGGAGCTCTGCTCACAGCCCTCATGGGTGAAGACAGCAGGAGAGGGAGGAAATAAACTGTTCTGTGTGTCTGCAACAGCTGGAAAAGGAAATGGAAAGGGTTCAATTGCAATAGCACAGGGTGAGTTTTGAATTAGGAAACTCCCTAAAGGTAAAAACAATTCAACACTGGAGGAGACTGAACAGAGCAGCTGGGGCTGCCCCTGGATCCCTGGAAGTGTCCAAGGCCAGGTTGGACAGGGCTTGGAGCAGCCTGGGATGGTGGAAGGTGTCCCTGCCCCTGGCAGGGCTTTAAGGTCCCTTCCCACACAAACCATCCCCAGATTCTGTGATTCCATAATCTACTTTTTTTTTCCTGTCCAATTTAAGTAAGGCCATTAAGGTAGTGATTCATGCTCTTGTTTCCTATAACCCTTATTCATTTTAATAAAAATATCTATTTGTTCTTCCTTTCTTGCAATCCTCAGCAATTATTGCTCTTCTAAATGAGAAAAATATGAATATATCCCCTTGCAATTAAAATACATTTCTGAGGTTTGGAATTATTTTATTTCACTATCTAGTTTCTTCCTTCTCCTCTGTCATCCACTAAATTTTTTTTTTCCACTTCAGTCCTGTCTATGTTTTACTTGGAGAAACTGTATTTTTGAATTCCAGATAATGTGCCAAGAAATGCCAGTATTCCTTGGGTAGTGGCCTTATTAATGATGGCATTTGGGCTCCCTAAATAACAAGTACGAGGCAGAGGAGACAGGATTCAGGGTCTGTAAATCTGGTTAGTGCAGACCACATAAAAATAGCAACCTGTTTTTCTTTTTCACACATTTCTTAGTGCCACAATGGTCACTGAAACTGAAAGTGTTATTGCTAAATGAACAGATAGATGCAAAGCCTTGGGATGAAAAGAGTTCTCCCCACACATAATAGCTGTTAATGTAAAATTAAACTGAAGGGTGAGACAATGTTGCTTTAAATCCCATTATATAATAGGCAAATTCCAAGCAGGAATAGGGAATTTCCATTTGCAGCTCACAGGAGGGAATTTTTGCCCACAGATCACAAGCATCCTCTGCTAAATCTCAGTATCTGTGATGTCCAGAGAAGCACAAGGACACAGGAGACCTGCACAGGAAGGAGCTGATCCCAAAATCCTACCACCAGAGGCAGAGGCAACCACAGCAGCTCAAAGAATGCTCAACATCTGCTCCAAGATAGTGGAAAAAATACAAAATAATGGAAGCAAAAGAGTGGTTTTCTGTAGGGGCCTATTTACAAGTTGAGGGTTTCATTCCTTCAGCCTGATGATCTGTGTCACAAAGTTATTCTGCTCTATTTTTTAAGTCTTCCCATAAAGTAGTCCAAGACTTCTTTGTAGTTGCTGCTGTACCCCTCTGACTGCACATTGAAGTTGCAGTGGCTGACATGTGCTGGTGACAGGCAGAACACAAATATTATATTTTCTTTTCATTCCATTACACAACATCTTCTGCAGCAGATGCCAGGCAAACTGCATGGAGTTTGCTGCATCCAGTACAGCCCTAGAACTGAAAATTCCATGTGGGAAGCCACATCAGCATTCCATGCTATGTAAGTTTATAGATTGTACAACACACTCTTAATTCCTGAATGGTAGGCACTTCAAATAACTCAGGAAATTACATTTACCAGTAATTATTTTATTTACCTGCACTGAGGCAGGGCAAGGTACATTTCTCAGTTTTATTCCATTGCTTTCATTCAATAACTACTTTTTAACTTTGAATTGTCAAGTCAATAGAATTCAGAAGAACTCCAAATAAGCAAATCAATAACTATAAAATGGTGAATATCCCTTCTGTTCAGCTTGGGAAGTCTTCACACAGATTTGGCTGAAAGAAGGACTTCCAAAACATCTGCACAACGTGCAGGTCAGAGCCAAGGGGGGCAGCTCAGGTTACTTCCCACAGAAATCTACATGGGTCAGGATCCTTCCTGGGAGAAACTGTCACCAGCCCCCAACAAAGGACAATCCCTGCCAGGGAATAATGTGGCCACACACCTCATTTAGTGCCTCACCTGCTGTGGAAGCTTCCAGAGCTTCCCTCGCCTCTCCTGACTCTGAGTCAGCTCCTCATTCCAATGAAAGGCCTTGGTTTGCATCCCAAGGCAGGAGACTGAATCCACAGCCATCTCAAACACAGGCTCTCTGTCTGGGAGCTGCTGTGGCAGCCACATTCCTCTGGGATAAAGCAGTCCAGGAGGCCTTGGAAAGAGCACGGGAGAGCTGCAGACAAAGCATTTCCAGCCTGGGGTTACCCAGCCTGTGAAACATCCCTTTGGAGAACAGGTACATCCAAACCTCTGGAAAACACTGCAAACCCCTCCTGCTGATGTCCCTCACCTTGCTTGTGAAGGGAATATCCCATTTGACTCCCAGCTCTGCTGCTGGTGTGTATTTTGTGGAAGATACTCAGCTAGCACCATGATAGTAGCACCAGATCTAAAGATGGAATGCTTTTTTGGTGGATTGTTACTCCCACTAAAATGCACACACACACACTTTGTGTTTCTCTCCCTCTATTCCTCTCACGTGTGGATGAATGAAAACAATGTCAGACTCCCACTCTGGGAACAAAACAGTAACACCCCTGGCTGTCTGCCCATGGAATGTTGTGACTAATCCAACCCCAGGAGTTTTTCCCTTGCTCCAAGGAACCTTTGGGAGCCTGCCTTATCTCCCCTGCCAGAACTCAGCTGCCACGTCCCACCTGCCATAAAAGCTTCCAGTCTCAGCATTCCCTCTCTTCTGAGTCCTCCCAGGGCTCCCACAGGAGGGTCAGGGTCCATCTGCAGCCGTTGTTCTCTCTGTCACGTCCTGACCAAAAATAACAGATGCCCATGAAGCTTCTCCCTCATAAAAACTTTTGATAGCAGCTCTGCACACTCTCCCTGTTCAAAAATTACTGCAGCACAGAGGCAAATAATACCTATTTCTAGAATAAAACCAGGCCTGGAGACTCTTCTACTCTGCGGCACATGAATAGCAGGGATGTCCTACCAAACAGCACACAGAGCTATCACACAGGTCTCTAAATTACTGCTTGTTTGAACTTACCTGAACCCTGTGTCAACTGAACTGGCCTCAAAAACAAGCTACACAATGGTGTGAGTGCTCACATTGCTGAATCAGTGCTACAAAAGGGCTTTGCTTTGGGTCCTATGTTGAGAAGTCACCCACTACATGGAAGAAAATGCTCCTTCCCAACCAGATTTAATAGGATATAAAGCACTGGCGGTAGATCTCATTTTACTCCCGCTCTGAATAAGCTTTTCCTCCAATAGCACAGCACATTTGTTATAATGCACTAGTATGTTAAATAATTTAATCTGATCAAACAGGTAAATAAATGCGTAGAGCTCTATCTCTGCTCAGTTGTGCACAGTCACTGTTCCATGAAAAGCAGACACTTGCAATGGGAATCCCCACAGCAATTATCCACTAAAACTATTTAACATTTATCACCACGTCTCTGATTAACATGATTTGTCTCAGCAGCACGTCCTTTGCTGAACATCCAGGTACAGCTGCCTGTGACACTGTGCCTCTGAACGGGCTCAGAGCGAGGTCTGAGGGAACTGAGGGTGAAATTAGGCTGAGAAAGAAGGATGAATTTCCTTTGGATTTCCTTTTTTCCACAAATACTGAGGTGTTGCAACCCTTTTGCTTTACACCCTTTGAAATCCATAAATCCAAAGGTACAGATTTTAAGGGACATACCTGCTTGCTCAAGAGTCCTTTGGGAAAAGCTCCTTGAGAGGTGATGGAAGGGGGCAAGGGGAAGGGAGAAAGGGAAATCGTTCTGTGAGGAGACAGACAAAATAGGAGTGAGCAGAGGTGCGGGAAAGGAGAAACAACCAGGAGGGATCAGTTCGGGAGGGAAATGGGGAGTTTCAGAGGGGCCCAGTAAGTCAAGCCGAGAGAGTTTAGAGGGAAACTAAGGAGGAGAACAGCACTGAGGGAGCAGCTCTCGGTCCGGGCAAAAGGGATGGCGGGAGATGAAGAGCTGAGGGAGCGGCCATTGCATGAGAGTGAGACTCCGGGGCAGTGCCAGGGGACTGAGGTGAGGCCCTGAGCGAGGGGCTGAGGGGAGCAATCCCTGAGGGATGAAGCGAGGCGCTGAGGGGAGAATATCCCAGTGCGGATGATCCGCTCCCCCCGGTGAGGGTGAGGCGCTGAGGGGAGCACACCTCGGTGCGGATGATCCGCTCCCCTCGGTGAGGGTGAGGCGCTGAGGGGAGCACACCTCGGTGCGG
>VXBQ01010068.1:0-59162 GCA_013400175.1 Phainopepla nitens | reverse complement strand
GTCATCGGGGTGGCCGAGCCCGGCGACACCGAGCTGGAGGTGAGGCGGCCCCCCGAGCTGAGGGGAGGGACGGGGCAGGGCCGGGGCTGAGGGGGAGGATGCCCTCCGGAGAGGGGCACGGTGGCAGCGGAGGCCTGAGGCGAGGAGGACGGGGGATGGGAGATGGGGGTGCAGGGAGGATGACGAGGGGAGGATGGAGGGGCCGGGGTGGAGGGTGCTGGATGCGGATGCCTGCTGAGGGATCTGGAGTCAGGAGCCAGCCGCTGTCGAGGCGTTCTGCTTGTCTTGAGTCAATCTAATCTATTTCGGATAATAATGAAAGTGCAGCTGGGCAGGAGGATGGTGAGGTGCTGATGTAAATGCAGGGTGAAGTGTTGGTGCCTCCTCCTCGTTTTGGATCCGTAAGGTTTGGAAATCAGAGCGGATTTCAGCGTGGCCTTTGGCCCGTTTATTTTTATTGAAGGTTTTGCGTCTTCTTGCTGTTACTTTTAGCCGGTTTGTAATTCATCAGCTTTACAGCGACATGCTCAGGGGTGCCCGGGTGTTTTATTCAGCTGTTGACAGTGATCATTACTAAGGAGCCAGGAGGGCAGCCCAGATTTTCATCCCAGCTTTTTTACCTTCCCAGAGCTGCCCGTGGTGTTGGCTGCAGGCAGGCGGTGCAGCTGTTTTATCTTAGGAGGAGCCGCTGAAGGACTGAATGTCACGGATTATAGGTTGCATCTATTTAGCAGACCGCATTTTTTTTTTTTTTTCTCCCCCTGTGTGCCTCCCTTCTCCTCTTTCACCCCTCCCTCCTCCCCGGCAATGTGGCTCGCAATGACACAGGGGCTTTGTCACCGGAGCTGAGCAGGGGACGCTCCAGCCCGAGCTTTATCTCCGGGCTCTGTTTGATCCCAGGCGTTTTAGGCCGAAAAACCCCTTTTAGTGAGGCTTTAGCCGCTGTTTGGGTTGTTCCTGACAACACTGCTCATCGGGTGACGTGGAATTTTTATGGGCTTTGGGGAAACTTCCCCCAGCCTTATCTAAGGAGAGATATTTTCTGCAGAACGAGCGTTTTCTGTCCTGTGTGTTGGGACGCCGGGGAATGGCATGGAAAAATCAGCTGCTCTCATGAAATGGATGTTGGCAAGTAGAATCACATGAACAGGAAAAGGGAGATTTTTAAGGTGGCTGGCTTATCTCTGTGTGTATAAACATGGAATGATTCTCCCTTGTGTTCAGAGTTGCTCTGGCGTTCAGTTTGGATGCGAGAAAATATTTTGATTCCGTGGTATAGTTCTAGAAGCAGCATTGAGTTTAAAATCTGTGCTAGAAAAATAACGTCAGCATTTCTCATGTTGTATCATAAGAAAGGAGGATATCCTTTAAAAAACAAACAAGACCTTATTTTAAGATCTTGCCAGCCAGGCCAGAAGTGTGTTCCAGCCTGAAACTTGACACAGAGCTTCACTTGACAAACACTTCAGCTCTGGAGAGTTTGTTAGTGTTAGGAATGTTCTGAAAGTCCAGTTGTTTGGGAGAGATAGGAATGGAATTGGTGCTTTATGACATTTATTATAACAAGTGTTGCAGCAATCCAGTGCCACTGATTCACATCATTTTTCCTGCCCCAGAGATTCTTTTCCTGTTGTTCGTGTTTGCAGTGCAAAACTTTTAAATAAATAATTAAATAAGACTTTTTGCTGTGGTGCTTGTTTTTGGTAAGTACTGGTTTTGGCTTATTTTGATCTTTATTCTTAAGTCACAGCCTGTTAAAGCCTTTTAGTTCCATTCACAGGCAGAATTGATGATCACAAGTGATAAATTTATTTTTCAGATATCTGCAGATCAGTTTAGAGTTTGGCATTGAGGGGGGAGGGTTTTAAAAAATGAAATTTCACGTGGTGCGAATGTAAAATATTTAGCTCATAACTTTTCTCTGCCTTTTTTTTTAATGCTGTTTCTATTTAAATAAGTGGTACTTTGGTGATGTGGAATGGCTTTGAGGAGCCATTTTGTGGAAATAGGTGCACACATCTGATTGAAGCATGGCCATGCAATCGCCTGCTACACAAGAGCTCATTTACACTCTTTCTACTCCTACTTGGAGTGTAATAAATATCTTTGAAAATGGTCCAAACAGAAATCTCTTGGGATGTGCTATTGGCCAAGGGTAGGAGATGCTGCAGCTGCTGCTTTGATTGGGAAACTTCTTTAATTCACTTCTTGTGCTTCATCAGTGGTGGTCAGAAGCCTGGCTGAATTTCTGAGCTGAAGTGCTTAATTAAAAATGTATAATGTTTAATACTTTAATGGATATTTTTTTGGGTGGAGAAGTATCATTCTGGTCTCTTTTGCTTAAATATCCCTTTAAAGAGCTTACTGGTGACTAATGTCAGTGTGTTTGGATGTGTTTCCTTTGTCCTTCTGTTCAAAGGTTCTGTCTATTTATAAAAAGAAAAGCAGAGGAAAAAAAATGTTACAGTGCTGGTGTTAGGCCCAGAAAGGCTTATGAAAACTTACTATTTTGTTATTTTGACTCCCATACAGATTGATTTTATCTTTTTGTGCATTTGTATATGCTGGTATTTATACATATATATTTTAATGGTATGTTGCAAGAGCCTAATCTTCTCTTTCAACTTGTTCTAGGAGTATGTTGAGTTTTAAAGGATGTGGAGATTTTTGCTCTGTTTTTATATTTTCTGTGATGATGTGTGCCAACTTCTGAGATTGTTTCAGCATATTTACCAAAAATGAGGGCTTTTTTAAAAAAAAATTGATAGAATTTTGTAATGATATGCATGAACCACCTGCTCCTGGTGCAGGTTTCCCACTAAAATCCTCTAGTCAAGAGAGACCTGGATTAGTCAGTGAGCACAGAAGCCTTTGGACCTTTATTTTAAAACCTCTCACACAGAGAAATCTTTGAAAGAGCAAAGTCTTCTCCTCCTGGGAGACAGCCCTGAGTGACAGAGCTGGAGGTGTTGCCATGACATTGGGCTTGGTCAGTGCCCACCCAGGAGGGACATTCAGTGCAGGAAGAGCTGGTCCTTACCGTGCCCCAAAGGGACCTGCAGCACTTCCAGAATCTTCCCTGGAGTCCCTAACACCAGGAGCATGGTCAGGGTTTGGCTGAAGGAGGGGAGGTCCCTTAAAAACCTGGGAGATCTCATCTGCCAGCTCTGCAGGGCCACCTCAGAATCCCACAATGGTTTGGGGTGGAAGGGACCTTAAAGATCACTGAATGTCCCCTCCTGCCATGGGCAGGGAACCTTGCTCTGATTTCTCTGGTTTTACCTTGGAGCTGGGAGTGCAGCTCCTCCCTCAGTGGCTGTTGGGATCACGTCTGTCCTTGTCTGGTGTTTGGACTCTTGTTAAGCTCTGTTCTGCAGGAAAGAGTGAGAATAGTTACTTTGAATCAAGTGGAAGGCAAAAAAATAATAAAAATGAAACAAATAAGAAAAAAGTGGTGGCCTTTCCTTTTCCCCTCAGTCTGGCCTGGGCTGGCCCTCCACAGAGAGGTTGAAGAGCTGAAGTCCAGTGCTCTTTTCTCAGCATGTGCTAGTCCTGTGTCTGGCTTTTGCTTGCCATAAAATGATTTAGACTGCAAGGTTTTTGCTAAACTTGGATGTTTTCACCCATTTTCCTTCCTGCCCAGAGAAAACATTTTGTCACTTTTCCCTGATTGCTGGAGGAGAGAGCAGTTCCCTGCAATTTTCTGGGTCAGTGCTTCCCAAACCTTTCTGCTGGTGACCCTACTGCCATCTACAAGCGTCACCTCTGTCATGCTGGGAGTCCCTAATGCCACCATCAACAATTGACTCCTTCCTAAGTGGGTGACCCTTCCTGGGGTGGTGACCTCTGACTTGAAAACTGCTGATCCAGGCGTGTGGCAGGCCTGGAACAGCCTCATCCTGCCTCCAGTGCTCCAGGGGTCCTCTGCCAGCACCTGGGACTGATTCAGCTGCTCTGATATGGACCACTGGGGCTCTGACTTTGGATTTTTGAAACAGTGTTTTAGGTAACCTTGTAGAAAAACATTAGGAAACTTCTCAAGGATGATTTTGCAAATCTGTTTCCCAAATATAGATCTTGTTACCAATTGCAGCTGCTTAATTCGGTGATCTGCACTCTCAGATGTTTAAATTACTAAGATTTTTCTTTACCTTTTGCAGTTATCTTCACCCACTACTTGAGTAAGAGCCAAAGAAATATTTTAATGAACAAATAAACAACACTTTATAGCATTTTATTTATTTACAGCTTGCTTGTTCTCTGTAATTCATCTCAGATGCAAAGATTATTTCATAAATTTGTATGGTCACAAAAATTATTTGGGATAAAATTGCAAAAGATAGCAGAGTCTTAATGCTTATTTCTGAGCAATGAGATTTCCAGTGCTTTCACAAAAGAAAACAGTTTCTGCTTTTAGCTGAGTAGTTAAAAACCTGCAGTGCTCCACACAGAACTCACCAGAGGCTTTGGACAAGAGGATAAGGTTAAAATTTCTTGGAGCAGAAAAAATTGGAACAACCTTGAGACTTGTAGTTTTTAACCACAACACTAAAGCGTGGTGTAAAATGCAGCAGCTGCCAAAACATCAGGAAGAAAATGGTCACACATATTTATACATTTGGCACGTGGTGTAGCAAGGAAAAAGCCTTAGAGAGGGGCTAGAAAATGTTTTAGAAGAAATTCAGGTGGGCAGCTTTGTGGTGGATGTGGGGATTTTCTGTCCCAGAAAATGCCAGGAGCAGGAACGCTGCTCCCCAGCAGGGTGGGAGACAAGGAGCAGGGACACAGGGTTGTTTATGGAGCAGGTTCAGTTGGGATGTGAATTTCAATCTTCAGGGTGCCTTTAAAACTGTCACTTGTGCTTGTTCCCCTTCAGAACAATCCATACTTTTTGTAATTCAGTCTTTTTACTTTGCTTTATTGGTGTTTCTAGAGATGAAAGAGCCAAGTAAACAAGTGGTGCTGCCTCTGTTAACTCTGTACAAGAGGAATGACCTTATACCTGTAATGGGGTGGCCAAAGTAATAAAGACAATTTTTTTCATGCTGCTTTTAAAGACATTTTACAATTTTGAGGTTGTTTCTGGTTTTTTCTGTCTGGTTTGTCCCTCTTATGAGATAGGAATAATGCATGTTTAATACTCAGGAGGGTGTGAGGGATGTAATGGATCCTGATAAATGTTCCTTCATTTTCATATATGAATTTCAGCCAGTTGAACTGTGGAGAAAAAGAATGAAATGTTATTGGGGAGATCGAGAGGCTTCCCTTTCCAATACACAACTTCAGGATAAAAACCCCTCTTTGTGCACAACTTCACTGCTCCTCATTTCCCTGTGCAGCAGAATTAAAATACACACCCCCCACAGGCACCAGAGAGAGGACAAGGGGCAGGAATTGTAGCCAGAGGAAAAAGCTGCCTTTTAATGACAGCTCACATTTAAATTTACTTAATAGGGTCCTAAAACATCAGGCTAAAACTCTTCATGTATATTAGTGTGTGTTAATTGTGCTTGGTTTGGTATTTACTATCAGCAGAGAAACATGTTGCCCTGAAAACAGGGAATGTCAGCTGTTCCTCTCTGGAGCAGATTTGGCAAAAATTCTGTTTAAAGGGAAGAATTACCTGGGTAAGGTTGTGCAGTAGGATGCAAAAGGACAAATATTGGATACAGTGGGAAAGATGACACCTGGCCATAGTTCATCTAAAATCAGATACCTTTTGTGCTTCTCGATATTGAAGAAGATGTCAAAGACCAATTAGAGTGATTGAACTTCGGTTCTACCATTTTCTAATTAAAATATTGACCAAAATTGATTTAAAAGATCAAACAAGGGAATAATGTGTAAGGATAAGATACTGTAAAATTAAAACAGTGACAATTAAGCTATTTAATAACACAGTTTTTAGTTATTTGTAAGTAGCTACTTGGGTAGCTCATTCTATGGCAAAGTGATGTGTTTGTTACATCCTCTTCATCCTCTTCGAATCTGTTCAAGCCTTGTCAGGAGTGTTTGGAGTTGGGAAGTGATGGATCAGGGGCTGCTTCAGGTGAGGTTTGTGTGGGGTTTGGTGCCTGCCCTTGACACCTCCCCAGGTGTTGCACAGGGAAATATTGAGGCACCCCAAAAGGGTGCTGGGAATCAATCCCAAATCAGAGCTGAAGCTCAGCTGTAAATCCTGAGGCAGCCCAGAGGCAGCAGGAAAGGGAATTTTACCTTTTATAAACACTGGGATTTGTGTTGTCCGTATCAGAATTTGTGAAAGAACGCGACGGGGATTTTCTTGCATTTTATTTTAACTTGTTTTGACTTCAGATAGTCAGGAGATGACAAGCTTTGCCTGGAGATATGAGAACCCTGGCAAGGGCTGGGATTCCTGTGTGGAGCCTTTAATGTATCCAGAGGGAAGCACTGATGGATCTGGCAGGAACCAAATGAAGCTGTGTCCCTGTTGGGGTGGGAAGGGCTGGCTTTTGCTCCCAGGGAGAGCCAGAGCACTTCTCTGGATGTGTCCAAACCCTGGAAGCTCCTGGGTGTTTGTCCCAGCCTCACTGGGAATATTTGGTCCTAAAGCTCCATTTTGAAGGTTGCTCTGAGTACTGACCTCTAGTAAAAAGGCTTTTGAGGAAATCAGCCTTTAATTTAATTTGTTGAAGTGTCCTGTGTAGCAGATGATCTCACACCTTTCTAATAAGCTCTTGTTTTCTGCAAGTGCAAATGCCTGCTTAGACCCTCAGATGATGTTGAATAATTAAAGTTTTTTTTCCACTGATTCCAGAAGCCGTGTATGAAAATCAGATGATGTAAACTGCATTATTAAAAGTCTCTGAGTCCCATTTTGGAATAATCTTGTAAATCTGTTGGAGCTGATGTACTTCCTGTATCATTTACCCAAATTAGTGCTCATCTCCCTTATGAAAGACTGAAGTGAAACACTCTCACCAATCCCAGACAGACCATGCACGTTTTAAAGCAAATTGGGACTGAGATCAGGCAGAAACTAAAACTTCAGCAGGAAAAGGCTTCTCATCAGCAAAACTGCACATATTTGACACTGACTCGTCCTGATTGCTACAAGACAGACTCAGAGCTGTAGAGCCATGTCAAAAGCAAAAAAAAAAAAAAATCCATTTTCCTCCTGAACTGTGGGATTTGAGGAGCAAGACATGCAGCACCAGGTACATTACAGCTTGTCTTTTGTGGTGGTATCTTTGTTATTAACAAAGACCACAGACCTGTTTTCTTCAGCACTTAACTGTGAAAATGCAAACATTAATTCTCTTTTTCCTCCATTTCTGCAGCTTGTTCTCACTTAGTGGAAAATCCATCTAGTTTAGTTCAAGAAAATCAAAAGCCAACTGTTGTAGAAAGTGAATCCATCTATAACAGGAAACAAACTTATTTTTGAGACAGCAGAACACACAACTTAACAGGAGGTGGTTATTTTAAATGTGTAATATGTGGTTTAGGAATTAATATTCATAATCTCTTGGAGAAATTAATTAAAGGAGGTTTATTAGGTATAAGGAGCTCAATACAGCATCCATTCAAGTGTAATTACGATGTGAATTCCTTTTGAGTGAACTTTTCCTGGCCCTAGTGGTGCATGTGCTACTGCAAAGCTGTTTCCTTGCCTTTAGTCAGGGGCTGTGTGGCATGGGCAGATGTGATTTGTCCTGCAGCATTTTAACAAGCTGCTCAGGAGTCTGCAATTAGCCAGAAACATTTATTTCATCATCTCTGTGACTGCTGCCTGCAATTAAAAAAACCCCACAAAACAAACAGCCCTGGATGCCATTCCCCATGGCAGCTCTGAGTCTCACGTTCCCCTTGCCACGTTTATATTCATTAATTAAATGAGAGGAGGACAGTTTTACAGCATAAAGATGGGCCAGAGATTGTGTTTAAGGGTGGATGAGATGAGGCACTTTGGAACGTGGCCAGAAGCCCTTTGGACACTGGATCCACAGTATCAGAAAATGCTTGGCTCATGGCTTTCCTTCAGCTTGCCACAGCTTAAGTGACTTTGCTGATCTCTGTTGTTGTGTGCTGGAAGGAGGAAAGCTGTCTGCAAATTACTTAAAACTCTGAGTTTTCCAGTCCCAGGCTGGCTACTAAACCATAAATACATTTTTGTGTCATGCTTTACTTGTTTTCTGTTGTTCCAGCTTGGTATCCAGTTTTATTTAGAAGTGCCAAAAAAGCCTCTTTTTTCTGTCTGAAATGATGAGGAGGAGACTTTCAGGATTTTTAACTACAGCAGCAACTTGAAGTATTTTGAGAAAGGTGTAGCTAAGTGCAAGATGATTAAAATTTAAGAGGGAAAAAAGCAGAGGAGGGAGAGAGTGTAATAGAACTCTTGGTGAATTGGAGAGAACTGGTTGGTTTGTGTGTTTGTTTGTTTATTTGAAGAGCTCCAAAACTAGAACAAGCATGTTTTTATTACACAACATTAGTGACCTATTAGTTTTCATAGAAGGGCTTAAACCCCTGGGACCCTCCAACCTCACAGTTCTTTTGAAGTTTTTAGCAAAATTGCCTCGATTACAGAAAAAAGCTCCAGAGGAGGGGAGTGTTTATTTTCCAAGCTACTCTTTCATGTGTGTATTTTTCTTTACAATCTGTGGTGGTGTTGTTGTTTATTGAAAGCTTAAAAATCCCCATCAGCAACCCCCAAATCTGGTTTTGGTGAGGATGCTGACTCAGAAATAAGAGGCTCACAGATTCCCACAGTAGTGGGAAGGGATCTCTGGAGATCCTCCAGTCCAAGTCCCTGCCAAGGCAGGGTCATCTGGAGAGGTGACAGAGAGACATGTCTTGAGAGAGAGGCTCCACACCCTCCAGGGGCAGCTGTCCCAGTCCTTTGCCATCCTCCATGGATGGAAGTTTGTGGGATTCCATGTGTTTTAGTTTATGGCCATCGCTCCTCATCCTGAGATGGTCACAACCCCACTCACCTGTTCTTTGGCCCTGGCTGCTTTATCCCCAGAAATTAAAAACAACATCCCTTCATCTACTGTAGAGATCAGATCTAAAAACCACACCACAGCCATGCAGGATGTTTTTTTTCCCCTTTGAAAACCTCTGTCAACACCCACTTTTCCTTCTGCAGATCCTGACCTTCGAGACCAAGAACCCCACGGAGCTGTAGCTTTATTCATCCCTCAATCTACTGTGGAGAACAGATCTAAAAACCACACCACAGCCATATAGGATTTTTTCCCCCCCTTTAAAAACCTCTGTCAACTCCCACTTTTCCTTCTGCAGATCCTGACCTTCGAGACCAAGAACCCGAGTCTACTGTGGAGATCAGATCTAAAAACCACACCACAGCCATACAGGATTTTTTTTTCCCCTTTAAAAACCTCTGTCAACACCCACTTTTCCTTCTGCAGATCCTGACCTTCGAGACCAAGAACCCCACGGAGCTGGCGGAGCGGCTGCGCTCGGTGTGCGGGAACCAGAGCAACGCGTACGCGCGGCTGCTGGAGTACCGGCTGAACGCCCTGCGCGGGCTCTGGCACGCCCAGCGCCAGCTGGCCCTGGAGGAGCAGCACGACCGCGACAGCTCCGGGGACGAGGAGGCGCTAGCCCTGCTCAAACGCCAGGGGTTGCTACAGCAGCCCGAGCAGGCTCCCTTCACCTCCCGCATGGGGCTGCTGCTGGTGTTCCCGCTGATCCAGTCGCAGAGCAGGACGGACCCTTCCCTGTGTAACATCACTGCTGAGGTGCTGCTGAATTGCCTTCGGGACTGCCAGCCCCTGAGCCTGACCAAGGAACCGGCCGACTGCCTCAACGGCATCGAGTCCCTGCTCTGCTCCTGGCTCGAGGACACGGCGCCCTCCGGCCAGCACATCCCCTACAAGCAGAAGGAAAATGCTGCTGCTGCCCTGGTTGCCTTGGCTTGTGCCAGGTAAGGGAGCTGAGATAACAGGGGGTCGTGGGATTGTTAAGATTGGATGTAACACTCTGGAATAGTTAAATTCAAACTGAGGTTCTTGAGGTTTGGCATAAGGCGAAATCCCAGCCAGATGTTCTCAAGGGGTCGCAAGCGCACAGAAGTTTGCTGGCAAAATAAAGAAAATTCAAGTTCCTGAAACTTTGGCAAAGTCCAGCCGTGATTCACCATTAACCATAGCTCCAGATTCTACATCCATGGTTTTTGAACCCCTCCAGGATGCTGACTCCAGCACCTGTGGGCAGTGCTGTGGTTGGTGTTCGTTCTCTCTTTCCATCAAAAAAACCAAATCCAACAAATCAAAAATGATGTGGCAGCACTGGTGATACTTATTTTTAGCTTGCACCAGCCTTTCACTTTCTGATATTTAAATATTGGGTTGGAAAGGGTGAAACTGCTAAGCATTTCTTCTTTGCATGTGTTTAGCATATGCAAAAGCAGAAGGATCTGGGTTAGCAATGCCTCGTGTGCATATTGCTGCTTCTACTGCAGTGAGCTGCTCTAGGAATGGTTCCAAATGTGTTTATCAAGGAGAAAAGTTGTCTCCTTTTCCCTTTGTCCTGCCCTTTTGTGCTCCTTTCTTTGGCTGGAAAAGGTGGAACTGCCAGGTTTCAGGGCAATTCCTTTCAGATTTGATTTCACTGTTGTCTCTCAAATGTCTGGAGGTATTTTTTCATTTTGTTGCCAGTGAAGAGTTCAACCATTGTGGTTTAAAATACCCCTTGTCCTGCATGGGTTTGGCATTGAGGACAAATTGATCATAACTGCTTTTAATCAAAACCTACTTTTTTTAGAGGATGGGGCTTGGGGAGAGGGGGAGGAAATACAAAACCTCTGCAAAGCCCCATGAATGTGGCTTTAAAGTCACAAGGAGCCTTTTAGAAATGTTGGCTTAAATGTTTCTCCAGGTCACAACCTTGCTTGTGTAGTTTAACTCTGATTTAAGATGTTGGAGTTCCCAGGATATGGCATGATTTGCTTTAGGAAAAGGTTTATTCAAATGAAACCTACTTAATTTCTAGTGCACTTGTTTTAATGAAGTCAATGAGAAATTTATGGTATGTGGCAAATTATTCTGTCCTGACAACTGCCTTATCTGAAAGGTAATGTACTTGAATATAGCTCAGAGAAATTGGATTTGATAAACACAATCTCATTTCTTTTTTTTTTCCCAGATGTCAATTTGCAGGAAATATGGGATGTTCTGTTGCAGCTGAGCTAAATTTCAAGTAGAGCTTTTGAACTTCAGGTTGATCTTTTATTTTCTTTGCAAGTGTGCCTTGCATTGCTTAGAGAGTTGAAATATCCCATTGTGCTTTGTTCACCTCTGAAAGCCTCACACTTTTCCTTTAAATATCTAAGTCATGTGTTGAAAATGAGACTATTATTGACATTCCTAGTTGCAATCTTGGGTGCTTCTTACTGCTAAAAATAAAACAACAGGGTAAATATTGCTTTAAATAATTAATTGAGGTGCTTTAATGTGTTTGGTGTCAATTTTCTCCAGGCTGAGGTTTATCAGTTAAAGCAAAGAGCTGAAGATGTCACTGGGGAAAACAGGGATTGGGATGTGGAGGAGGAAAGTTTGGGAGCTGAGTGACCACATGTGACAGCAAAAGGTTGGATTCAGCAGAGTGCAGGGCAAGGATCTCTGCAGCTGATCACTCCTGTTTGTGAAGAAAGCAGCTCATAACTGACCTAAGACACAGCCACATTCTCCTACTTAGGTGGGCTGGAATGCCTGGAAATAAAGCTACCACATCTTCCAGAAAATGGCCCTGACCTTTAAAACAGAAATTGTAAAATAGAGATTTTTAAAGACGTCTGAATCTTCCAAATTTGGGGTTGTGAGGGGAGAACTCATCCCAATGCACAACTTCCTCAGGAGGGGCAGTGCAGGGGCAGCCCCTGGGAGCAGGGACAGGACCCAGGGAATGGCTGGAGCTGTGCCAGGGGGGTTTTAGGCTGGGTATCAGGAAAGGTTCTTCCCTCAGAGGGTGCTGGCACTGCCCAGGCTCCCCAGGGAATGGGCACGGCTGCCAGAGCTCCAGGAGCAGCTGGACACTGCTCCCAGGGACAGGCTGGGGGTGTTGAGGTGTCTGTGCAGGGCCAGGAGCTGAATGATGATCCTTGTGGTCCCTTCCAGCTCGGGATATTTGATGATTCTGTGAAGAGTAATCAGAATCTTGATGAGAAATGGATGAGTCTGGCCTTTGCTGTTTGAGTTAGGGAAGGCATCTCCAGGTGGGAGTGCAACAGCTCTTGCTCACACTTGGGCTCAGCCAGGAAGATCCACAGGTTGCACTGGAGGTCTAAAAGTGATTAATCAACTACAAGAAATCCTGAAAGAGCTGCCTCAGGAGCAAGGCTGAGGTGTTTGTCAGGTGCCTGGACTGCTTTTATGAACTGTTGTTGATGACCCAGCCTGTGGCTGCTGCTCTCCCTCCCTGCTGGGGCTTCAGCCTCTTCCAAAAAAAGGTGCTGGAATTCAGACCAGAGGTTCCCCAGCATTCTGTCTGTCCCCCTCTCTTCCTCCTTCCCCTTCCTCCCCAAATTAAAAGCATCCTCCAGGAAAGATATGCCAGTGAGAAGAGAAGCTGATGCCATGTTGTGGCTGTGGTTCTGGCTGTTCTCCATGGCTGCTGTTGTGTGTGTTCAGTCTGGCTTCAATAGACATCTTTAATTCATGTTTTTCTTGTCCTTTTAGAGGGTCGCTGAAAACCTTTGTTCATACAGTGCATCTATTACAGAAACAGACTGAGCTGGGGTCCCTGCCTGTGGCTGATGTTCTCTACAGGTTTGTAGAACTTTTCTCCTCATAAACTTTTCCAGCAGCTCTGAAAATGTATTAAGTGCATGTAGGGAGCAATGCCTTTAAAAGTGATTAAAAGGCTTTAGAAATATTGAAAGCTTTAGGGAAGGTTGAGATTTAGTCGTGTGAAGACGTTAGAAAATCAAATCTAAAAGCATTGATTGGGTTTTGGGTGTTTTGTTTTTATTTTTTCATTAAGTATTGATGATTCCTTAAAGTGGCTTATGAACTCTGACAGAATAATTACTTTAAATACATCCCTGTCTTTTAATTTAGCTAGTTTTTTCCTACTGCTGTTCTTTATGAAGTTTTATTTTATTTTCTGCTTAAAGGTTGTTGCTTTTGGAGGGAGGCCCTGGATCCCCCTCCTGCCTGCTTGGAGGGAAGCACATCGTGTCCTGGGGCTTTGAGGACATGTTACCTGCTCCTGATGCCAACACTGGTGCCAGCAGTGAAAATAAAGGTGAATTATTTCATCCCTGTCACTATCAGCAGAAGAAGGACAGGGTGCTTTAAGTGCTGATAATTATTTAAAGATGAGTGTAAAACTTTAGAGTTGGGGCTCAAAAATTGTTGCCTTTTGGTTGCTGAAGAGCAGCTGCTGGTTTGAGCTGTCAGGTTGTGGGAAACAGTCCAAAGCAGTTGATCCAGTGACCCTTCCTGACTCCAGTGGGAATTTTTCAGAGGGGTCAGGCAGAGTTTGGATATTATCCCCTTGTTAGAGCACAATCACTGCCCCTGCAGTATCCCTGTGTTCAATAGCCAGCTATCAGTGGCACAGCAAGTTTATTTTTAGAAGTACAAGTTCATTGTTCTCTGTTTTTTTTTTCCCTCTTCCCTACTCTGCTTTTGTTTCTGCCCAGTTGATTTTGAAGTTCTTTTTTTAATGCTTTCTTTTGTATTTCTTTTCCTGAATTCCTTCTCAGTTTTTACTGCTTTGTTTGCCTACTGTTTTTGTAGTAAATAAGAGTTCTCATGGTTTTAGAAATATTAGTTCAAGCTTTGGTGACATTTAATGCAATCCATAGGAATTAAAAAATCTGAGTTGTTATTTTAGGCTACCTGCAGATTTATTGGAGAGATCTCTTTTTAGGTTTAGGCAAGAGAGTGAGTGGACTTTTCCTTCCTGAGCTGAGTGTCCAGATCTTGTGAACTTCAATAGATTGACTGGACTTGTGTCTCATTTTGACTATTAATAATTACTGCTCTGTGTTGCAAATACATTTTGTCTTTAATTAAAGTGTTGAGAGGTGGAAGGATCTGAGCAGCTTTAGGAGAATCACAGAGTCTGGCAGAAATGAGATCAGTGCTCAGTATTAGATTCTTCTTCCCTCTCACACTGTGTGAGACCATCTGGGCACCTCTAGGGCTTGCAGATGTGAAGAAACCACTGTGGCTCCTTGGCCGTGCCTGTGTTACAGCACCGTTAGAGCACCAAATAATAAATTCAGTATAAAAAAAGGTTGGCAGTGACCTGCCATGAGTGCATGCTGGTTTCCATGGGGTGAATTCCCAGCTGGAATGTTACAGAGGTGCTCTCTGCTGTCCCTGCTGCTGCTCCAGATGCAGACCTGGGCCGGTGCCTTGCAGCTGATGGGCTCTACCTGTACACGACCAACTCCGTGGGCAGGGGAATCAGCAAGCTGGGGTCAGGACTGCACGGGACCCTCAGGTGAGAGACTTCACTTCTTCACTTCTTGCCCTTTCTGCTGAGCTGCTCAAACCCAAAACTTCCTCATTTGGGAAACCTCTCCCAGATGTTGGCAGTTGCAAGACTGGAGGATATGGAGCTTGGGAGTTTAGCTAGTCTAAGGTCCCTCCCAACCCAAACCAGTCTGTGATTCCATGATACTGCGAATTTTCATTAAATGCTGTTTTAATGTGTTGAGTTTCTTGCCTGAAATTCTTCTTGCGCGTGTTTTTGTCTAAAAGTTGAGATTGGAAGGGGCCTGTGGAGGCCATTAGTTCAACCTCCAGAGTAGCAGAATTTCAGATACAATTTTATTTTTTAATGTCAAGTAGGTTGGTTGATTCTTTGCTGAGAGGGATATACCACAGACCGGTTCTGTGACTTTTTATTTATAGCTGAGTTTGTGAGTGTTTGTTTGCTAATTATGTCATTCATTAAGTAATTAGTGCAGCTGTGACTCACTGTTCCTCCTTGCTTCTTCATTGCTTGAAAACCACGAGGCTTTTTACGCTTAAAGCCTTTCACAATAAAAACTGCTGACTTGAATACAAGTTCAGTCAAAGTTCAACACTGTGGTTGCAAGTTGTTATTTGAAAAAAAAAAAATAACACCTAAAGAAACAGGGCAGGGTTGAAGAATTTTGAATATGCTGGTGGGTTTTTTCCAGGGGGTTTGTGTACTGCCGGAACGAGGAGCTGGAGACGGGCTGGGTGGCTTTTGGCAACGGCAAACTGCTCCATCGGCCCGTGTCCTTTGATAGCAAACCTCACTACCTGTTCCAGCTCGTGGATCAACATACCCTGCAGGTAAAGGGGACAGGAACAAAACAGGCTGAATGAATCACAAACATTTTAGCTTTCATTAGTTTAATCCTTAGTTTTTTAGTTTCTTTTTAACCTGTAAGTTTCTTATTTGGTGAAACTGCGTTTTTCTAGCCCCGCCTTGAAGTGACTGTGTGGGGAATGTGTAAGCTGTGGTAGAGATGTTACTGTGTCAGTGTGTCTTAAATATAAATATATGTATTTATCTATAATTACACTGTTCTGTGTTATGGGGTACTGTTAGAGCTTGTTCATCTTGGAGGAGATTGAGGGGAGACCTCATCCCAATCCACAGCTTCCTCAGGAGGGGCAGCTCCGATCTCTGGGAGCAGGGACAGGACCCAGGGNCTCCCAGGGATGCACAGGGTGGGGTTGTTGGGGTGTCTGTGCAGGGCCAGAGTTCAGTAACGATCCCCGTGCGTCCCTTCCCATTCAGGATATTCCATGATTCCAGTGTGGTCACATCTTAAAGCAATCAAACAGCAGCAAAATGGACTTTGATTTAAATCAAGAATGTGTTCTTCCTGAACAGCTCTTTGTTCTTGCCCTGTCTCAAAATTCAGGTGTTGTTTCAGATCTGGTTGTGATTTGTAGATAAACAACTGTTGCCTTTTGTAAACCTGGAGTAGTTTGTTTACTTTGGGGCTTTTCCTGCTGTGGTTTTAAGGATGGATGGACACATTTATGTCCAGTGTGTTTCCTGACACTGAGAATGTTTAGATTCCCCTTTTCTTCTCAAGTTTCAAGCAATGTTTGAGAGAAGTTGCAGAAAGTAGGTGACTCAATAGGATATGTATTTTCCTTGTGGTACTGTGGGTTTGTTCTCCATCATTTGAGAGGAGATGATCCTTTTATTTTTAGATAGGTTAAATTTGAGATCTATGAGCTGGTTTGGATATTTGGCAAATATCACAGAATAGCTGTTGGTAATAAATCAATGTAATGCTACTGCTAAGTCCAATATTAAGCCTCTTCTGCACTAACTGCATTTGATCTCTATTTATTTTTCATACTGTTCATACTTGTAAGGCCAAACTGCAAAATCAGACCTGTTAAGATGCTTTCTGTCTCATAGGTATGTCAGATAATCCCAATGCCAGTAAATCACTTCCCAGTTGGCAGCACTATGACCACCGTGCATCTTTCTTCAGATGGCACCTTTTTCTACTGGATTTGGTCTCCTGCAAGCCTCAACGAAAAAACCCCCAAAGGCCACTCTGTCTTTATGGATATTTTTGAAATTATAGTAAGCAGATCGTGTGTTTTCTGTGCCTGATGTTGGTAGCATAACCCAGTTTAATTAAATATCAGCATTTGCTAATTGACATATTAGGTTTGGATGTTTATGGGCGTGATCTGAATGGATTTATGTGAAATAACTGAGCAGAACAGAAGGTGAACTGTCCAATTCCATCTCCAGAGGATTAATGTATTTAGCAATATGAATTCTCTTGTAGCATAAAATGTGTTTTTTATGTCTGTATTTCTGCTCAGCAGAGGAGGTTGGAGTGGGATGGTGTAGCTGGAATTGGGAGGCTGTAGTAGTACAACTCATGGAAAATCCCTAAATCACATCTTCATTAAGAGATGCATTCTGCAGTAAAACATCCCCTGAACACCATGGTCTGAAGAAATCATTGCTCATACTTTTTTGCCTGGAAAAAATTATTCAGAGCCAAATGATTTGCAAGTGAAACACCACTAAGAAAATACAAGAGGGTTATATATTTTTAGGCAGTTTCCTAAATAAACTCAAGTTTATGACAAGTTTAAGAACAGGCATAAATAGAAGATATTCTATTAAATATCTCAAAGATATTAGATATCTTCCATTAAATTATTCTGTTGAACCATGAAGTCACAAACAAAAAAAAATACTCCTCTCTTGTTTTCAGAACTTTGTTTTTGCAAGAACTTCTGTCAGCAAAGTTTTACTTTTTATTCCTACCTCGTACAATTCAGGTGATCTCTCACCTATGGATTTCAACATCTAAAGTATTTTTTTCCCCTCCATTTTACTAGGTAGAAAATGGCATTTGTATAGCAAATCCTCTGCAGGAAAGAATTATCCTGATGAGGAAGGAGGGGGAATCTGCCAAGAGCATCAATGAGATGCTGCTGAGCCGCCTGTCCCGGTACCGCGCCTCCCCCTCGGCCACCCTGGCTGCTCTCACAGGCTCCACCATCTCCAACACCCTCAAGGAGGACCAGGCAGGTCAGAAACGCTTCACTTTTCAGTTCTTAACACACACAGCATCCATCCTGGTTATTCCTGACCTCTTAGGTGTAAAAAAAAGGACAGTGTGTGATTTTGGTCTTTTTTTTCCCCTAATGCGTAGTTGGATGATCCACGCTGTATTTGCTTAATGCTGGAATTATCAGTTCTTTCACTAAATGAGGATTGTGAGGAAAGTTTAGGGATGGAAAATTTTCCAATTCCATTGTTGAGCTGGTTTGGGAAATCTGATGATAGCATTTCTCTGCTGGCAGCTCAACTGTGCTTCTAACTGGTGTTAGAAGCCATAAAAATGGCC
Source organism: Phainopepla nitens (assembly GCA_013400175.1). Lineage (NCBI taxonomy): Eukaryota > Metazoa > Chordata > Aves > Passeriformes > Bombycillidae > Phainopepla > Phainopepla nitens. The sequence goes on along the minus strand of VXBQ01010068.1, from coordinate 41,347 downwards.
TGCAGGTTAGAAAATGGAATTATTGCTTCACCAGTCACAGCATTATTACAAATCTTAGGTGATTTTGCACTTTTTTGAAGTCATCTGCACGATGTTTGGGTATTTTATGGAAACAACCTAAGTTAATGAGAGAATCTTGAATGAAATGCACTGATGGCTTTCAGGATGATGTGGAGCTTTGTTAGGTTTGTCTGAAGATTTTATTCAGTTTGTCTTGAATTATTTCTCTTCTTCCTTCACAAGTACTGAAGATTTTATTCAGTTTATCTTAAATTATTTGTCTTCTTCCTTCACCTGTTTCAATTTGAAACAATTGAAAGTATTTCCATAAAAATAAATTATACATGAAATGGCTCTGCTTCCAGGGAATTTGGCAAGGAGTTAGCTCGGAGAGCTATTTTAAAGGTTGTGTTTTGCCATTTAACAACTCAAGTGCTACAGAAAAAGGAAAGTAAGTGGCTATTCTTGGCTAATTCTTGAGTCAGCACTCAAAAAGTGTTGATCAGCTGTTGCAGGAGGGAGATCATTTGGGCTGTCTGCATTTCATGAGGAGCAGGAGAACTTAAAATAGGAAATGCATAGTGAATCTCAAGTGATCTCTGTATTTGAGATCATTTGGCTCCAAGTGCTTCCAATGTAATTATCACCACACAATTCTTAATGGTTTTGGTTATACCTGATTTTTAATTTATTTTATTTTGAAGTTGTTTTCATTAGTTGAATAACCCGTGAAACTCTTTGTAGCCTTGTGGGGAGTGATGCTGGATGGGTGAGGTTGGGAGGCCACAGAGAAGTCATGGCTGCCCTATCCCTGGAAATGCTCAAGGCCAGGTTCATGGAGCTCTGAGCACCCTGGTCTCATGGAAGGGATGTCCCTGTCCACGAGGTTGGAATGGGATGGTCTTGAAGGCCCCTTCCAACCCAAACCACTCTGGAACTCTGTAAAAACCTCTTAACAAAGCTTCTAAATGTCCATTCCTGTGAGACCCCGAGCAGAGCTCTGCCTTGCTCTGCAGAAGTGCAGTTTGTGACCTCTCTCTGGTGCACTTTGCAGCTGCCAACACGAGCTGTGGGCTGCCCCTGAAGATGCTGAGGAAGACCCCAATCTACACGTGTGGGACGTACCTGGTGATGCTGGTGCCACCCCCGGGGGGCTCGGGCAGCTCGGCCACGCGCTCGCTCTTCGGCGGCACCAGCGCTTTGTCCTCCTTAAAAAGTAAGCCAGAGCCATTTGTGGCAGATTGGGAGTCCTTGGCTGTCTGGAATGCAACAAACTTCTCAGGAATTGATTGGAGCTGTGTTTCTGTGTAGTTCTTGCCTCCAGCCTGGTGTTCAACATCTCGGACGGGCAGTTCACCAGCAGGGCAGATCTCATCGATGCTGCAGGCAGCTCGCTCGGACGGGGGGCTCTGGTGCCAGGGCTTGGTAAGGAACATAGCAGTCCCTCAGATCCTGAATGATGCATCTGGGTTTGAATTTGCAGTCAGCTCTGCCGTGGGGTGGGTTGAATGTCTGTGGTAAAACGTTATAAACTTTTAAAGCAAATGGTTTGGATTTACGATGCCTATAAAGATGCTTCAGTCTGGTTTTCTACGAAATTGATGTGTGAAATATTTTCCTTCTCTCAGGTGCCTGTTATGATACAATGAATAACATGATCTGGACGTGCTCCAATGATTACATTGATCAGTGGTGCAATCCTGGGAACCAGGCATTCCACTGTGTGTGCCAGAGGCTGGGAGTGAGTCACGTCATCGCAGAGCCCAAAGGTGAGGGGAGCCCAGAGTCAGCACTTTGTACAAAGGGGAAGTGAAGCAGTGGAGTGGCAGAGAATAGACAGACAGAAACTGCTTGCTGCTAAAAGCTGAGTTAATTCCTGAAAAGAGTTGTAAATATTGGTCATGGTTTAGCTTTGATTGAAGTACAAAGTGAGATGTGTGGAAGATTCCAGATTCTTGCTGCCTTCAGCACATTAAAAAGGTGTTTTGGGTAATCCTTTTATGCCCTGAAGTTGATTTATTGCATTTTAGAAGCAAAGGCTCATGATCTAGTCTGTGTCTGTAAACAGCATTTGAACTCTCCTCTCCTTCCAGGGGATGCAATAACCACAAATGAAGTCATTAACCAGTTACTGCACCATGTTGGTGCCATGTGCATCCACCAACTCAACCTCCTGGCAGCCAGCAACAACCTCCCCATCAGCAATTTTTTGGGCAAGCAGCATCCCATTGAAGCCCACCACCTGAGCAGCATCTGTGACATTATGGAAAAGGCCATGGTCAATGGAGACACCTGCATCATCCGCTGCATCCTCGTTGTCTTCCAGGTACAGAACCTCACATGCACTTCAGAACTCCCATGGAAAAATAAAAAACTTGGTTTGGAGTACAGGCAACCACTGGTTTCATTTTTATTTAATTTTTTTTCTCCATTTTTCTCCATTGATTTAGCAGTGGCTTTGCAATATTTTATATATTCATTTAAGACCCCTAATTTAAATATAATCTCTATCTTCACAGATTAAAATAAAACACAGAGAGGTTATTTCCTTCTTTCTTTGTATTCCTCCCCTCCATTTTTTGATTCAAAATCAGATTCTGACTCTCAGATTTCTAGACCCACACAAATAGTTGGAGAAGCTGACTGCAGAAAATAAGTTCATGCAAGTAATGTTTATATTTTAATATTAATATTTTTGTCTTTAATTTTTCTTAGGTGGTCTTTAAATTTTTCTTCAGCCCCCAAACTGAAAGGAACAGAGACATTGTCAGAAGGTCTGGGCTATTACTGTGGCAGTTACTGATGGCCCCAAGGGATCAGATCTGCTCTGAAATCCAGAAGGAAGTTTGTCTGGCTATTAGGTGAATATCTGTTTTATCAAGTTCATCTTAACTTAGATTTTAGTTTCTTTGAAATGTAGTGACAGATGAACATTCACATTGCATTCAGTTTAATTTTGCATTAGTATGGGAAAATGTTGTGTGATGGATTTTAAGACATAATAAGATAAAATTATTACAGTTTATATCTGTGGAAGAAGAGAAATACAATGTGTTGGTCTTGATGAAATAACAGGTACTAATTACTTTCCTACTTTTGTTGCTTTTTTACTTGCTTTCTGAAGGATTTTTTAAATGTTTATAATAAAAGAGTTGCTAAATTCAAGCAAAGTTTTCTTGAATGAGTTCCTTATTTAGCTGCAATGCTCTGAGACTGAAGGCCCAGGGAAAAAAAAATTGTAGTTGTATCTCCTGAAAAGGAGATAATGGAAACCTCAGGGCCAAGGAATGCTGGCTCCAGTGTGCCAAGGACAAACAGAACCTGCATTTTCCAGTGGGAAATGCTTCAGAGGTTGAGAACAAGATCTTTTGGTGATCAACCTGCATTTTCTTGATGTGAATCACGACATTCCAAATTTCTGCAAGTGTGAGTGAGGAATAGTTTTGTTCAGGAGGATTACCTGGCATTTTCAGGGTTGTGCTTTCTGACAGGGAGAAATGTCTCCTGTCACTGCATGGATACCTTGCAATACCTGTGTATCCATTCCCTTTTTAAACAGCTCCAGGGTGGGGACTGGGGGATGTTTCCTTCCTCCTGTTTTCTCCTTGGGGGATTCTGCTGCCAGTGGAACCCTCAAAGGGAGCTGGCAATGTGTGATAACTTTTCCTGAGGTTTCTATCAGAGTGGATCAGCATGAGCCAGAGGGAAGGAAGCTGCAGTAATCTCTGCTCTCAGTGTGAAGCTGAAAAACATCCCAGTTTTCTTTTCTGTTACTGAAAAAGAAAAGGGAAAGGAAATGGCAAAGTTGCATAATGATTTCAGCACTTCAGACAGGCATGAAGTGCTCCTTTGAAGTGATTGTGATCTCCATGGGGGAATTCACATGGAAAGGACAGAGTTCACCACAAGTTAGAGGGAAAAAAGTCTCCACCTGGAATGTTTCTGCAGAGCTGGAGTGTTCCTGAAATGCTCCTTCCAGAATCTTCTGTGTAGCTTAAACTAAGACTTCTATAGAGCCAATCTCCAAAAAGTACAAAACTGTAGCAGTAGTGATTCCTTGATTATTGTATTTGTGTTTTCCACTGTTCTTGGCACAGAGAAACCTCAACTCTTACTCCATCACCAGAGTTTTTGGATCTTTTCTCTGAGCCATCATCATTTTTCCTGACATCTCTGTTTCTTAACAAACTGATAGTGCTGCTTTGTGTGCAAGTGATGAATGGGGAGTTCTCCAGAGGGAAGCAAATAGCTCTTGGAGAAGCTTTGGGACCTAAACAATAAAATATAATTGATTACAAGAGATACCTGGAGAAAACAGCTGCTTATATCCTAATATTGATGTTAAAATCTGGAGGATGCTCTTCTAAGCCTTTACACAGATGTTGTAAATGTTCCATCAGATGCTGAGTCTGTGGTGCCATTTGTCACATGTCCACTGAAATGGTTTTGTTCACTTCTGAATCCATCAAGTAATACATGGTTTTATTTTTTCCTTAGCTCTGGTTTAAATATCCTGTATCCTGGAGAAGCAGAAATCAATAATTTATTGAAATTGGTCTTAACTGAAGGTGAGAATGTCTTATTGCCAGGTGAGAGTGGGGTTTTTGTGAGAACAAAAAATCAGAGTACATCTCAAGCCTAGAGGGAGAACAGTTTGGGATATTGGGCACTACTCTGCTTTAAATTCATGCTTTTCTAGGAAATTATGGGATGCTTCAAATTCCAAAAGGCTGCATGGCCTAGGGTAGGCCAGGTGGAGAAAAAGGAATATTTGAAAGTACCCAGTAATCAGAGGTGATGTCAGAGCTCAGTGGAGGAGGAATAATGTCCTTGAGTTCACCAGGAAGTGGGAATCTGGCCTTGGAAGCAGCTGCTGCTCAGTAATTTGTTCCTTCACAGGAATGTGTTGGGAATTTCCAACATTTGTCCCAGTGTGGGACAGCAGCTCTGGTCACCCTGGGAATGCAGCTATTCCTGAGCTGTAGTCTGTGCTAAATGAGGTATTGGGGAAATAAAATCTGGTCTGTAAAATGCTGCTTTGCAGAAGTTTTTTATTTCCCTTTCAGGAGAGAGGAACAGTGGCCTCTCCCAGCTCCGGGATGTTATCCTGACCAATTTAGCTGAGCAGCTGCAGAACAACAGATTTGGAAGTGAAGATGATGATCATTATAGGTAAAAAGCCTCTGTTTATAGAGTATTTTTCTGTGATTTGCTTGAGCTGAACTTGCAGGAACTTCTGCTGGAATTGCCTGGTGTGTTGCTGCAGTGTGACCTGAATGTTGTTTGTGTCTGTAGGGCAAGATTTCATAGGGTGAGGGAGAGATTTGATGGTTTAGGGCAAACTTTGGATGCTTCTGTAGCCAGATTGGGTTTGGAGTTCCTTGTTCCTTGCCGTGTTCGTGGTAAATTTGAATGATAATTTCATAAATATGATTTTACAGCATTTCTCTGCACATCATAGGTGACTTTCCAGCAGTAAAACTGCCAGTCTCTAGTACCTGATTAAGTTGAGAGAAGTCTTTTATAGGAGCCATAAGAAATCACAGATTTACATCAGCATAGTGCAGCAAACCCCTGGAAATTGGTTTTACTTGTTAAGCATTTCAGCCTTGGGGATTTTTGTGTCTGAATTTGAAGTTTGATCCTTGTTTAGGTTCCCCACAATCTGGGATCCAGCTTGCAGAGTGAGCTGAGCTGTACAAAATACACAATAATTAATGATTACCATTTTCCACCTTTCTTGCCTCTCCTCAAGACTCAATGATGAGCTCTTGCACTACATCCTCAAGATTGTTGTCCGAGAATCTTGTGTCTTAATCACCAAGTGCCAAACTGTATCTAAAGATGACTTTCAAAGGCTTCTTTCAACTGTGCCTGTAAGTACAATGTGTTTTGATAAAAGTGTCTCTGCCTTTGGCTTCTTTTCCTCCTTGAATCCATCCTCTTCACTGAGGTGAAACTTTTATAGTTGTGTCTTAACAAATCCAGGAGAAGAATTGTCTGTTGTTTGTGCTGTGCAGGGAAGAAAAGAATACTTTTTCACAGCAAAGCAAATCATTCAGTAATGCTGGAATGGGTTTATACATGGATTTATTTTCCAGTTCCTCTGGTTGCTGTTCAGTTTAAGTGAAGTTTGTGGATCTCAGTATTCAAAGCAGTGCAGTTATATATTGTGGTTCATACAGGCTGGAAGAGTTATCAGTGACAGACAGAAATGAGTTAAAGCTGACATTTGATGGTAGAACTTTGGGCAGGTGTTTTCAGCAGGGTCAGCTCCCTGAGAAAGGCAGGTTGAGCTTCCATAGAAACCCTGGGAGGGAACAGATTGTCCTGGCCTGTGGGGAAGGAGGAGTGGCATGAAACCATCACCTTCAGGAGTGTGAATTACATTTATCTCAGGATCTTTTCAGAATTCGTTAATTCTTAGAGTTCCTGAGTATTTCAGTAATGTTCCAAACCTGAACTAAGTTACGCTGCCTCTTTATATTTTTGTGAGTTACTTCACAAAATTCAGCATTTTGCAACCGGTTTCTTTTCTTAATTATATAAAATTATAGAAATTAATTATATTATATAAATTTCTTTGCTCTTTCTTTTCTTCTTCCTCAATCTGTTTTTCCTCTCTCCACCTTCCAAGTCTGAGGCTTGCCTGACTCAGGGTTGATGAAGGGTTTGGATAATGCAAAGTTTTACTTATTTGTGTTCAAGGCTGCGTCCTCGTGCTTGCGGTACCTGATGGCTGTGCAGAACCACCTCCTCAGTAACACTATTTTGATTAAACCTGATGACAATGATGACAGTGACAGCTCCTTGCAGGGAGAGACATTGAAGGTACAGGTAAACACCAAGTTTTATTCTAGTATGGCTCTCTCCAGTCAGTGTGCCTGTGACACCTTGTTCCTGCAGTGCATTTGCTGTTTGCTGCTGGTTCTTTTCCTTTTGATAGAGTTAAATAGCTGGACAACAGGGAAGAACAGTCTAGAGTAAAATTTGCAGTTATTCTGTGTTCAGGATTCCAGTTTGCATTCGCTGTTATCAGTGAAAGCAGACACTTCCCTTCCTAAATATATGTGTAATGAGATGTTAAATAGATTTCAATTAATATGTGCTAGTAAGATTCCTGCCACAGGATTTTCCTTTCCTGGACGCATAACCCCAGACACTTTTTCTTCTCCAAATCACTCAGGTGGTCCTTGAAAAAAATATTTTGAAATAAATAGAAAAGGGGTATCTTATTTGCCTTAGCTGGCTTTTGCTTTTTAGCAGTTTAAACAAAGTTTGTGTAGAACCACCTCCATCATGTGTCTGAAACAGAGGGAATAAAGTTTGTGGCAAGGAAGCTGTTAGAGGACAAGGTTTGAGGACAGGCTTTGGTTGGTAGAAGTTTATTAAAATGCTGCATTTCACACTGCTTCATCCAACTCCCAGCTTTGCCCTGGAGTGCAGGTTGTGTGCTCACAGTAGTTTTGGTAATAATTCTTCCCTAATGGAATTGATTCCTGAATTCCTGGTATTTTGCTAAGCTGATTTTCTCTGCTGCTCTTTGAGGCTGTGTGTGTTTGTGAGCTGCTGCAGTTGGAAGTGATTTGTTCAGGCTCATTGAGTAAATGCTAAATATTGGAGTATTTTTCTTGTCTCACTATTCACGCCGTGTTCATTGTTCAGTTTCTCTCTCTGCAGTGCTCCTCATCCCTGCTAGGACATTGTGTCACCAGTCCTGTACCTTGGCTGGCTCTCAGCTCTCTCCTGTGCTGGACTTGGGGCTTCCTTCCCTCTAGAAACTGGATGTGCATCCTGTAAAACATGCACCTAGTTTCTCCCAGCACTTTGGGGCTTAACATTAATCAAATTTAAGTCTTGGATGAATCTCCTGCTGCAGGCCTGCCAGGTCACATTATCATTCTTTTCATTTGAAAATCCATCTTTTTGTTCTGTTGTCCTTCTTTGGGGGGATTCTCTAAGAATTTAAGTATTCTGTAACTCTTTTCTTTGATTTAGGAACTCAAGACCAGCATTTTGTCTCTTGCCACACAAATTCTGACAGGATGTGATGAAGTCTTAGAAATGCTGCAACAAGTCACTACAGCACTAATTAACAGTGACATTTCTGACAGGGAGCAAAGGTAAGACAAGTGGGAGGATCCTAATTTGGAAACAGGGAACTGCTGCTCTTTGTGGCTTATTGTACAAGCACAGTTAGCATTAATTATTCTTTATCACTTTATATTTGAGCTTTGAATGCACAGGAACTGTTTCTTTCTGTAGCAGTTGTTTAGCATTCAGCTGGTGGAGAATTTAGAATCCCTCTCTCTGTCAGTGCTGATCATCTGTAGGTTGATATTTCTGTAGGAACCTCAAACTGGGAAGGTTTTAGTCAGCTATAGTGATATTTATGAGTAGGATACCTGGAAATAAACTGTAATTAGCTGGGAATACTCCTCTAAGCTAGAACAATCTGTTTATTTTTGAATTCCTGATTATTACATCCCTAGTAGCTGGATTAGATATTTATGCCTGACAATCCCTAGGTGTTGTTTTGATATTCCATCACCTTCCCTTCCCTGTCTCCCCTCCTCTTAAAAATACACCTCGGGAATGGGGTGGAAACAAAAGCTGTGAACTTTTCCCTCTTCAAACAAACAGCTCCCTGTCCCAGCTGTGTTCCAGGTTTCACTTTCTGCTTCTCTGTGCCTGCAAGATTAGTTGTGTTTATTGACAACACACAATTCCTGGGTGATATTTTCATATGAGTTCGTGTTCAAATATATTTTTGTAGCTGCAGATCCTTTTCAAGTCCTTTGAGCTCCATGTGCTGGGAGCTGATATCCACACTGGTGCATTTGTGTTTGATGGGAACTTTCATCCTGTGCCCAGGGGAGCTTATCCTTCTCTGAGTAATTATTAAACTGTTGATTTACTGTCTCTGCTCTCAGATTGTTCAGTGAGAATTGTCAGCAATTCAAGGTCACTGGCACTTGGGAGAAATTGTAGTGGCTTCAAGATTGTTTTGGGGATTTTGTTAATGCAATACAAATATTCTCTGCTGGATTTTGAATTGCTGTTACAAGATGAAACAGAAGTGACTAAAAGCATAAGTGCTGCTCTATGAAAAGAGTTGCTCCTGTGTAACTTTGGCTCTCCTTCCAGGTTAAAAGGCCTGGAGCAGATCACAAAGGCCACCATGCTTGGCCACCTGCTGCCTGTGCTGCTGACATCCCTGATGCACCCAAACCTGCAGACCCTGACCATGGCTGATGCCCTGATGCCTCAGCTGGTGCAGCTGGTCCTTTACACCAGCCAGGTATGGGCTCTGGGCCAAACCTGGGGCCTGCAGCCTCCAGAACACTGCTCAGCTTCCTCCAGAGACTCATCCTCACACCAGAGTTCAGAGTTTCTCAACAGCTGCCAAAGCTGCTGGTGCTGAATGTTGAATTTGACAGCTCCAGGAGCTACTCAGTAATGATTTATTGTCAATAACAACAGTAGGATTGTTAATTCTTTCAATAATGAGCTCTTGAAATGCTTTACAGTTTGCATGTCCCTAACACTGTGTATTTTGGGCCACAGACTGCACTGCTGCTTAAAACCCAGTCTCCAGTTTTCTCAGAACTGAACAGTTCCCCCAGTTGTGCTCCAGAGCAGAAAGGGAAGCAGTTACCTGATGAGAGGTGATTTTCTTTACATTTGGGTCTTTTCATGGGATAAACTGAACTATAATGTCTATTTGACCATTGCTGTGGGATAAAGCAGTAGTTTTTATTTGAATTAATTTTTAAAGGTGTGCTGGAATGATTTCTAAAGCTGTCTCAGTTTTATATAAGCTTTTGCAAATGGCAATTAGTTCCAAATTTTGTTCTGTATATAGAATTAAACTGTTAATAACTTCAGGTTGTTTACACAGAATATGGTTTGTTTTGGTTTTTTTCGTCACCTCAAGCATTAGAAATTAATTCTAAATGTTCCTCTCACAATAAATTAGGCTAAGGAGGACCATCAAGAGAAAATGTAAATTGCTCTGGCAGCATGAGATACAGAAATAAAACCATTGCAAAGCTATTAAATGGTTTAATTTACAGAGAAATAACATTTTTAACTCCTGCATTTAAATGCTGTGTCTCAGCTCAAAGCTTTCCAGCTCCTGCTTAGGAACAGAAACAAACAACTAAAATCAAATAAAAAATGCTTATTTGCAGCACTGGACAATTTGGAACACTAAAGAATTTGTGATAATGGGATTTTTGTGAATAAGAGTATATGTATAGTATGAATAATGATGAGAATATATATAATTATATAATGATAATAATATATGTAATATATGAATTGCCTCAATACAGTCATGCCTAAAACCAGGAGTCAGTTCCTTGTCTCTGTGTGTCAATACTCAGAGATGATTTTTAAGTACTTTACATCTTAATGCCTGAATGACAGAAATCTCTGTGCTGTATTTTAGACCCAATTTCTCTCTCTAATTTCAGGATGCTGGAAGAGAAGGAAGAGCCAGGATTTCTGACTGGTTTGAAGATCCCTGCTCCCTGGGCTGCTGGGAAGACTGTGGAGACAGTGCATCCTGTCAGGGATAACTATAAATTTAAGGAAACTGTCCACATTCCAGGAGCTCGCTGTTTGTATCTTAGATTTGACAACAGATGCTCCTCCCAGTATGATTATGACAAGGTAAGCAAGGGCCAGCTCAGCCCCTCTGCAAAGAGGGAATTACCTCAGAAAAAGTGGGAGTTCTGCCTTGGGACAAGTGTGGGAGGCTCCAGGGATCGGGGGTGGTTTGGGTTCGTTTTTCCCCTCAGAAATTCTATCGGTTCTGGTTTTTTAAAAAATAATTTCAGACTGGCTCAGACTGTCCAAGTTTGACTTTCCTCATTTTTACTCATGTTCAGTTTTCCTTATTTCCCAAATTTTAATCCAGCTGCCTCCTTTGATCAGCACAGTTGGTTTAAACTGGGCAGAGCTGGAGAGGTTCCTTTTTCCCTGATGATAAAGAGCTTGTTTACCTGGATTAATAGGAACAAAAACTTGAATTTTAAGAAAACAACCAATAGCACTTATCCACTTTGTATTATCAGAGAGCTGCTTGTGCTGCTTGCTGAGTGCTGCTGTTTATTCTTTGGCATAGAGCAAGTCCTGATGCTCATAAATAACTAATGGGAGTATCTTCAATATTAATGTCACCCATTACTGATTAAACTCCCCCCCAAAAAAAACCCTCTGATCCCACCAAAGTCACTGACAAAACTTTGGCTTTGCTGGGAGCAGGATCAGCCCCTCACTGCTGGGGAAGGAGTTTGGTCTCTGCCTCAGGGCTGGCAGCCAGGATTGCTCCTGCCCTCTGCTCCCAACCCTGCTGTGTGAGCAAGGACAGAGGCCCTCGAGTCCCTGCGTGCCTCAGTTTCCCCATCTGTAAAATGGGGATAATAATACTTAACCCTGCTGCCCTCACAGAGCCTGTGAGGATTGGTTCACGTGCATGGAGCGCTTCGAGAGTCGAAAGCGCGGTGGAAGTGCTAAGTATTATTATTATTATTAGGTTTTCTTGTTTTTCTCTTACAGTCTAACAGTGTATTTTATGTTTTGAAGTTGGTGATCTATGCTGGTCCTAGCACAAACAGTAGGAAGGTTGCTGAGTATGGAGGCAATACACTGGGATATGGCAGCCGTAGTGTCTTAGGAACGGGGTGGCCCAAGGACTTAGTGAAGGTACAGTATTCCCATCCACCACTCTGCCCTACAGAAATTCCCTTTGGAAACCATGCCCAGCCCATTTTCCCCTCACAGCTATGCATTCTAAGCTTTTAAGTGTACAGTAATCCATGATGAGATCCCTGCTCAGTGAGCTGCTGTGTCCTTGGGGGAGAACTTTAAACTCGGCTCTGTGTTCCTTGTGATGCTTCCCTTGGAGTTTGCTTTGTGTTTTCCTGGAATTCCTGATGGAGATATTTGAGTCCTGCAGTCTCTAATGGCACTGCCCTTCTCCTAAGTACACCCTCCTAGGAGGAGTTCTATGCAGATTCTCTTAAAGTCAATTTTTTTTATAATAACCCCCAAATATATCAAGTAGCAAATGTAACAGATAAATTCCAACCATTTGTCTTGGATTTTAAAATTTTCTTGGGTGCTTTTGGCAGTAAAACTAAGAAGAATCTCTCAAACTTCTTGAATCCTCAGCATTCCAGTGCTTTAGCAGTGTGTCCCCTCACACTCTCTGCAGTGTGATTTTATTTTTGTTTAATACATATTTGTGCTGCTACATTATCCCACACTTAAACTGGGCTTATTTACATAACAAAAAGACATTGTAAAAAGAAATCTGGAGGTAATAAACTGGAAAGCAATTTCAAACAACTCTATTGTTCACAATTAGTAGAATTTGGTTTATTTTTCACACATGGATTTTGATACTGTTCTTTTAGCAAACTCCTTGATTAATTTACTGTCATTCTTCGAATTGAAGAGATTGAATTGAATTGTCTGTCTTCCTTCAGGAAGAGAATTGTTAATTAATGCTTGGTTTCTTGCAGACAAACAAAGGTGAAAATCAAGGCTAAATAGCACACTGATAATTTCTGCTTTTAATTTTACAGCTCTGGTGGTTCTTTTTGTTTTACTGTAGTCAGCCAGCAACAAAATTAAATTTTCCACTAAAAGACACCTTTACAAAAAGGAAAAAAAAAAAAATCTTAAATCACAATATCTCATTTGAGATAAAAACAACCCGCAGATAACTGCCATTAAAAGCATTCATCTATAAAATAAACCACTTGTGTGAAAAGCCTGTTTATTTGCCTCAATTATTAAATAAATTTTCTTTTTTTCCCCCCACTTCCTGCCGTGGATATGTGAAGGTGGAAGGAGACACAGTCACGTTCTCCTTTGAAATGCGGAGTGGGCGGGAGCACAACACTCCGGACAAAGCCATGTGGGGCTTTGCCTGCACTGTGCGAGCACAGGTATTCCAGGGGGAGAATCCCAGGGGAGAGCTTCAGCTTCCACTGCCTCCTGCCTGCCACACATTCCACATCCATGGAAATGTGCTTCCAGCTTGGCAGCTTGCAGTGGAAACCAGCGGTGACTGGTTCGAGCAGTGAGACAGATCAGGTGTTGGCAATGAGAAGATGCTGAGTTTGGGGTGCAGAGATCCCTGGGGATGGGCTGGCACTCAGGTGCATGGAGATAGTTGTTATCAAATGTGTCTTATCCATCTTCTGAAGCCACTTCAGCATCCCTTGCTGCTTGTGGGTCAGCATTTCTTTGTAACAACCTGAAAATCAGACATAGTAATTCCAGCTCACAAAGAGGAGAGGGGAGACATGCTGGGATCAAACACAGGGAATCTAGAATCCCACTACAAGTTGGGGTGACTGAACCAAAAAGAGCTCCACCTGTTCCTTTTTGGTTCAGGGAAATAATATTTTAATCCCTTACTACTTGTCTTGAGTTATTCTTACAAGTTGCTGTTAGTTGTTAAGCATTTTTTGTGTAAGAGTTAAGATTGATATCGAGCTAAATCTTACATTTAAAAGATTTTATATAAAGTCTCCTATCTTGAACCTATTGGAAGGGACTTCCTGGTGGATTGCTTGAACTTCTCCCTGTTCCTGCTGCAGGAATCCTCAGAGGATGTGTCAGGAGGTTTGCCATTCCTGGTTGACCTGGCCCTGGGCCTCTCTGTGCTGGCCTGTTCCATGCTGAGGATTTTGTACAACGGGCCAGAAATTACCAAAGATGAAGAAACCTGTCAAGAGCTCTTAAGATCTAAACTCTTACAAAGGTAAAAAAAAAAAAATCAATTCTGATCTGAGTGGTTTTTTTCTGAGGGGAAGCGACTTCTTGTGCTCAAGTCTTGTGCTTTAAGGTGATGTTTGGATTTTTCCTGTAGCTTGTTCAGCAGTTTGTATTGCCTAAAACTGAGGGAATATTCTCCAAAAGAGGTTTTTAAAGTAAAAGGAGACTTGGGTTATGCTTGGTACAAGCCACACTTATTAATATTTAGTCTTTGGTGTGTTGACTGAAGTGTCTTTCTCAATGAGGAGGGAAATAAAAATCGTTTTCACTGGTTTTTTACTCCTTTTTGCAGGTGCCAGTGGCAGGTGGAAGCCAACGGGGTCATATCTCCAGCCCTTACTCCAAGTCCTTCTCCATTGCCTCTCACCATAGAGGAGGACAGGGAATTCACATACCCCTCTGATGTGCTCGTGCCTCCTGTTGGACACTATTATGACCTGCCCAGGATTAGGCTACCCCCAGGAATCATGATCAAGCTCAGGGAAATTTCTGGACGTGCTCGGCCTCAATTTAGACCCAGTATAAAGTAAGGAGTCCTTGCTTCCTTCTGGGTTTTTAACCTTGTTTGTGAATGCAGCATCTGATGATTTATGAATATGAATTGTCCAAGTTGGTCTCTTGCTCCTGATTAATGAGTTTGGTTTTCCCTGGAACCCTAGGGAAGTGATCCAGCCAGAAGTCATGGAAGAGATGGTGGTTTCATGTGTGATTAAACATCTCAATTTGGTTGATGCTCTCCAGTCCCTGATAAATTTCCAGTATCAGGAGGAACATGCTGAAGAATATGATTTACTTTGTAAAATTATGGGAGAGACCTTTAAGAAGCTGAATGCCATGGAGAGACAACTGCAGGTAAAAAGGAAATTATTTAAAACAGCAGAAGGCTTGTTTTGAGATTAAAGATGTATTTTAGCACCACAGAAATACAAAATGTACTTAGTTTTCTTCTTTTAAAATCCCTTCTACACCTTAAGTGCAACAAGTGTGATTTTTGTCTCTTTTTCAGAGTGTGGCTGAGCTGGAGCAGAAGTGGCAGAATGAGGTGGATGATGCCATGCACGGGAAGCTGGAGAACAATGTCCCCTTTTTTTATGATTATCACTTCAACGAGGTGAGCCCTGAGGCTGCTCTGGGTGCTTGTGCCCCACTCTGCTTCCTCAAAACATGTTCATCTTTCTCCTTCCCTTTGTTTTTAGAGCAAGATGAAGGAGCTGGAGCTTCTCTGTTCAATGAAGGAAGTTTCTTTTGATGGGAGTGATCTTGAGAACGTGGTCCTGGCATTAAGGTCAGTATTAGTGAATGTTTAGGCCTCAAAGGAGGGGCAGCTTCCGGGGAATCTCAGGGAGTTTCAAAAGCATCTGATGAAATGATTAGAAACTTCTGTGCTATTAATATTAATACCTACAATTCCTTGTGTTTGCTAACAAATCACTTTTTCATTTCCATTTTTTCTGCTTTCTCCTTTGTTGGCATAGAACTGATGCCCTAAGTCCTCTTTAGCTGACTTTCTCACAGTGACACTTCCTTTCTGAAAGCATTCAAACGTTGACCTGGCTTCTTTTACTTCCCTTTCATAATCCTAGGGAGAAGTTTTTCCAAGAGGTGAATTCACTGATCCAGAAGACCTCTCATCCCTTAGCAAAGACAAAAACCTTGGTGAAGAGCTTGATGAACAGAGCAGAGCTGTTGTTGCATGTGACCATTGCAGCCCAGTCTGGGATCACAAGGAGCATATCTGGGACTCCTGCAGAGACTCCAGGTACATCTCTCATTACCAGCATTTTCTAAAGATACCTTTTATTTCTTATTTTTCCCTCTTTATCTTGAAATTAGACTATTTTTCTCTAAATTAAATTATTACTTTTACAGTAAATAAAGTTGAGTCTTTGTTTTCTGATTGCCATGATGATGGTAAATTAAGGTCTGAGTAATAATAGGTGGAATTTAAACTTCAGTTTCCTGTTTTATTGGGGACAAAATACTTAAACAAATCAAAAGCAATCTGATTTGAAACAATACCTGAAAACAGGAAAATCCTCAGAGCTGGTTCTGTATTTTTTTTTGTAGTGAGATTTAATCATATCTGAGCTATAATTTCTACACTCTCTTGTTTATATATCTCATATGAAAGCATGAGTGACTTGCACTTCTCCTTCTAAATCTCCCTTGAGCAATTCTTAACATGTGCTAACTATTATTTTTTTAATGCTACATTTGGAAGTTTGTGTATTGAAGCCTTCAATTCCAAATCTTTAACTCTCAACGGAGTTGAAAACGGGAAAATTCTGAGATCTGAGTTGCACGTTCTTGCTTAGACTGGGTTTTCCCCACTCCATGTTTCAGCTTCCACCAGGATATCTACCAGTGATTTTTAAAGCCAGTTTGTGAATAATTTCCTGCACCAAGAATGACCTCTTTTATTATTATTTTACAACACCTCAGCCTGTAAATCAGCCTCTGAGACCAAGGTGATCTCCCACGCCGTGCGCCAGCCCGTGTTCCTGCGCAGCATGTCCGCCCCGTCCGACCTGGAGATGATTGGCAACGAGGACATTGAGTTTGCCCGGGCCAGCCAGAGGTACAGCAGGGTTTATTCCTTCCCTTCACACCTCTGTGCTGTTCCAGTGATCATCTTGATCAAATTTATCACTGCCAGCACAGCAGGATTTGTGGCGGTTGGATCAGCTTCCTGCTGCCCGGTGTAACACTGCTGCTCCCTCGCAGGCGACGGCACGTCACCAGCCACAGGAGCAGCTCCTTCACCCTGCTTCAGTCCCTGGCCATCGAGGACAGCAGGGACAAGCCCACCTACAGTGTCCTGCTGGGGCAGCTCTTTGCTTTCATCGGGACAAACCCCGACCAAGCTGTACGTTGTTATTTTATTTCAAACTCCAACTCGCTCAGAAACAGGAGGTGCTTTGTTTGTGTCTAACAAAAATCCTATTCCAAACCTCGCAGGTGTCCAGCAGCAGCTTCCTGCTGGCTGCCCAGACCCGCTGGAGACGTGGCAACACGAGGAAACAGGCCCTGGTGCACATGAGGGAGCTGCTGACGGCCGCCGTGCGCGTCGGGGGCGTCACCCACCTGGTGGGCCCGGTGACAATGGTGCTCCAGGGAGGGCCAAGGTGGGTGCATTCCTCCAGAGTTCAGTGGTTTGGTCTCTGGGGGAGGGAATAAATTGCTTTGCACAAGGGAAAGACAGAAGTGAGTAGCTGTGAGGGCAGAAGTTGGCAGAGCTAAGGTTGCAACAAACACTTTGACTCTTGTGGTGAAAAGGCAGAAACTTCTAAGAAATGCTTTTATTTATCAGTTGAACTTTTGTACTAGGCTGACTTGTACCTAGGTATATATAGAGGGTATCTTTCTCTCTTGATTTAATTCTAAATTAATGTTAATTAGATATTAGTGGTAGATTTAGCTCATACTGTCATCTAAATGTAGTAAATTTGTATTTTGTTTGTAGTGAGATTTAATCATGTCTGAGCTACACACTCTCTTGTTTACATTTCCTATGAAAACATGAGTGACTTAACTTGGAATGAAAACTGCAACTTTGAGTAATTCTAAACATGCAGTGATTATTATTTTCTTAAAACTACATTTGGAAGTTTGTGAATTGAAGCCTTCCATCCCCAATCTCTAACCCCCAACAGGATTGAAGAGCTGACGTGTGGTGGGATGGTGGAGCAGGTGCAGGAGGCTTTTGGAGAGACGATGACGTCGGTGGTGTCCCTGTGTGCCCGGTACCCCATCGCCTGTGCCAACAGCATCGGCCTCCTGTGCACCATTCCCTACACAAGGTGGGGAAGAGCTTGGGGAAGACAAGGAGGGCGTCCACACCTGGCCTTAGTGGGCTTTGCTTTAAGGAGAAGTGTTAAATACTATAAATACATCCCCTTTCCTCATCATGAGGAGTATCTGAGAACGTTGAGGTAAATTCCCTCGCAATTCCATCTGGGGAGGACATGGCGGAAGCAGAACCATCTTTCTGCCTAGTGAACTAATTAATTCCTGAGCCAACAGCAAGTTCTGGGTTCCCATTGTGGCTGAGAAGTTAATTTCACCCTGAATTTCTCCTGCAGGAGCGAGGAGAAGTGTCTGGTGCGCAGTGGCCTGGTCCAGCTCATGGACCGGCTCTGCAGCCTGAGCAGCCAGACAGAGTCCAGCTCAAATGAAAAACAGACCAAGAAACAGAAGGTGGCCACCATGGCTTGGGCTGCCTTCCAGGTGCTGGCCAACCGCTGTGTGGAGTGGGAAAAGGAAGAAGGTAGGAACACTGGAAACATCTTCTGCTGTGTGTGTTAGAACTGTGTGAGGAGTGATGTAAGTGTATTTAAAATAGGGCAATCATTCACCATGGTTTGGGACTCCTTGGATTCTTAAGAAGTCAAGACAAAATTCAGTGGGTTTTCTTCCTGTTTTTTAATTCTGGCTTTTTGCCTCCCCATAGAAATAATTTCAAGTTTTGCCTCTTGATTCTGTCTTAACATAATCAGAGAACCTGGAGATTCTGAGTGATCATTTGGCATTTCTCTTGTGATAGAATTCACCCATAACACTCTTAAACTTACAGACACGTGGCTGTTGGCTAGTGGTGGAAGTGTCAGGGGTTATTTTTGTGGTGTGTACATTGATTTTTGTTGATTACAGCTGTGTATTCTTCCATGCTTTCCAAAGGGGGTTCCACAGATGCTGTTCACTCCGGGCTGGCCAGGCAGGTCTCCAGTCTCCTCACCAACCACCTGGCCAGAGCCACCGAGTGCTGTGGCAACCAGGCTGCAGGGAATGATGCACTGCAGGATGTCCTCAGCCTTCTGAATGACCTCTCAAGGTACCAGGCCTCTGCTCTAGAGTATTTTCTTCCTGTGTATCAAAGCCCATGCAGGATCTTATGTGGATTTTTTTAAACCATTCTGAAACTGACCCTTAATCTTAGTGTTTAATCAGTGCTGTCAAGTTATGGAAGAATTGCTACAGATATTTTGTCAGGCACTGAAATTGCTTTTAATACATCTTGTAGATAATAAATGATTTTGGTTTTAATTTCAAGATCCTTTTCCCTTTCAGGAGTCACATAGGCAAAGCCATCCTGAGCCAGCCAGCCTGCGTGTCCAAGCTTCTGTCCCTTCTCTTGGATCAGCGTCCTTCTCCAAAGCTGGTCCTGATAATCCTGCAGCTGTGTCGTGCTGCACTGCCTCTCATGAGTGTTGAGGACTGTGGAAACGTGGAATTGCCTCCCTGGAGCTACTCAGTGCCCTCTCTGAACAGCGAGCAGGATGATCCCAGTGACCCAGCCTCCAAGATTGCCTCCCTGCTGCTGGCAAAGCTGGCAGATTATGTCGTCCCAGGTACCAGCAGCTGTTTGGTGTTGTGCCCTCATGTTTCATGGAATCTTGGAATTAAAAGGACCTTAAAGCCCATCCAGTCCCACCCCCTTCCACACCTTCAGCTAGCCCAAGTTGTTCCAAGCCTCGTCCAACCTGGCATTGGGAACTTCCAGGGATCCAGGAGCAGCCACAGCTTCTGTGGGCACCCTGTGCCAGGAGCCTTCTGTATAGACAGAAAGCTCAGGTATTGGGAGGTATCTGATATGTCACTGAGAGCAGGATATTCCTGTGATTTTTCCATCTGCCTCCTTATTTCCCTGGCCTCAGACCAAAGTGAGTGTCCCTGTGATGTTTCAGACACATCCCAGCTGTGTCAGCATTAGTTCCAAGGGTAAGAAAATTCATGGTTGTGTTTGTTTTCTTTTTTCCTTTCTACTTCAAGGCTGCCAGACAGTTCTTTCTCCAACTGCCTCTGAGCCAGATACTACCTTGGCAAAAGCCAGCCCTAAAAATTCCATAAAAGGTGATAAAGATCCTGGAGAAGAAAGCGAGGCAGTAGATGGTAAACTCTCTATTTTTATCCATAAAAGAGAAGATCAGTCCTCCCATGAAGTCCTTCAGCCTTTACTAAGGTAATCTCAGCTCACTGGATTGGAATTAGAACCAATTTTGCCAAATCTCTCTTGTCTTCTCCTTTTTTTCCAGTGCTGCAGCTGCAAAAAAAATGCTTCCTAGATATAAGAGTAAATGGGAAAGTAAACTGTCTGCCCAATGTGTTGTGTTTACTGGCAAAGCAATAAGATAATGCAAAGGAACATGGGACCATCTTCATCTGTCTGAAAACAATCTCATGGAAAATTAGCTACTTAGACTCAGTGTTTCTGATGGAATATCATTTATCTTGTTTATGGTGTGACAGGCTGGGTAGGACTAACAAATAGAACTGTCAAGGCAAAATGACTTTAAAAGCACTGCTTTAATAATGCATAAGCTGGACAATAATTTGCTATTAAACATTCTTCAGTATTCTCAGCACTCACCTGGATGTTGGGATCACTGAATGCCGATGCTGTCACCTCCTGCATTTTGTGTTATTTGTTTCATTTTCCCCCACTCTGTGGGTTGATTTTGAACCCATACTCTAAAAATTACACTGAAAAGTACAAGTGAAAGGTGAACTCAGAGCCCTGGGTGCTTGTGATCAATAAAAACCATTTCATGAGGCTTCTTGCTGAGGGGGGAAGGGTTAAATTGCTTTGCAAATAACTGCATTCAGTAGGATTAAATTCCCTCTGTAAATGGGGTATGTCCTTAACTGCTTAATATTTCTCTTACTGTTGAGAATTCAGCTGCAAAGGTGGCTTCAAATCATTTCAAATCACCCATAATATATGAAATTGGACTGTGTAGCTCAGCTGTGCTTTCCAGCAGTCAGAACAAAGCTCCTGTGTTTTGTTTCCCCTCCAACAGTAGCTCAGAAGGTCGCCCATTCCGACTGGGAACTGGAGCCAACATGGAGAAGGTGGTGAAGATGGATCGGGACATGACAAAAGTAAGAGGAGAAATAACTCAAGGATTGCTCAACATCCTAAAAATTGGTGGCCAGTCAGAATTCTTGGGTTTAACTGATGTTAAGACCCCTTTGTTAACTGTTGTTTTATTCATCATTTACCTCTATAAATACAGATCAAATACAGAGGTAAATGATGAAAAAGTATTTCAGCTGATGCTTCCTGCAGCCATTGTAGGTCAGGTTTAAGGCCCTTTAATATTCTTTCCTCAAGTGTTTAATGCACATTGATAATGCAAATTTTAAGCCACACACTCGAATTATTTCTTGTTTTCTCTTAGACATATTCTTGAGTGTTTGCACCAGAAATAGTCATTGGTGGCTTTTTGATCAGAGAAACCGAACTGTTAATTTAAGAATGGAATGTTCAAGGCAGTGAATCTGATCTCTCTGTAGATGATAAAAAGCAAGAGACAGAACTTTTCTGTGATTAACACACTCCCAGGAGGGGGTTTTGCTGTATTCTCAGCACTTTTATATGAGCACAGAGACCAAACAGATCTGACATTTGCCTTCCGTGGCAATTTCCTTTGCAGAGTGGCTGCTGTGAAGTCATTACAGAAGAAGCTGCTGCAGCTCTTAGAAAGGCAACCAAGTGGGCACAATCTGGGCTGATAGTGAGTGTGGGGCCACCCATAGAGACTGTCAATCCAGAGAGCACCAGTGGCTTGTCCACTGGGGACAAAAAGAAGACGGCACAAACCTCCATTTGCAGGGAGAGGAATTCGGAGCTCGCCAGGTAAATCCCTTACTCTGCTTTTCTCTCTGCCTGTAGTGCTTCCAAAGATAATCTGCCTGTTCATAAACGTCCTCCTTCTTTTTTTTGTGTATACCTTGTTGACAACTGAAGCTTCTTTTCATTCCATGGTTTTGAACTGAGTGGTTAAATTTCCTTTGTCTCCTGGCCAGGACGGATCCGGTGAGGCCGTTCATCAGCGGGCACGTGGCAAACAGCATGGCAGCAGAGGTGATTGCCCTGCTGCACAGCCTGCTCATGGCCCCAGAGTCCAATGCAGCCCAGATCTGGACAACAACTGCTGAAAAAGTGAGCAGACACAGCCGTGAGTGGCACATTCCTCACTGGGGGTTGAGTAGTTACAGAATCTGATTAGCGAGGCCTGAGCTGCTCCTTTCTGATTTACACACCAGGGTGTGGAACTGCACAGACCCAGCCCTTTCTCAGCTACCTCAGGGTGGGACAAGTACTCAAAATTTACCCATCATTAGATAATGTGCTGTCATTCTTTTCAGGCATTAAAAGTGCTGTTTGTCGGGGAGTTCCCTTGCCTGTGGCAGGTTATTCTACCTTGGCTGTGGCCTCTGAGGGTACTAAATGTTGACTGGAACAAAACAAGTTGGTTTTATGTTCCTCTGAATCCTGCAGCACCTAATCTATTCCTGAGGTGAAATCCTCAGCAAAGACTTTTGCCAAGATTTTATTTTATCCTAAAAGTTACCAGGGAATGGTCATGGCTTTGATGGTGCTCACACTTCAGAGAACTTGGAATATTCTGAGTTATATAATTCTCTTCAAGAACAAAAATAATTCTTCAGAGACTGTGTGGGCTGGAGGCTTGGGGCATTGGTTTTTGTTGGAATTGTGCTTTGAAGTCGTTCCCTGGTATTTTTGTTTCTGTCTTCAGGTTCTTTCTCGGGCTCTGATGTACATTCCACAGCTTGGGAAATATGCAGAGAGCATTTTGGAGAATGGGAGTAGCAGTGGAAGGAAACTGGCTAAACTTCAAAGGATTGCTCGGCAGGCAGTGGCTGCCCTGTGTGCTCTGGGTGGCTTTAAGGAGACAATTAAAATAGGTTCTGAAGTTCAGGTAATTCAGCACTGTTCATATTTGATATCTTATATGACAATTGCTGCTCTCCTGAGGTTTTTCCCTGCACTGGGATCCTTGAGAGCAGGATGTGCTTGTGGAACAGCAGCTTGTGGAGCCTGTTTCCTAAAACACCCCCCTGTGCTTGTGTGTGCAGCTGGTGTGTGATGTCAGACACTGATTCCTGGTTGCAACACCTTCAATCTCATGCAGCTCTTCTTTGGTTGTAGGTTTTAGGCAAAGGAATAGCAGGAAGCATTGGAGTTGTGGCATCTATTAATGAGCAAGAAGGTATAGCCACGGTCAAATTCCCACCCACCACTATAGACACTAGAAAGACCTCCCAGGCATCAGACACTTTAACTATTCCATTATCTAGGCTCTGTGTTCCAAGATCTGAGGTATGGGAGTTTTAAACATCCAATATTCAGTATAATCTTGATTCTTGCTTTATTTCTGTCACAGCATACTGACTGTTAATCTACAGCACATTGAAAAAGAAAAAAAGTGTTTCATCTTTGCTTATAAATGATTTGTAATGTTTGCCTTGTTTTTTTAAGCATATATTAACAATATGTTTAAGTTCTCATTCAAATAACATAAATATTCATGTTTTGTGCTTTAAGATATTCCATTGCATGCTGGGTTGGGGGGTTTTTTGGTTAATTTCTGGCCAGCTTTGGGGTTTGTTTTGTTTTGTTTTTTCCTTTTAATGATATTTTGTGATAGTAAAATATAAGAATTAACTCCAGGTAATAAAACACCCTCATTTCTTAGAAACTAACTACTTGAATTTAACTTTTTACCGTGCCCCCCCACCATCAGGCATTGCCTCTTCATAAACTGTCCATTACTGAGAAGGTAGTACAGGCAGTCCAGTCCATGTTGCTCCCTCAGGAGGGAAGTCTCTCTATTCACACCTCACTTCCTGCAACAGGAGATGGCTCAACCCCAGTAATGGCAGTGGTCCGGCTCCTTGCTGAAATAAGAACCAGGTGAGTCCTGGCTTTGTGCTCAAACATCCCAGGGAATTGCATGACTTCTTGTGTCCTTCCTCTGGGGGTGAGCAGCAAGGGACTGCAGAAATTCCTCTTTGCTCCCTATTAGTGTCTGGGTGTTGCTCATGAGTGTAACACACTGAGCAAATGCTTCAATAAATCCATTTATGAATCAGGGAAGAGCTGCCTTTGGGGAGGGTCCAGCTAAAATCAGGGTTAAGACCACCCTTAAACCACTCTTGAATTCACTACTGTAAAGCCAGCTTTAAATTCAGCACACACTTTGTAACACTTTAAATGTTCTATTTTTCTGTTCAGAGCATGCCTGGTGATGGCTCAGCTGTTGGAAGACAGCTCATTCTGTGAAGAATTCATTCAACAGTGCCCAGCTGCTGTAGAAGTTCTGAATTTGGTGGCCCAGGAGTGCAGCCCTGGTATGTAGCCAACATCTTCTTGGCATATTCAGGTCAGAGACAGAGCAGCTTTTAAAGTAATTTCAGTGTTTTCTCCTCCAGCTACTCAGAATTTAGGAACTGGCACAGGACAGAGTGTCTTGTCACAGCTGCAGAGCTGCTGATGGAAGACAGCTAATAATCAGCCTAAATTATTGAACATTAGGCATTAATTTAGGCCAGAACAGGATTATTCTGTGTATCAAAGAAGCAAGTCCTGGTTTTCTTGTGCACTTTCCACTTCCCTCGCTTCCAGCATATCCTACTCTGTATTCCTTGACATTATCATTTGTATGTTTTCTTTTTATGACCTTTTTGCTGGTTTTTGCAATGCTTTGTTATATTTCTGATCCTTGAGCTCTCCTTGTTTAAGAATAAGCACTGGGACCAGCAGAAATCTTAGTTCAGGGGCAAATTTTTAGGAACATGGCAGAGAAAAAGTGGCTGAAGTGAAGGGCAGGAGCCAAGAGATTTAGGTGTAAAAGGGCAAGGACTGATTTTTTTTTATGGCAGTAGACATAAATTTTTCTGCTTTCCTGCATTTGCTGGGCCATAAACTTGCTCACTAAAATGAACTTTGTATCTTAATTAACATAACAGTGTATTTGCAAACCAAATACAAATTAAACATTAGAAAATACTTCCCTGTGTTACATTGTACCCTTAATTCTGTTGCTTAGGGAAGTGAGGCTGATCAGACCTCCTCAGGGTGCAAATATCATATATATTTCTGTATTAAGATGCACTGTTGGACTGGAGGAAGCAGCTGGAAGCTGATGGCTGGTTTGGGTTGTTGTTGCAGGGGAGAGGCTGGTGGTTGTGGAGATGCAGTGTGAGAGGCTACGGATGTTGTACCGGGACTGTGCTCGGCCCCCTCCTCCTCCCCTGCAAGCAGACAGGAGACAGGTGAGCACAGGAGCAGTGCTGAGCCCTCTGCCCCTGGAGAACCCCCTGCTGCTGCTCAGACTGGGGGAGTTCCTCTTGAAATGTCTCATTTGATGTGGATTTCTGTATCGGGATGTGATTTGTTGGAGTCGTATTAAATGTGCCCCTCACACTGCGTGGTTGTATTTTAGTGGGTGACTTGGATTGTGATTGATAGAATAAACTGCTCTGTTGTGTCTGCAGCCCAAAGAAATCACGTGGAGCCCATCCAGGGTGTTCCCCCCAGTGAGAGCCTGCATGTTCTCCTCACACCTCACTGCTGTGACCTTCCTGGCTGATCCCAGTGCAGGTGGGGGACTTCCTCGGGGCACCTTTATCTATGCCACCTCCCCAGTGCCAGTACAGGTGAGACCTCACAGCTCTCCAACACTTTGTCATTGAATATCCAACAGAGCATGAAAAGGAGAAGCAAGAAAATTGCCTCTTTAAACTCTATTTTGGAAATATATTTTTAAAATGTGTTGTTATTTTTATTTCTAGGCACCATCATTCTACTGGGAGATTGAGGTGGTTTCCTATGGAGATACAGATGATGACACTGGGCCAATAGTTTCCTTTGGTTTTGCCACAGAGGCTGAAAAACGAGATGGGGCTTGGACAAACCCAGTGGGCACCTGCCTCTTTCACAAGTAGGTTGGAGATGCACATTAAAAACCACGTTCAGTACATTTGTCAGCAGACTGGGGAGGAGGCTGTAGTGGGCAGTACATACTTTTAAATTGAAATGCTAAAAGATGGACTGGAATATCTTTGCAAAATCAGGACAGCTGAGTTGCCTTTTGAGTATCACAGCTTTGGTGGGAGGCGATCCTGCTCTGGCTCAATGCTGTCTCTCACTGTGTCCTTGTTGCCCCTCAGCAATGGGCGAGCAGTGCATTACAATGGCTCCAGCCTGCTGCAGTGGAAGAGTGTCAGACTGGATGTGACTCTTTCCCCTGGTATGTGATGGCTAAAATCCTTATCTGCTCCATCAGAAAATCCTCTAAATCTCAGGGAAATGCTGGATGAGAAAGCTGATGAAATCCTTTTTGTCGTTGTGTTTTTCTCCAGGTGATGTAGCAGGAATTGGATGGGAAAGAACAGAAGGAACACCCCCTCCTCCAGGGCAGCCAGCAAAGGGCAGAGTTTATTTTACATATTGTGGGCAGAGACTTGTGCCCTACCTAGAGGATGTGTCTGGTGGAATGTGGCCAGTTGTCCACATTCAGAAAAAGGCAAGTTTGTAACAGAAATATGTCACTTAATATACTTCCAGAAATATTAAAAACGTTATATAAAATATTGAACCTGCTCTATAGAAAAGCAAATTGATCGTTTTTACCTTTCTTGGGTAGGCTGAGGTATTCATTAGCCCTCCCAGGTGCATGTGTTGTGTCATTATTTTGGTTTTCCCTGCCCATTAGCACAGCAGGGTGCAGCTGGCCTGGCAGGATGCCTTGTGCCATGCCAGGAGCTCCTCTCTTAGCATGCCTGGCCAGCAGCGACCTTGCCTCAGAGCACCCAGCTCAGGCTGCCGGAAAGCAGGCGACTTCCAAGATTGTCTTTAGCAGCCTGAAGCTTTCCCACAGTGCCAGCTGGGGATCCTGGTGGTGGAGAAGTGTGATCAGCCCCTGCCTGGGGCAGAGTGAGGGCTCAGAGCAGGATCTGAGAGCTTCCCTTGTTCCTTCTGCAGAACACCAAAGTGCGGGCGAACTTCGGCTCGCGGCCGTTCGCCTACGCCGAGGGCCAGGCTCACCGCAACGCCGCCGACCTGTGCCTCGACCTGGCCGAGGAGATCAGTGCCAACTTCGAGGCCTTGCCCTTTGCCATGGCCTCTGACAGTGACAATGATGCTGGCACCAGCATCGCCTCCGACCCCGGCACCCACGGGCCCCCCTGCAGGATCGCCGCTGTCGCCACGGCTCAGCAACGTAAAGTCACATTCGCTCTTCTTAAAGCTCTCCCAGCTGAAATGCCAAGCAAGGAAATAGGATTTAAACCCAGCCTGGCTGCAGTCCTTAGTCCTTAGATAGTGCCTGTTTAGGTGGGGCAGTACCACAAGTCAAAGCGATGTTTATCTGATTTTAGACAAGGAAATTAAGACCATTTTCTTTGGTCTTCCTCTGTGTGAATACACAAATTATTTGTAATTAACACAGCTTCAATGAGAAATGATCTCATTAGGGCTTGGGATACAATAGGATGTCACGGTGGATTGAATCAGCCAGTTGGTTATGCTGTGTCAGAAGGAATTGCATTCCCACCCCCTGACTGGAGAGCATGGCATGCTGTGTATCTCCAATTTCATGGGAGGTCTTTGCATGCATTATCATGTCATTATTTCTGTCTGTCTTGCAGAGTATGACAGTGACACATCCTGCCACTACAAAATGGAGCTGAGCTATGAGAACTTCATCACCTCAGGCCCTGATCCTCACCCCCCTCCTATTGCAGATGATGAAAGTGATGATGATGACGACGATGATATTCCCAGGGTGAGCGATGTGGCAAACTCTGCCTCCTCTAATTCAGAGCCTAAAAGCAGATCTTGTCATTTAGATTTTGAAATTTTGCCACACGAGAGTTTTTCCTCCTTCCCTAACAAAAATATAACTGCTGGTAATTTATCACTTCTTGGTGTTCTAAAACACTTCTGTCTTTGTAGGAGGATCACTATGCCCTCTTGGTCAAAGCCTGGGAAACCAAAGTTTTCCCTACAATTAGAAGACGATTCCGTAATGAGGCTGAGAGAAAGTCTGGGCTGGATCAGATTAAAGGAGCTTTACAGTTAGGTATGGCTGTATTTATTTCCATGTTGTTTTCTGTGATGTGCAGGAAGTCTGAGAGAACACCTGAGTTTCTTTCATATTTTACTGTATTCAGGGCTGGAAAACTTAAAATTCACTTGCAGTTTCCTTCCAGTGCTTAGAATCTGGTTTGTGCTCCTGCTTTTTCTTTAAAACTTTTGCTACGTTGAACAATTTAAATAGGGAAAATGGTTTCAGAAATAGTGACAGAATTCGTTGTGATGTGGATACAGAAACATTCTGGAGTAATAGTTTGGGAAGAAACTATATCCGTGCATTTTCTGTCTATGACTATTGAGGCAAAACTTTTGAGGTTTAAATAATAAAAAGAGAAGATTTGGGAGTTTTGGCAGGACAATATGTTTGTGGGAAAATCACATAAAGAGCGAGGTAGGAATTCTGAGTCCTCATGAGAAGCTCAGGAAAAGCTCTGCTTTCTCCTGAAAACTCCCAATTTCCATCTTTCAGCCTGACTGAGAGAGTATTTAAGTAATTAGAAAACTCACCTGCTTGGGATCTTAATGACAATAAGGACTTATTTCAAGTGGCTGAGGGAAATAACTTGCACTCCCTTCTGTTATTCAGGAATGGTTGATATAGCAAGGCAAACTGTGGAATTCCTGTACGAGGAAAATGGAGGCATCCCAAGGGATCTTTACCTCCCCACCATCGAGGACATCAAAGATGAAGCAAACAAATTCACAATTGATAAAGTACGGAAAGGTAAGGGCAGCGCGATAGATCCTGAGGGGTAAAGAAAAGCTCAGGGGCTTTTGGGATCTACTGCAGAAATTGTCAGCTGAGGAAAACACCTTCAGAGTGATGTGCCTTTCTGCCAGGTCTCACCGTGGTGACTCGCTCTCCTGACAGCAACAACGTCACCAGCAGCGCTGTCGGAACAGCTCTACCCAAATTTGCCATTCGGGGCATGCTGAAGACATTTGGCCTTCATGGGGTTGTCCTGGATGTGGATTCAGTGAGTAAAGACATGCTGGGAGGACTTTCAGTGATCAGCATCACACAGCTGGGAGCAGAAATTGCTCAGGATGCAGGATTTGGGGCTCTCTTGGCAGGAAAAATGTGGTTATGATTATTGTGTTATTGACAGTGCTGGGTTTGATTGCAGGTGAATGAACTGGTCCAAGTGGAGACCTATCTGCGCAGTGAGGGGGTCCTGGTGAGGTACTGGTATCCCATTGACATGTTGGAAAGGCCACCTGCAGGATACAGGAGGACTGCAACCAACGGATTGGTCACCCTGGATAACACCAACATCCAAATTCACAGGTGAAAAAAGAGATGTAGTTACAAGGCACTTCATTACCTGAATCTGAATTACCTGAAGAGCATTTCCTGTAGTACAGTTGCCTGCTACAGCTTTGTTTTAAGCAGTACAAACTATTGAATCTTATTGTCATGGTTGGATTTAATGTTAAGGAAGTAATAGAATTAATGTCTGTATTCCCTAGGGAGCTGTTGAGGAGTGAAGCTGCCCTGGCCAAGCTCTACTGTCGCATGGCTCTGCTCAATATTTTTGCTCCCAAATCTCCCCACATGTTCACCCGGCTGTTCCACATTCCTGCCATCCGGGATATCACCCTGGAGCACCTGCAGCTGCTCTCCAACCAGCTTCTTGCACCTCCTCTTCCTGGTAAACACTTGGTTTTATTACAGCTCTTCTTTGGTACAGTATTTTTCTGGGGACAAAAAAATTAATGGATTTGGTACTTTTTATTAGGTACTTTTAATAATGATGATATTTAAGAATGAGCCAGGGTGATCCCACAGCTCTATATTCCCCCTTGCCAGGGGCTGGGCTGAGGCTGGTGAGGGGCACAGCTGGCATGGAGGAGCCATCCCAGCCACAAGGCTGGGCCTGGATGGGTCCTTTCTCCTGCTGACTTTTAGACAAGGAGTTTTCCACTTGAAAACAGAGGTTGGGCATCTTCCAGGTGTTTTACAGCTTTGGTTTCCCAGGCTACATAAGCAGTTGGAGTGATCTTCAAATCTGTGCTGTTTTCCTTGTTGTTCCAGATGGAACCATCAGCTCAAGCTCCATTCTCCTGGCCCAGTCCCTGCAGCACTGCATCCATTCCCAGACCTGTGCTGCCACAGACCTCTTCTACCAAGGCAATTCCCAGGCCATCAGGGAGTGGCTCACCGTGGCCATCACTCGGACGCTGCATCAGGGAGAGGAGAGTCTGTTGGACCTCACCAAACAGATCTGCTCCTTTCTGCAGGTAAAACACCCCCTCATGTTTCATGAGAGTGTTGGGTTTCCTTCTCAGGAACCCTTGTTCTCTGTGTGATTGTAATTTCCATGATGCTGTCCCTCACAGGGAATTGTTTCTCTGGATGGATTCTATTATCCTGATTGGAGTGGGCACACTGAAAACAGAAGCAATAGAAATGCTCTGGATTGAATTAAAATGAAGTGGCCTCCCACTGTGTCACAATTTACAGTTAATTAAATACATTGGCTATAGAGCATTCTATAAATAAAGATGGGAGAGGAGGTTTGCTGCTGTTTGGGATCTTTCATGATGGATTTTCCTGTTGCAGGCGGCACCAGAACAATTTCCTGCCGAAGAATTCCCCATTTCCGAATCCAAGGTCAACATGGATGTGAATTTTCCTGGGGCTGCCTTTGTGATTGTGTCCTGCAAGGAAAGTCAGTCTGGATTCCGAAAAGAGTGAGTCATGGAGAGGGGCAAAGCTGGGTCTGAGCCTGGCACCCCTGGGGGTGGAGTTATTTGTTTTCCTGGAGTTTTCTCTTCTTTGAGACTTATTCTGAGTGGTGGCTGGGGCATTTTCCAGCTGGTTTGAGCCTAACCAAGCTGTGCTGCTGTTTCCTCAGCTCATCCCTGTACAAGGCCCCCTGGGCTCGGGTGCTGGTCTATGGGCTGGGGCACAAGGTGAAGAGGAACGGGCAGCTGAACCTGATCGAGGCCGTGTGCTACCCCCGCGACGCCTCCCCCACCAACACCGGCCTCACGCCGCCCCCCACCACCAACCAGTACCCAGCTGTCATCACCCCCACTGACAGGGTGCACATCAAACTGGGTGAGCACTGCTGGGGTCCAAGGAGCAGGGAAATTACAGGATAGTAGAGCTGTAAGCCAGAATTTAGAATCAAATACGGGGTTCGATCTAAGGCCCTGGGAGAAGCTTCCAAGCCCAGGTGCTAGAATCAAGAATGTGTATTTGTAGATGTTAAGCTAGATAAAGAAAAGTTCAGAATCTAGAATTTAAGATATAGAGAGCACAGAAGTAACTATAAAGGTGACAAGAAGTCTGTAGAATGGATTTGTGTGGTAGAGGAAGATTGGTCAGAAAAGGTCACGTTGTTGCTAGATGAAATTTCTTATTATTGGTCTAATGGTGTAAACATCCTAGTTGTCAATATTCTATTGGTTAATGAGTCTTTAAAGGACAATGCAAACTGGAGTCCTGTGACTTCTAGCCAAGCTTTCAACACCTGTAAAAGACCTCACGCTTTTGCTCCATGCAGAAGATAAAATAAACTGCACTTTTAAGCATCTAGAAGTCCCATCTCTTGCCTCATCAAAAGATTTCCCTGCGGAACAGCAAAGGTGGGCCAATTAACCCACAGAGCACAGCCACAGCACGAGGGAAGAGCCTTCACTGCACCCTCAGAGCTGGGAGCAGTTTCATTATGGCCTCTGCACCACCTTCTCGTGTGGTCACCAGTCCTAGCAGCAGTTAGGACAGGCTTTTTGTACAAGGAATTAATTATTAATAAAAAAACCCCCTGGTTTTATAAACATTGGCAACCATCTGATTCTGATTTTTATGTTCCAGGAGTTCACCCAGCGCTGTTTGTATTCACAATATTTATTTTGAATTTCTGCAGTGTTGGTTCTATTGGTGTTTGGGGTTTTTTTGCTGTTTTAGGTGTTTGTAGGACCCTCTTATCCACAGAGTAATATATCTGCAGTGTAGCAATACTTAGGTCATCCCAGCTTCTCTAGCAAGAAGAATCATTAATATTCTTTTTACTCTTGCCCAGAGGGAGGGAGAGTAGGATTTAGAGCAGTGAAGGTGACTGGGTGCAGCAAGTTCTTAAAATTAAGTTTTTTAAACATCCTAAAGTTCTGCTGATGTTTTTTTCAGTACCCATCAGACAGAAATAAATGATTTTGGGGGAAGTTCTGTGTGTATATTTAGATATGTTCAGGCTCAAAATTACTCTGTTTCTTTATGTGAATAAAACATTCTCTGTACATTTATAATTATAGATTATATGAACTTATCAATATAATGAAACATTTGTTTATTACAAGGTGCTACAGAGAAAATTCTCACTTAACATAAGTTTAGCCTTGAAAGAATCCTAAATGTTACTACTTTTACTTTATCAATGCTCAGAATCATGACAAGGATTTTCTTGGACGTTTTTGCTTAGGAGTGTCTCCTCCTCCTGGAGCTGTGTTGGTCTTGCATTCCCTCCCCCTGGAATTCCCCCTGGCAATGGCATTCACAGAACAGCTCTTAACCTGGAAATTAGAAGATGGGGATGGAAAATCTGAAGATGAACTGGATACTATTCCTGCCTCAGTTCTCTTGCAAGTAGTGGAATTCTTAGGTGAGAATGGAGTATTTCCTTAGCAATGAGCACTGATAATATGCTGGCTCAGGTGGAGAGTTTAGGAAACAAAAACTACAGTTGAAATTTTCTGAGCTCTTCCACTATAATAAAATTTTCTTCAAACTCCAGAAATTTTCTGTTGATCTGCAATTCTTGGAATAACCTTCCTGTCTTTCCCAGTGCTGCCATGACGTTGAAATGAACTTTTCTGGTGCTTTTTTTTAATGTTACTTTCTGCTAAGAGTGAAACACTGCTGACTGCCATGCCTTGCCTTCCTCACACAGGCAACTTCCTCTGGACAACTGACATGGCAGCGTGTGTGAAGGAATTGATCTTTCACCTCTTGGCCGAGCTGCTTCGCAAAATCCACAATCTGGAGCAGAAAAAGAACCCAGCAGGATTGTCCTCATCCATCGCCCTGCAGCTCAACCCCTGCCTGGCCATGCTCATGGCCCTGCAGTCAGAGCTGCACAAGCTCTACGATGAGGAAACCCAGAACTGGGTGTCTGGGAATGCCTGTGGTGGCTCTGGGGTTGGAGTGGCCGACCAGGGAAGATTCTCCACGTACTTCCATGCCCTGATGGAAGTGTGCCTGGCTGTGGCAGAAGTCACCCTGCCCATCAACATGAGCGTGACAGCCAATGTGATCTCGTCCACCAGTGCCCCAAATCTCAGTGACTCCTCCTCCTCGTCCTCATCTTCCCCAGGGCAGACACCACAGAGCCCGAGCTTGCTGTCCAAGAGGAAAAAAGTCAAAATGAAGCGGGAAAAAACCTCATCTTCGGGGAAAAGGGCTTCATCCAGGGCGGCCGAGACGGACGCGGCGCTCCTCAGCATCGGGGGCAGCAAACCTGAGGACATGCTGTGGTTCCACAGAGCTCTGACCCTGCTGATAATCCTCAGGCACCTGACAAAGAAGGACCCCCAGGGGCTGGGGGTGACCAACGATGCCGTGGCAGACGCCTGCCAGGCCCTGGTGGGGCCCACGGCCCACAGCCGCCTGCTCGTCATCTCGGGCATCCCCACGCACCTGGAGGAGGGCACGGTCAGGAACGCCATCAGGAAGGCCTGCAATGCCCACGGCGGGGTCTTCAAGGACGAGATCTACATCCCTTTGCAGGAAGAGGATCCCAAAAAAACCAAGGACAAGGCGGAAGGGGGCGAGTGCAGGACGGAGCTGGAGAAGCCGACGGTTTCCAGCAGCGCCGACAGCTTGGACATCAGCAGCTCCAGCAGCGTCACCCCCGCCATGAGCGTCAGCGCCTCGGCCTCCACCAGCCAGGCTTCCCTCTGCAGCTCCCAGGGAATCTCCCGCACCGTCAGCGACATCTCCGTGGACCAGTTCCAAGCTGGGCTGGAGCTGGCCATCCCGCCGGGGTTGCTGGAGCAGCCGCACGTGGTGTCCAGCCAGGAGAGTTTGGATCTCTCCCACTGCAGCACCGGCAGCCTGGGCAGCCTGGGCAGCCTCGGCGAGCCGCTGGACAACGTGGACACGGCGTCCGTGTCGGACGTGGGCTCCATGTACACGGTGACGTCTCTGGACAATCAGCCCCTGCTGGCACGGCCCATCAAGGGCTTTGCTGTGGTGGAGGTAATGGAGAGGGGCCTCTGGAGCTGGGGTTTTCTGGGAGAATGGGATCTCACTCTAGGAACTGGCTCTTTCTGTGGGTGATGGGTAAATGTGTTTTTAAGAGCGTGGCAGACTGGGAGGTCTCAGCTTGGACAGGATGGCTGAGGAGCACAGAATTCCTGTCTCCACATTCACAGTCTTGGGAACAATCCCTCTCTCTCAAAGGAGCCAGTAGTGGAGTGATCCAGCAGCAAGTGGAGGACAGAAGGAAGTAGGGAAGAGCTCTTGTGTGTTCCAGCTTGTCGAGCTCATTTTCACAGAGTGCTGCTGAAGCCAAGACCATAAATGAATTCCTGAGGGATTAAATTCCTGGAGAATTGGTAGCTGTGGAGCACAGCAGCCAGTGCAGCTTCCAGCTGAGGAAATCTTTAAACTTCTTTGCAGGGGCTGGGAGAACATATCAGGGGAAAGATAATTAATTTCCCCTTTCATGTGCCTTTCTCTAAGATTTGCTCTGGCCACCACTGAGATGAATTTAGAGATTGAGGCCCTTTTGGTTTGACCCACAAGGCAATTATTTAATGTTTAATCGGTATATTTTCACCCATTTTGAACCTATGGATTTTTCTATAAAGCTATTTTAGGAGAGATGATAATTTTTTTTGCTGTCTAGTTCCAAATTAATTTTTAAAAGCGTTGTGGGTGGTTGCCATCGGTGCTGGGTCATGCCAGGTGTTCAGCTCTGCACAAGAACCTCTCTGCTGCTTCCACCAATTGCCTGCTACAGATTTATCAGGAGCTTCCAAAAGCACAGCCATTCCTGATAGCCAGGGAATGGAGAGAGATGTTTTTGTATAGTCTGGGATTGTATCAGTTCCTCTTTTAGAAGAGAATCAGCTTATTTAGATGGAAACTCTGCAAGCTGCTGTTCTTGAGCTGTTAATTGACGTGAAGACATCATTGAAATAAAGCATTAAGTGTGGAGAGAAAGCTGCCAGAGTGTTCACATGGAAACTATCCCAAGTCTGGAGCTGGTGGTTTTTCTAGGAATCAAAGGAAGTTGCTGTGTAGCTGAGCCTTCAAAGCCTGTGCTAATTGAGATTTTTTCAGAGTGGAGAATTGAGGCAGGGACAGCAGAGTTACAAATAATGCCAGCTTACCTGGCTGACACCCTCAGCTCCTTCCCTGCTGAGAAATGGGATAGCTGGATCAGAGCTGTGCCTGCTTAACTCCCAGCATGAGCATTTCACTCTCAGAAAGGATCTTTCTTAGGCTGAACCTGAATTTTAGCATCAAATTACTGATGGGCAAGAGAAGCAATAATGATTATCTGGATGGGGAAGGGGGGAAAAGCTTAAACCCCAAATTCCTGTGGATGGAAGTGAATTTGTTTTCTCAGAATTGCTGTGAATTAATTTCATTATTTGTACAGATAAGGTCAAGAGCTAAAATAGAGAAAATCCGAGCCAGCCTTTTCAACAGCAGTGACCTCATTGGCTTGTCCAGCCTGGATGGGGAGGATGAGCTCATGGAGATGTCAACTGAAGAGATTTTAACAGTTTCCACTGTAAATCAGAGTTTGTTTGACACCCAGGGCAGCCCAGCTCTAGAAGATTATTTCAATGATAAGTCAATTAAAGGTAGGTGGTTTGGTATTGGCAAATCTCTCTTGTGTTCAGCATTTTGGGGGATGAACAGAGCTCAGATTCTCCTTGGTCCAGTATAAATTAGGGGTGACAACGAACCAGGGAGAAATTCCAAAGTAGAATTTATCCCTCTTGGGGCCATTTGCAGGCTGAACATTGCTCAGTTTTCCACCCAGCTAATCAAATAAATCATAAATAAACAAAATACTCCTCATCAACCCAAAAAAATACTGATATCATTCCTTAGAGACTTTTTTTGAGAAAATAGCCTCTGAAATAACTTTTGACTGCTGGTTCAGTTGATAGGTGTTGGTGTCTGTCTGCACAACATAATTTCTATCCTGGCATGATAAATAAGCTGCTTTTTTCATCCCCACTACTCCCTCAGGTCATAATTACAGGATGTGGCCAATTCTCTGTCTTTAATGGGATGCAGAAGGAGCAGGTTTTTTGCTGAAAAACTGATTTTTTTTTTTTTTCCCTGCAAAAGTGATTTTCCATCTCAAAGCAAAAGCCATGTGATAGAATATTTTATCTGAATGCAAAAGCTATTTTCACATTTCCAGTTCTAACCAATTCTCGTGGTATTTTGTACCAGATTATTGCTTTTTTTTATTGCCTTTTTTTTTTTTAATTAGGTGAAAAACTGGTCCCAGGTGCTCGGGAAGTTCTCACAGAGATCTTTAAAAGCTGTATCCATTCGGAGCAAATGCTGAGCCTGACCCCAGCCAAGCCCATCAAGGTGGCTGACATTTACCTCAGCAAGGAGCAGATCAATTCCCAAACCCCCGGGAACCTTCTCCACCTCTTCTTCACCAACGTCCGCCCTCCCAAGAAGGTGCTGGAGGACCAGCTGACCCAGGTAGTGCTTTGCCAACTGTCCTCAGCCTCTTCTGCTGTCACTTGAAAGCACTGGGTGATGATTCACTTTTTGTCTTGGAAGATTTTAAGGAAATACGGAGTTCCCAAGCCCAAATTTGACAAGAGCAAGTACAACAAGGCAGGCAAGGAGCAGCACCCGGTGAAGGTGGTGAGCACCAAGCGCCCGGTCACCAAACCCCCCACCAAGGAGAAGTCCATGCTCAACAGTGTCAGGTGGGTGTCCTCAGCCTTGTGGCACTTGTGGAATATTGGATTTCACTGCAGAAATCCAGGTTTTTATCCCTGGGAGATGAGATTTGTATCCCATCCCTCTGTGCTTCCGTGTCTCGGAACAGGGAAACGCGGCCGTGGTATTAATGTCAGAACATCTCAGATTTCTGGGAATTATTTGGCAGAGTGTTTCTTTTTCCAGAGACTGGGTTGAAGGTGTTGTGATCTGTTTATAGAATATAGGAATCCCAGTGCACTTATTCCAAAAAAAACAGATCAGGTTGGACAGGGTTTGGAGCAACCTATGGAAGGTGTCCCATGGCAGGAATGGGACTGGATGGACTTTAGGATCCTTCCAAACAATTTTGGGATTCTGTGAACAGATGAAAGAAAACTTTTGATGCTAACACCCACTTTGTCCCTCAGTCGAACAGCATTAAGTGAGAAGAAACCCACTGTAAAGCCCAAATCTCCTGAGAAGAGCAAACCTGAGGAGAAGGACCCTGAGAAGTCTCCCACAAAGAAACAGGAAGGTGAGAGCTGCAGAGAATTTTTATAGTTTTGCATCATAGGAAAATATTTTTATTGACATGTTTATATGACTTTATGATAGAATTGGTTTGTCTTTGTTTCTAACAAGTCTAACTATTTTTTTTTTTAAGTAGTGGTTTAAAATGCTGCTTTTATTTGTGTGTCTGTGAATCTGGACCCATCAGTGTGAGAGCAAACAGTTCTTGCAGGAGTGTGTAGGGCATGTCAATAAACCAGGCAGAAAACTTCCTGTGGAGTGTAGTTGCAAGGCTTTGCTGTAGTGAGGGTTTGGGATATTATGGATTTGAACCAGCTGGGTTTAAATTGTGCTTCTCAATTTATATTGGGGAATTCTTCAGTTACAAGTGGAAAATTGGATAAAAAAGATGATTGAGATACCTCAGAGAACTTGTGAAGGAGACAGCACAGCCATGCCATGACAGGGGTTGTGCTCAGAACTTTGCTCTAGTCAGGTGGAAGAGTGAACAGACACGAGTTTGGACTCCCCTCTTCCTGGTAGGAAGTGCCAGGTAAGCTCAGAAAAGGGGAATTTCAGCACCCAGCCAAGTGGGGATCCTATGTACTGGGTTAGAGGGAGATATTCCAGAGGGGCAGTGGGGGATCTGAGCCCTTCAGGGGAGTGAGAAGGTGCCATTGACTGAGGTTTGACCAAGATGTGACAGGTGGAGAAAGCCCCGGTGGGATGGGAGAGCAGGAGGAAGCTGGCAGCAGCCACCTCCTGCTCATGTGTGGGGTGAGAACTTGATAGCAAATCATGAGCTCTTTGCTGGTCCCTGTTTGGTGCCAGTTCCTGAGGAGAAGTACCTGACCCTGGATGGGTTTCACCGGTTCGTGGTGGACCGCTCCAAGCAGGACATCCGGAGCGTGTGGAGAGCCATCCTGTCCTGTGGCTACGACCTGCACTTTGAGAGGTACAGCCTGCAAATCCCTTTGAGGAGGTGGCACTGGTTCACTGTGCCCGCTTTAAAACACTTGATCCCAAGTGTTCCTAATCCAAGAAGCTTTAACACTTCCATCCATGGCTGTAAGGTCTGCAGGGAAATCAGTTATTTCCTCAAAATACATTTTAAAAATCACATGCTGTCCAAATGCAGGTCCTGATTTCTTGTGCACAGCATGGCCGACAAAATCAGATGCCACAGTGTCCTTTAGAGCTTCCAAACTGTGTAATAAATTACTCTGAAGGGAACTGTAGCTCCATGTCTGTCTCTGGTTTCCTTCCCCAACAAGTGCACTGGGTCATTGTTTAACTGGCATGGCTGTTACTGGGTCAGAAATGCTGTAGAAGAGGGAACTGTGACATTTCTTCTTAATGTTGTAAAGGAAGAAAATCCCTTAAATGAATTCTCCTTACCTGCCTGTGTTAGGCCACAGGCTAACTGCCCCTTACCATCTCCAGAGGAAATAGTGCACTAAGAGAGCTTAATAGGCAGTGCCTAATTATTAATGTGAGTAAGGAGAAGCGGGTGATGAATCAGCTCTTGGCCTCACTCTCGGATTCTTGTCATGAAACAGCTCTTCTTAAGGGAAGGGGAGTGAAGAGCAGGGCACCAGCTTCTAGTCCAGGTGCAGCTAGCTGTAGTCCAGGTGTAGTTGCCAGCCCCCTGTGAGTGAGCAGCTGTGCCCTGTGCCCTGCCAGGTGTGCCTGCATCGACGCCAGGCACGCGCAGAAGGCGTCGCGCAAGTGGAGCCTGGAGATGGACGTGGCCCTGGTGCAGTACATCAACCGCCTGTGCCGCCACCTGGCCATCACCCCCGCACGCCTCCACCCCCACGAGGTGTACCTGGACCCAGCTGATGCTGCAGACCCCAGGATTTCCTGTCTGCTGAGTATGTATGGGTGCTTGGAATGGAGGCTTTTCTTCAGGGGACGGGTTGGGTGTGCTCCCGGTGTCCCTTTGGAGGTTGGAGGCTCAGTGGGATGAGGGGAGTGCTGAGTCTGGCTCTTCTCTCTCCTTGGGTGTGCTTGGGCAAAGTCAGGGATGCACTGCAGCTGCTCCCTGCTCTCCAAGTAGAATTTCCAGCTCAGGCTGGAGCAGGAAATACCTGGTGAGTTCAGCTTGCAGGGGAAGGAAGGCTGGATTTCCATTCTTAATTTAGGGCAGATTTTAGTCACCTAAACCCTGTGCTAAGCACTTTAGGAGGAAAATCCAGTGATAATGGGAGATTCTGGACTCACACCCTGAGACTCAACACCCAGAGAGGAACATCAGGGAATCACAGCTGTTCTGCCTCCTCAGCACAGGGATCAGAGGGGCTCATGTGGCTCCTGCCCCGAACCTGCTGGGATTTGCAGGAGGTGGGGGATCTGCTCCTGTCTCTGAGTGGGAGTTTCCCCCTGCAGATGTCCCTGTGGAGAGCCTGCGGCTGCGCTTTGCCCTGCTGCAGTCCCTCAACACCACACTGGAGACCTTCTTCCTGCCGCTGGTGGAGCTGCGCCAGACCGACATGTACGGGAACAGCATCGCTGCCTTGCTGCAGGAGGCCAAAGGTCAGCGGGGCACCGACCACGGGGCACTGCCACAGGGCACCGGCCGTGGGGCACCGGCCGTGGGGCACTGCTGTGGGGCACTGCTGTGGGGCACTGCTGTGGGGCACTGCTGTGGGGCACCGGCCGTGGGGCACCGGCCGTGGGGCACNTGGGTCACTGACCACAGGGCGCTGCTGTGGGTCACTGACCATGGGTCACTGACCACAGGGCGCTGCTGTGGGTCACTGACCATGGGTCACTGACCACAGGGCGCTGCTGTGGGTCACTGACCACGAGGCACTGACCACAGGGCGCTGCTACAGGGCACTGGTCTCTTGGTTTGCTCTTAAAGCAGAGGGGGATTATCCTCGTGACACCGCGACCGCAGTGGGAGTTGTTCCATCTTCTTCCATCTTCTGTGTCTGTGGGTCTTTATTCTCCTGGGAGTATCCAGAAATCAAAACTCTTTGTTAGTTAATGAGCAGATCAGGTGAAAGTCCCAGGACTTTGCTGTTGTAGCTTTAGCAAGGTCAAGAAAATACTAAAAGTGCATCAGTGTATTTTTACAGCCTTCATTAGACACCAAAAAAAGCCAAGATTTGGGTCATTACATTGCCCAGATTTGTTTTCTGAAGAAGATGATACAGAATTCACCAGGGGTGTCAATGTGTGAAAGGAGGTTTTTGTATTGGCCCAGCTGGAAAAAAGCACTCCTAAACCAGCACGGGGGAGTGAGGCATGTTTAGAGATTTCTCTTCACAGAGATATGAGGTATTAAATATATTTTTGGGGCAGTGTCACAGCCCTATTTTTTATCATCATTTCTTGCCTGTAGCTTTACTGTCAAAACATCTCAGATTGCTGAAAACTATTTGGCAAAGTGTTCCTATTTACAGAGATAGTGGTGGAGTTGCTGGGATCTATTTATAGAACATTGGAATTATGTTCATCAGTGTTCTATCCCAGTGCACTTATTCCAGAAAACATGAGGAACAAATAGATGAGACTTGGAGAAACCTGGACTGTGGAAGGTGTCCCTGCCCGTGACAGGGGATAGAACTGGATAAGTGGAAATATTTTTAAAAAAATATGAAATATATTTTAAAAGAAATTTAGTTTACCCATGTCTTATCGGCCTAACAAAGGGGAAATTTTGATTCTACCATTGTCCAGTAGAGAATTTCAGGGCTTCAGAGAATTTCATTTCAAATGTGTTTGTTTCTTCAGGTTTAATCTTTTATGACACAAAAGTCACTGTCATGAACAGAGTGCTCAATGCCACTGTCCAAAGAACTGCTGACCACGCAGCCCCAGAAATCACCCTGGATCCCCTGGAAATCGTTGGAGGTACGGCAAGCGCTGATCCTTTTTAACCCCCTTTGCAACAAATCAGAGCTGCTTTCCCCCAGCTCAGCTGCTGATTTGCGGGGCTGGAGGTTCACTTTTCCCTTTGTGTTGGCCAGGGGAGATCCGTTCCTCTGAGAATTCCTACTTCTGCCAGGCTGCCCGGCAGCTGGGCTGCGTCCCCTCGTCCCAGCTCTGCGTCAAACTGGCCAGCGGGGGCGACCCCACGTACGCCTTCAACATCCGCTTCACCGGAGAGGAGGTGCACGGCACCAGTGAGTGGGGACAGAGAGGGGGCACAGGGCACCAGGGAGTGAGGACAGGGGCACTGGGGACAGGGGGCACAGGGGAGTGGGGACAGG
>VXBQ01010067.1:111830-127165 GCA_013400175.1 Phainopepla nitens | reverse complement strand
GGACAGGGGGCACAGGGGACACAGGGCAGCAGGGTGTGGGGACAGGGATCACAGGGGTTGGGGCTCCATGGCACCAGGGAGTAGGGACAGGGCACCAGGGAGTGGAGACAGTGGGGAGACAGAGAATCCATGGCACCAGGGAGTTGGCATAGAGGTGACAGGGCACCAGAAAGTGGGGACAGGGGACAGGGAGGACAGGGCACCAGGGAGTGGGGACAGGGCTCCATGACACTAGGGAGTGAGGACAATAGGTCCGTGTCACCAGTGAGTGGGGACAGGGACAGCCTGAGTGACATCCCCCAGGGACAGCCAGCTCTTCACCAGGACCTGCCTCAGGTGGACTTTAAGGAGCAGCATTCCCTTGTGCCTGGAAAAGAGTGGGATCCCCCTGGATGTTGGCTCTCTTTGGGGTGGTGGTTCCTCAGTGTTTGCAGCAGGAGCAGACTGGGTTTCACCATGGGCTGAGGGCATTCAGCCTTGCAGAGCTGTTCCATGGGGTATTGAGGCAGATCCCAAAGAGCAAAGGGATCTCTGCTCTCCAAATCCACGTGGCCTGTGCTGGTCCTTGGTGGAGATCCTTGGGGGAATATGGAGCCCAGAATACACTTCTGACATCAGCAGCTCCTGTCACCTGTCAGAGGTGTAAAGGGAGTGAGTGTACAGCCATCAGCTGAGCCAAGGCTCCACGGGGCCTTCTGCCAAGGGGAATTCTTTGGGAATTTGAAGGGCTGTGGTGGTACTGACACTGTTTATGAGGAGATAAATGTTGTGGCTGTGGCTCAGCAGCTGTGCTGATCCCTGGAGCATCACCTCCATTGTTGTAGGACAGCCCCATCCATCTCCTAATCCAGCACCAAATCCCTTTTGCAGGCCAGCTGGTAGAACAAATATTCCTGCTGTTCTTGGAGTGCTGGAAAGCAAAGCAACACTTAGGAATTCAGCAGGAACAAAGGAATGTTTTCCCTCTCTCTTTTCCAGGTGGATCTTTCCGTCACTTCCTTTGGCAAGTGTGTAAAGAGCTCCAGAGCTCCTCCCTCTCCCTGCTCCTGCTGTGCCCCAGCTCTGCTGTCAATAAGAACAAGGTGTGAGATCCCAATGCCAAAAATGAGGGTTGATTTCTCTTTTTGAATGCTGGGTTTGAACAGGAGTGGGACACATTTGGTCAGAGGTGCAGAGAGAGGCCTCAGATCCCTGAAGGCAAGCAGGTCCCACATCCTGGGAGAGTGGGAATTGGTGAATCCCATGTTGCACTCTTGTGTGCAGAAGGTACTTGGAGAAGGAGCCAAGGCAGCAAAATGGAGTACAGTTAAACTCCTGGGCAGTGTTCAGAGTGAGTGAGGTTCAGTTGTCTGCTTTAGAGGCTGGCTGTCCCAAACTGGTGAACTTCCATGAATTTTTATTCTCTGGCCTTACTCCAGAAATGTCACCAGAAAGATCTGTCACGTTGCCAGGAGAATAAGATGCTCCATCCATGCTATTCAGTGTCTTACTTTGTGCAGTAGATGTTCTCTAGAAACAAGAAAAAGCTGGTGGTCCAAAGAATTGTCAGTAATTCCTTCGTGGGGATATTCTTAGGGTAGGAAACAGCTGGGTTCCTGCAGCTTAAGACTAGCTGTGTAGCAAACCTGGCTCTGCAAATCCAGGCTCAGAAACATCCCACAGCTGAAAGACTTGGATATCAAACTGATGTAACAAGTCCAGGAAATCCTGTGAGTGTTGGTCAACAGCTTAGCAAAATGGGAACCAACTTTCTGGGGTTGATTTGATCAGGAAATGATAAGATGAGGTGATACCAGTGTGTAAAATACAGGGACTGATATCCAACTAAACATTATCCTTCCTGTGTCAGTCAGGAACACTTCCTCAGGCCTGCTAACACCCAGCCCCTCGGGCTGTGGGCAGCTGGTCAGTCCTGCCCTGTGTGGGCTGTTTTCTCCACAGGGGAAGTACATCCTGACCCCCAGCCCCATCACCTACGCCGAGGAGCAGCTGTTCCATTTCTTCGGGCAGCTCCTGGGCATCGCCATCCGAGCCGATGTTCCCCTGCCCCTGGACCTCCTGCCCTCCTTCTGGAAGACCCTGGTGGGAGAGCCCCTGGATCCCGACATGGATCTGCAGGAAGCCGACATCCTCACCTACAACTACGTCAAAAAATTTGAAAATGTAGGTGCCTTTTCCCTCTTCCTTTGTTTTCCTCAGGATTCCCCCCACGGCACATTGCTGCCTGGCCTCGCTGGGGGCTGCCAGGTGGTTTTCATGGAAGCAGGGTTGGGAGATGGGTTTGATTCCTCGTGGATGCAGGATTTTACTTCCTTTGCCTTGGAGAAATTTTCTACGCTCCCCTGCTGCCAGGCACGGTGGAATTCTGGCTTCTGAAATATTCACTGGAATTGCTAAACCAGACC
This sequence comes from Phainopepla nitens, assembly GCA_013400175.1. Taxonomy (NCBI): domain Eukaryota; kingdom Metazoa; phylum Chordata; class Aves; order Passeriformes; family Bombycillidae; genus Phainopepla; species Phainopepla nitens. The sequence continues at coordinate 124,760 of VXBQ01010067.1, read as the reverse complement.
AGAACCCCCAAAGCAAAGCAGGATTTTGCTGTTGGCGTGAGTCCCTGTGGTGGGGACAGCTGTGAGGAGGCACTGTCATGCTGGTGACCAGGTCCTTGTCCTTGTTCTGTGACAGATCAGTGACGAGACGGAGCTGGAAGCTCTGTGTGCCGAAATCGCCTCCCAGCACCTGGCAACTGAGAGCCCCGACTGCCCCAACAAACCCTGCTGCAAATTCACCTACCTGAGCCTCAGTGGGGAGGAGGTGGAGCTGTGCCCCAGGGGCAGGCACATCCCTGTGGGGTAAGGAGCAGCCTTCCAGGCACAGAACATCTCTGGGATCGTTCTCCAAGCACAGCCTTTCCAGAGGTGCTTTTGTAACAAATTGCAATGATGTGGGAAAGCTTTGCTTTGTGAGAAGTTGGCAGAACTTGGGATCACTGGTGCTGTTTGGCTCTGTAGGAGACAGAGGAGCAGGGCTGGTCCCAGCTGTGAGGGATGGGTGGGTGGGAGGAGAGGAGAAAGTGGACGACAGCGGAATTAACTGGGAAGCATCGGAATGCAAAGTGTGTGTTACTAACTCTGGGTTATGCCAGATCAGGATCTCTCCATAAAACCCTTCATCTGTCACACGGGCTGGGGCACGAGGGCTCTCCCAGGTGTTCCTCCCTCATCCCANNGGTGGGAGAACAAGGACGTGTACGCGGCCGCCATCCGGAGCCTGCGGATGCGGGAGCTGCAGACCCCGGAGTGCATGACAGCAGTGAGGGCAGGGCTGGGCTCCATCATCCCCCTGCAGCTCCTGACCACACTCACCCCCCTGGAGATGGAGCTGAGGACCTGTGGCCTTCCCTACATCAACCTGGAATTCCTCAAGGTGCTTTGGCCACACTCCTGTGGGACACAGAGAGGGGGATCCTCCCATGGGAAGGTGGGAGGGGAGAAGCTTCTGCTTCTGGTGCAGCCAGGACATCCTTGGGGAACTGCTTGGAAACCCCTTTGCCCCCAAGGAAGTTTATTAAGATTTCACTAGATTCAGGGAATAATAGGGTGAGGCTTGTGCAGAGAGGAGCAAGAGTTTGAACTTCCTTTACTTAAAAGTGTAGTGGGGAAGATTCCTGAAGGGGGAGGGCAGAGCAGCAGTGGACACGTGTCCCTGTCCCCTCAGGCACACACCATGTACCAGGTGGGACTGATGGAGACCGACCAGCACATCGAGTTCTTCTGGAGCGCCCTGGAGATGTTCACGCAGGAGGAGCTCTGCAAGTTCATCAAGTTTGCCTGTAACCAGGAGAGGATCCCCTTCACCTGCCCCTGCAAGGACGGCGGCCCCGACACCGCCCACGTGCCCCCCTACCCCATGAAAATCGCCCCCCCCGACGGCGCCGCAGGTACGGGACTGCCCAAGGGAACGGAGCTGGGTCTGCTCCCAGCACTGCCCCAGCCTTCAGCCCCCTGAACTGGTGTTAATGAACAGTGACAAAGAGGGCAGGTGGTTATGAGGGTGAATAAGGAGGCAATCGGGGTTTAAATGATGTAAAAATAAAGTTTCACGTAAAACTTGAACTGCATTCAGTGGAAGGTTCCCTGCCCGTGGTGGGAGAGTGGAACTGGATGGGCTTTAAGATCCCTTCCAACCCACACTGTTCTGCAATTCCAAATTTAATTTTCCAGTTAAAACTTTGCCCTGTAGAGATGCAGAGAGACTATTTATCTGAAATGCTTTTAAAATCATTAAACCATTGGAAACATATTGGCATGAGGCCTGATGGAGAAGCGCAGAAACATTTACGATTCAAAAGACCCACAGGAGGCAGGGACTGGATTTTGGATCCCCTCAGGAAGGGAGGGCTTGGGTTGAGGTTTAACCTTTCCTGGTGGCTCTCTGCAGGTTCCCCGGACTCCCGGTACATCCGAGTGGAGACGTGCATGTTCATGATCAAGCTCCCTCAGTATTCCTCGCTGGACATCATGCTGGAAAAGCTCCGCTACGCCATCCACTACCGGGAGGATCCGCTCAGCGGCTGAGCAGCAGCAGGGAACGCCTGGAGGTGACTCCGTGACTCTGCCCAGTGGAACCCCTGCAGTTCCCATCCAGCACCTCCCCTGGGATGAGCTGGGGGTTTAATTTATTTCCTGAACCTTCGTTCCCGTTACAGTAATTCCCGGATGACTTCCATTTTGTATTCGTAGACTTTGTGGTGGACTGGTTCTTTTGCTGCCTTGTTTGTGGAATATTTGTAGGATAGTTTAGTAAAGACCGGTTTGTGTATAATTTAATTTGGGGAAAAACCTTTCCACCTGTACATTTCTAATTTTGTAATCCACAATGGTCTGCCCCGTGCAAACACCACTGGCAGGGAGGGCATTCCGAGGCCGGGAGCTCTCGGAGGGGAAGGCTCATGGGTCACTCTCCTCCGAGAGGTTTTTGAGTACAAAAATGCCAAGTTTGGGTGTGGGGAGGGAATCACTGCGTGGGCAGGAGCAGAGCACAGGCAGGATTTGTGGCACTTGCTTGAGGTTTGAAGCAAGAACCTTGCTGCCAAACTGCTTTTCCACCTTTCCACCACTTTCCTTGAAATTTTTTTAAACTCTGACCAAGCACATGGGGACAGCCACAGGGAACTGGGGGGTTCAGCTCAACACTTTTGGGAAAATTTCCAATAGAACGGTGAAAGGGCCGTGATTCCGTTGGGTTCCTGCCCTAGATGTTCTTGAATGTCTGCTTTGCTTAGCTACAAAATAATTTATTGTAATTAAAATACGAGCAGAACAAAACAGCTTCTCTCCAAAGGGTGTAAGATACCACAGTCCATCCCGAGAATCTGGGACTTTATCCCATCTCCCAGCGAGCTCTCAGAACAACCAGGAGGTGCTCAAACACCTGCAACTCGTTTTTGTACTCAAAAGTCTTTGATCCAAGAGCAAATTATCCTAAGAACCTCTGACACCCGGCAGGAGGACGAAGTCACCCACTGGAAGATAAAGTTCCTGTTTTGTGTGGAAGGCCGGGAGCCGACAGCGGAGCAGGAACAGCTCCACGTTCCACTGGTGTTCTGTGGAATGTTCTGGGTGGTTCAGAGCGGCCCCTCCACAGGTGTCTCATCCCTCACCAGGATTTCTGGGACGCTCCAGCTTTGCTGATCCCTCGGATCCTGAGTTCAGAGGAAGAGACCATGCCGGAATCCGTCGGTGCTGCCCGTGAGCCGAGTGCCGGCGCGGAGCCGCCCGGGAGGCTCTGGCTGAGGTGACCGAACCTCCAGCTCGGCGTCCCTTGGCTCTGGAACAGCTCCTGGGAATCCCAGATGTATTTATTGTACATTCTTGTGAATAGTGGGAACGCTGAGTGCGTGGGATGCGGGAGAGGCGGTGCGAGTCCGGGATGGGTGTCCTTGTTCTTCCGTGAGCGAGTGGAATGGGAATGTGTGCGCAGCAGTCGTAGGTAGTCGTCGGCATCCGGAGTCTCCCAACCCCGTGGTTAGGAAGCTGTTACCCTCCCAATGCATACTGCCCTGTCCAGGGAACAGATCCATGTAGGAAGAATATTTACTCTTGAATCTTGTCCATTTCCTGGTAGAAGCGTTTATGTAGCTCAGAAACCACTCGGAGCAAGCGGGAACACCTGGAGTTTACAAAGAGCAAGGGAAGAGGAAGCCCGAGGGGCGGCTTGGGGCCGGTTTGTTCCCGTCGGGAACGCCGTGAGGATTCCAGGGCAGAGCTGTGGGCCCGGGCTGGGCTCTCTGGGCTCGTGCTGGGCTCCAGTCCCGAAATGCCGAGGGGCCATCCCGGAGGGCTCCGTCTGCCAGCGGCCCCCAAGGCTCCAGTTCCAGCTGTGAGTAAGAAACTGCTGCTGCTGTGTTTGTGCTCCTTGGGGAAGCACATCCGAGTGGAGCACACCTGCACCCGGCCCCGGGCGTGTGCTGGAACGTTACTTGATCCGTATTTATTACAGTTAATTATTTATGATTACAAATAACGAACTTCTCGTCGCTGCCGTTTGCACCTGGGGGTGTAAATGAAGCTTCTCTCCTACAGGACAAATGTCGCACCAATATCCAACTTCCATCGACTTGGGTTTGTTCTGGAGAACAGGATGAGCCCCACAAGAAGAATTGTGGGAGTTTTTTGGCTTCTTTTTTTTTTTTTTTAAATTCCATGCTCCTGGGAAGAAAGTGCTGCAGCACCTCAGCTGTGGCTCAAATGGCCTTTTAATTAAAGCTTTTCTAATCATCCTTAATTCCTCGTGCTTTAAATGAACTTGACATTGTCTGTACTAGGCTTGTTTGTCGAAGCAAAAGATTGGTTTGTGATGATTATTATTATTTTTTTTAATATATATTCATTCAGAATGTAAAATTATACTAAACAATGGAAAAACTCTGGAGCTGGGTATTAGTTCTAGCTTGGTGTGTGTCCATCTCGGTTCCATACACGGCATTAACCTGTAAGTGCTCTTGGCCATCGAGTGTACACCTGCATAAAGGAGATTCTTAACATCCCTGGAGGTGTTGGTGTCCTTCTTTGGGGCTGCAGGGAATGGGATCTGCTGCTGGAGCTGCCTGAGGCAGAAGAGGAGAAGGGGGAGAAAGGGAGCTGCAGCTTCTCTGTTGAATCCCACTTTTCTGGGTTCTTCGTGTGTACTTGGAACAAAAGGTAAGGATTTTGTACCAAAGGGAAGCATGGCCACTGCTGAGGTTGTTCCTCTGGGAAATTCCTTGTGCCTGAGGCACAGCACAGGCTCTGCCACCTCAGTCATTAACTAGTTGTCATACTTAATGATTCCTGACCCAAGGCACCTCGTTATCCACCCCAAACTGGGACTAGCTCCCATTCCTGATCTTCCCACAGCCCTTCTCCCCAGGAATGGAAGAACAGAGGTTTGGTGTCCCCCTGCTTTTAAATACCTTTATTCTTTTCTTGTCCAAATAAACACAGTTGGTGGGAGCATCTGTAAAATGTCTTTATTTCAGGAGGAAGCTCCCTCCAGCCATGGTTGGGCTGTGGCTGTTCCAATGGGATGGAACTGGCACCTGAGCCACGGCCTCGGTAACGACCCTGCACCAGGGGTGGCTAATTAGCCCTGCCAGTGCCATCTGCTGCACCTCCTTAATTAGGCTGATGCTCATGAGTGTTCTTCAGGATCTGCTCCACTTCCCAAAGTCCCAGGGATTCCAGAAATCAGGGCAGGTTGGATCCTCACAAGGTGGGGTTGGGACACGCCCTCAGCCAGGGCTGTGGTCCCATGTCACCCCAGGGGACAGATGGCACCATACAATGGTTTGGGACAGCATCAGAGAAACTTTATTCCAAGGAACTTAAAAAGCTTTTAACTTGAAAATGCAACACTGAGAAGCCTTGGAGCCCCAACCCTCAGCCCTGCTCTGTGTGGGACATTGCAGGACAGGACACACCCAGAGCTCAGGGTGGCACAAATCCCATCCCAGGGCAGCACAAGGAGCCCACACGGACACAGAACTCAGGTGGGGCCCAAGGTGAGACTCACTTGGATGCCTTCGGGGTGGTGCTCGAGGCCATCAGAGACATAAAAACCTGAAGTTTGCTCTCACAGATTAAAAATAGAGATTTATAAAATGGTCACTGACTAAAAATTGAAGCTCAGAGTGAGAATTCGCTTGCGCTTGGAGCAGCGAGTCCGGCAGGGCCTGAGAGCTCCCTGCTCTCCAGAACTCACTCCTCCGGGTGTCCGGCTGCTGGGCTCGGGCCTTTTGCCTTGTGGGAGGGGGAAAAGAAAAATGCTGTTTTCATATATGACTTAATAAGGGGGAGGGCTGTAAAAAGCAGCTCCTTGTCTTGGCAAAACCAGCAGCAGCTGCCTCCCCAGCCTCACCTTGGAGCTCCGGCGCCGGAGGCCGCTGCGCGTGTCCGACAGCCCCAGGCTCCTCCCTCCTGTGGCACTGGAGCTGGGGACAGGGACAGAGACAGCTTCAGAGCAGACAAAGCCACCCGTGTGGATGAACATGGGACAACACAGCAGGGAGACAGGGAGGGTCAAGGGAGAGGCCCCTGTGCCTCCCCTGACCCTGGCCCAGCTCTTGTTCAGAGCCCAGGTGAGAGCAGAGCACTCCCACAGACAGGTAATCAGGCCTTATCCTACATTTTATCCCAGTGACCAGTGGGTCTGTTCTATTTTGAGGTAAAACCTAAATTTGTTGTTTGAAACTCAGATAAGCACCAGCCAAATTCAACTGGTGAATCTGAAAGCCTTTGAAAACCCTTTCAGCCACAGGCAAAGCCAAGGGGATCCAGATTTGCACCGTAAGAAGCAGAATGGATCAGAAAGCAAAGGCATTACCTTGGCTGGGCTGGAGAAGCTCTGGAGGAGCTGGAAGTGAAGGTTTCTGCCTGGAAGTGCTGAGCAGGTCTTGCCCGGGGTGCTGTCCCAGCTGCAGAGTCACCTCTGTCCTTCGGTGTCCCCTCGCTGCCTTTCCCCTTCCCGGGCTTCCCCCGCGCGGCCGCAGCCCCGCCTCTCCCCGGAGGGGACAGCGCCGCATTCCCAGCCTCGGCCACCTCCGTCCTCAGCCCGGTCCCTGCCGCACGGCACGGCCCCAGCTTCCCAAAGCCTTCTGCGTGCCAAGGAGAAACATCTCCTGCAGGGACAACACGTGGAGCTTAACAGAACAGTGACTTCAACATCACAACAACCCCAGTGTCCATCCCGGGATCCCCAAGGACACAGTGATTTAACCCTCCCTCCCTAAACCCAGACCAAGGGCACAGGATGGCAGATTTTTGAGGCAGAACAGGGTAACAGCATCTCCTCAGTGCAAGCACAGGGGAGCTCAGGCTCTGCTCTGCCCACACCTTGGTGCCGGATCCGCCGCCGAGCCAGCTCCGGCGATTCCCGTCTGTCCCCGTGAGGAGCTGGCAGCTCCCGAGCTGGAATGTCACCTGTGGGGCTGGCAGGGCGCAGGTCACAGTAGTGCTGCAGCAGAACACACAGTGCTGGTCAAGTGAAGTTCACTCGGGTGAAAATTCCTGGGAAAAAGCACTTCCCGCAGAGCAGAAGCACTTGGGGATGTTCAGGTGAGTAGGGAATTGTTATTGTGGAATCCCAGAATGGTTTAGGTGGAAAGGAATCTTAAAATTCCATCCCCCTGTCAGGCTGGACTGGGCTTGGAACAACCTGGGCTATGGAAGATGTCCCTGCCCATGGCAGGATGGGACGGGTTTCAACATCCCTTCCAACCCAAACCATTGTGGGATCCCATGATGAGCTCTGAAGTTTTACCAGATCTCATTCCCAGAACACTGATTTTGCTGTTTTCAACATCCCTTGAGGCCCAGGAGAGGAGAGGCCCAGAACAACCAACCCAACTCCAGCTTCAGCAGTTTGTTGGGACAAGAACATGAATGAAGCGTGACATGGAGGATGCTGAGCTCAGCATTCTCCCATCTTGTCTGTAACAGCAGCAGATGCCAGAGGACTCTTCCCTGGGCACACCAACCACTCCCAGGGCTGGAGTTCTCTACTTCCACTCACTTATACCCTTGTGCTCCTCTCTCCCCTCAGCTGACTCATCCAGGGTTCAACTTTATTTTCTGCATGACTCAAACATTCTGATTGTGCAACTTCAGGCCCTTTTGTCTAGTTTCATTACAAGAGCTTTCAAATTAATCCAGTACTTTTCAGGAGGAGCCACCCTTCACGTGGATCCCAGAGCTTTGTGGGGGAAGGTCTGAGCCAGGGACAGCTCCCTGAATTCCTGAAATGTGCCACAAGAGCCCCTGGGACTGGGCCCATCCTCCAACAACGGGATGTGACCCAAAAGATCCTGTCCTGTTCAGTACCTGGTGATGAAAGAGAATCTCCTCCTCCAGCTGGATGCCACAGAATTCACATGGAATCATGATGTCTCCATCTGCCTGGACAGCTTGGGGCTGGGATGAAGGGCCAGTGCTGTGGCTGTTGGAGCCCCCAGCTCGCAGATCGCTGTATTCCCATGGATTTGGAGAAGAACTTCTCTTACTGAACGAGGCAAAGGCACTTGCTGGGTTACACCCTGTCTGTTACACAAACAACACAGAAAAAAATCACCTTTCCTGATGAGCCAGGCGGGCACTGAAAACCACTCCCCTTGGCAAAGACCCAGCTGCCAGAGTTCTCCCAATGTCACCCACACCCTCTTCAGTGACAGCCACAGAAAAGTCCTCACTGCAAACCCCAAGGCACAAGGAAGTCCCAAACCTGGTGAAGGATCAGATCCTCAGCAGGACACAGCTCCTCACAGAACTCACAGGGCAACATGATCATCTCTGTGTCTGCAAGAGAAGGAAGGATCACATCCTCTGCGGAGTCTGGTAAAAAACCACCTCCTGCTGCATCATTAAACCCTTTGGTGCCATTTCTCCTCTCAGAACAAGCTGCACTCCAGGCTTCCCCCAGATCCTCCTTCCCACCATTTTTACTTCCATGAGAACTTTGTTCCCCCCCGGGCTCTCACTTGCTGCTTTGCTTCAGGAGTCTCAAAAAAAACTGATTTTGACCTTTTTAAAAATACTTAGGTAATCTTTAACATTCCCAATTCAAATTTTCCTTTTCCCCTCCCCTCAAATTTAAGGATAAATCCCACCACAACTGTTCATACCTATTTTGCTGTGGTTTGATGTGTTAAAGGACTCTGGAGAGTCACAGGAGAAGATGCTGGACAGGTCTGTTCCACCAAGATGGGCAGACTGGCCAGGCTCTTTGGTGTAGTCATATTCCCAGAAATCCCTGGGAATGTCAGCTGCAGTATTATGGTGAGGATTATTCTCACTCTGCAGGCTGAGAGCCAACACATAGTCCAGGTCAGCATTCCAGTCTTCAGGAAGTTGGGAATGAAGGATTTCAGGTGTCTCTAGCTCATCCCCTTCAAAAGACAAATACTGTAAATTTGGGAGAACATCAAACCTGCCACCAGCTGCTCCCTCTGGACATCAGACTCAGCCCCAGGGTTTCACACATGGACTCTCCTGGAGTTCAGCATCTCAAAGCCAAGGGCACCTCTACCAAATCCGGGAGGACAGAGAAAAATCATGGCCCACATTACAGGGAGCAAACAACTCCAGTTTCAGTTTCAATCCAGGTACTTTGAGACACAAAAAGAAGCAACTGGGCTTTTATCCCAGGCACCTCAGCACTCCTGGCTGACACCTCATTCCATGGGTAAACATTCCCACCTGGGGCCTCTGGAGCATTCACTATCCTGTATTTTCACAGAAAGGAATCACAAAACTTCACACCTGGACCAGCTACCAAATGAGCAGCCAGTTCTTCTTCCTTTGTCCACTTTTTCCCATTTTCAATTTCTTTGTGCTGTTCCCGAAAATGCCCTTAAGATTCTTGTCCTTAGGGGTTCTGTCCTTTAAGATTCTGTCTTCAGGAGTTCTGTCTCTGGAGTTCTGTCCCTTAAGGCTTCTGTCCCTGGAATTCTGTCTCTTACAGGCACTGTCCCTTAAGGGTTCTGTCCCTGGACTTCTGTCCCTTAAGGCTTCTGTTTCTAAGGTTCTATCCCTGGGGTATTTCTGCCCCTTAAGGGTTCTGTCTCTAAGATTCTGTCCCTGAAGTTTTGTTCCTGTATTTCTGTCCCTGGACTTCTGTTTCTAAGGTTCTATCCCTGGGGTATTTCTGCCCCTTAAGGGTTCTGTCTCTAAGATTCTGTCCCTGAAGTTCTATCCCTGGATTTCTGTCCCTTAAGGGTTCTGTCCCTGGAGTTCTGTTCCTGTATTTCTGCCCCTTAAGGGTTCTGTTCTTGCATTTCTGCCCCTGAAGCTGTGTCCCACAGCTGCTGTAAATCTCCTTTTCCCCCCCGCTGTGGCTCTTCCCAAGCCCACGNCTTCTGTTTCTAAGGTTCTATCCCTGGGGTATTTCTGCCCCTTAAGGGTTCTGTCTCTAAGATTCTGCCCCTTAAGGGTTCTGTTCTTGCATTTCTGCCCCTGAAGCTGTGTCCCACAGCTGCTGTAAATCTCCTTTTCCCCCCGCTGTGGCTCTTCCCAAGCCCACGCCCAGTACCTGCTCCCTGTGGGCCCGTGGCTCCATCCTCATCCCCGCCTCCTGGCGCTGTCCTGCTGCCCTGGGCCGCCTTCTCCTGCGAGCCACAGGCCCGGGGGTGCTCCTTGAGCTCCCTGAGCAGGACGTTGCGGCCGCAGCGCCCGCAGGGCTCCGTCCTGGCCCCGCAGAAGAGCTCGTGCTCCTGCAGCTTGTTGAAGGCCAGCTGGATGTCACAGAACTGGCACAGCACGGGCCGCAGGGGGCACGAGGATGCCTGGGGAAACACACAGGGTTGCTGTTCCCACGTGGAACACTGAGTTTTCTCAGCTTTGGAGCTCTGTGTTACTCCAAAGGAATAAGCTACAGCGTGGGGATGCGACGACGACGTGTTGGAGGCACAAACTCGGCAGCTGGAGCTCTTCAGACACTCAGATTTTAAACCTGCCAGGGTCACAAGGAGCTTTCTGGATTTGGGTTTTAGATAGAACCCAAAATCCAGCTGCATTCTGTGAGCACAGCTAAAATCCACGTTGGTTTTTAGAGAGCAGACTTGCACCTCATTTACTGCCCAACAAGAACTGCTTGGACACATCTTTGCCCCACGCTGAATAACAGGTGAGGCACCCTTCAAAAGGGGTAAAAAATAGATAAAAGATGTGATATTTGCAGTTGCTGCACCAATAAAACACCATCATTTCCTTTTCAATCCAACAGCACCATGCACACACAGGCAGGATTAGCTACTCTCAGGGTTTAGAACTGGTCAGATTTCCAAAGAAAATCCTTTTTCCCTCAGCAATCAGCAGGCTGAGGTGGCAGTTCCAGAGCTGTCTCTGAAGGAGCCCACAGGAAGAGAAGGATGACATTTATAACAAGATTGTCTGTGACAGCAGCCAACAGGATTCAGAACTCAGAAAATCCCACTCTGGCCTATTTTAGTTTATTTTAGAGGCTATTTTTAAAGCCTGTTTGGACAGATTGAGTTATTAAAAGTCACATAATGACTCCAGCAGAAACATGGAACAGTAAAGGAATGAAAAAAGTCAAGTCAATCATACTTTAAATAGCTATTTTTCAACTGATAAGGACAAAAAAACCACCAATTATCAAAGATATCCCTCTGATACGAAGCCCTCCAGGACTTTAAGGCAGTTTCCAATCCCTTCTCCCAGAGGGTGTGAGTTTAGGAAGCATCACTCAATAAAAGGATGCAGAAGCCCCAGGCTGGAACCCAAGTGCTGGCTGAAAGGCTCTGGAATCAGTGAGACACCAGAGCATCCCCCAAGGGTTCAGGAACACAAAATCCACCAACCTCGTGATCCTTCAGGAGGCTGCTTTCCATCTTCATCCTACACTTGCAGGTGACCTACAGCAAAGAGACCTCATTAGAAGAGCTTCCACAGAAATGAGCAGTTTCAGAGCAGAGATGTCTCTCACCTGCACATGTTCAGACTCAATGTGGTTCTTCATCTCAGACTTTGGGATGGAGTCGCTGCAGTAGGGGCATATTTCAATATTTCTTCTACAGTGGATTTCATGGATGATGAAATTGACTGCAGGAATATCCTTTTTGCTGTGGGAAATTCGCTGAGGTTACTGAGCAGAAACACACTGACAACAAATCCAAGCAGTTGTTCACAACAAAAATATAGTGCTAAGAAAGATTTCAATGAATTCATGGTTTAAAGTGAGTAGAAAAAGGCTCAGCCGGGCCTCAAGGTTCCAGCACAGGTGAATATTAATGTATTTAACATGCAAAAGTCATATTGCATTAAGATAAAATCCAAGTGGATTTATTTCCCTATGCTGCAAATCTTACAGCACAAACAAGTTATCGCCAGGGTTCAAGTTAATAAATCAGTTTGAGAATATAAAAGTTTCTTCCTGAAAACAACTTGGCTCTGAGAGGTCAAACAGTGCTTTGGAAAGTAGTCAAACCCTGCTGTTTTTATACCTGACAGATCCTGTTCCAGCATAATGGAACCATGGAATGGTTTGGGAAAAAACCTTAAAGCTCACAGGGACACCTTCCACACATCAGGCTGCTCAGAGCCCCAGCAGCAACAACACTGCTTTGCACTCCAAAATTCCCCAATTCACCTCATTCCTAAAATGCTCATTTTCTGTTTTGAAAGCAAACACAAAAGGACCAAAAGGAACTGAGGCACCTGGAGCTCAGTCCTTACTCCTGCCTCAAACAGGAGTGATGCCTCAAACAGCATCATTTCCACATGGATCATGCCCTTTCCAGGAAATCCACCTTGAAAACACCTAAATTGATTTTATAACCTTTTGTTTGCTAAAACCACAGCTGTTCAGCTCTCTGCCCTGCCAGATCCCAGGCAGCCAAAAGCCTGGCAAAGCAACAAAGTCCAACAGCAGCGACTGAACTGCGCAGAGCAAACAAACCAGGCTGGTGTTGCAAGAAATTGTCTGGATTCTGGGGTCTCTTGGGGAAAAACAACCACAGAAAAAGTTCATTTCTTTAGCTAAAGAGACAATTCGTGAGGTGACTCCTTAGCAGCCACTGGATTCCCAGTGCTGGGGCTCTGCAAAAAGGTGTAATCAAAGAGAAAAACTTCCACAACAGCACTGCGTACTGATCCTATTTTCGTATTTCTGCTCCTGAGCCATGGAACTGCTGAAGAAAAACTTGGAATCGTTTACTTTGTGCGGATCTCACTGAAAACCGAGCCTGGATTTTGATCCGTACGTTTCGGTTTCTATTCCGCTCCCTACTGAGTCGGAAGGGAAATCCGACGCCCGACCGCTCACAGAAAGGCCCCAGGGCCGTCTCCGGTATTTCACAGCATTCCAAGGAGCTGTACCCCGGTGTACCGGCGGGCTCGGCCCGGCCCAGCCCACACCGACCCCCGCCCCCGGCCCGGCCTCACCAGTTCCCGCAGAGCCGAGACTCGGCGGCGGGCACGGCCGCGATGGCCATGGCTCCGCGCGGTGCC
>VXBQ01010067.1:84670-111460 GCA_013400175.1 Phainopepla nitens | reverse complement strand
GGGGATGGCCGCCGGCGCCGCTCGCAGCCGAGGTAACCCCGGCCGGCGCTTTTTGCGCTGCTGCGGAGGAGCCGGGAATGGATTAATCGCTGAAGGAGCAGCCGCGGATGCCCCGGAGTTGTGCTGGATGTTGTGGCACGGAGCGGTGACGCTGTTGGGGGAATTGATTGGGAGGCAGGAGAGAGGGAGAAGGGGACGGTGTCGTTAGGAATCCTCCGGTGTTGTTGTGCCCCCGAATATTTCCAAGAGTGTTCTGTGCTGCTGGAGTCGCTTCAGAGGTTGTAGGCAAAGCTTGGCTCTATGCAAATATGGAGAAAGAAAAGGAAAACACTTCCCCGGGCTACGGTAGCCTTTCGTCCCTAAAACTGAAGATTTGATAGAGATTAAGGAAAACGTTCTTAACTTTTTCAGCAGGGATTAAAACCTCTCTCTGGAGCCGCGGAGAGCTGCCCTGGTTTGGGGCTGGCCGTGCTTTGGGATGTCCTTTGCTGGGGCAGAGGGATGATGCAGTACAGGCTCAGTCTGTGGTGGGTTCTAGGGAAAGGGAGGAGGGTGGTTTTGTTCGATTTGGAGTGTTCAAGTTCGCTGCAGTTTGTCTTTATGTAACGATTTTAAGGATTTTTCCTTAGTTTTCCATCTGTGCTGTGATTGGCAGTTTCATTGATGTGCAGTTATTTTTGTCATAACCTGTGTAAGAAATGGTATCAATAGAAAAATCTGGGTAAATTCAGCTGATATCGAAGCAGTTGATGCTGAGCATCTCATCCTGTTCATTTTGGAGAGAGCTTTAGAATTCCTTTCTGCTCGTTCTGGAAAGGATTCTCTGCAGTGCAAGGTTTGATCTTGGGCTGCGGTGCAGCAGAACCCAAAATAAAGTGTGTGATAAACACACAACTTCTCCACATCAGCAGCACGGGAGGTGCAGTGTGAGCTCCAGGGTCTGCCTCTGCATTTCAGAGTGTGCCTGGGTTTGTGCCGTGGTTCCCCAGGATTCCTCCACAGCTCTGCTTATCTTTGATCTTGACTCGTTCTCCCTTCACCTGAAGGTTCAGGTGTTGCGTTTTCAACCTTTGAACATCCCCACCTATGAACTAGCCTAGGCTGAAGTTTATTTTCCTTTAGCTTCACTTCCTTTGGAAGCTGCTTTGACTTCCAGCAACCTGACTTGTTAGGAAAATACAATCTTTTCATTCTGCTGTGGTTTAGGGAGGTTTGAGGGTTATTTGATTTACTTTGGGACACCCAAAGCTGAGATGTTCTTGGCACAGTTGTTAATCCCAGTCAGGCGGCTCTGCAGGGGGAATAATTTTTGTGTCACTAAACTGGGTGACAGAGCCTTAAAGCAAGAAGCCTCTGATGTGCTGTTCCACACCTTTGAAACCTCTTCACTGAGAAATCCCTGAAGTTTTCATTTTAAAGGTGACACAGAGGTTTTCCTAAGTTGAAATACCCAGTGAAGAAAGACAGTGTCTTGTGGCTTCAAACTGGATTTCATGCAACAGTTTTTATTTCGGTGAATGTGGAAAGGCTGCCTGGTGGATGGGCTCAGGAGCCAAATTAACTCTGCTTTAAATATACAGCATTCACCTGGCCATGGGAGCAAATGTGGAAGCTGATGGGTATAAATCTGTAAATCAGAATAGATGCACAATTTGTGCTGAGGATTGCCAAGGGTCACCTCTCAGTGAAGGAGTTCTGGCTCATAATGAGAACGACAGGTTTGATGAGGAAAAGGTGTGTGATGTAATCTCAGTTAAGTGGCAGGAGAGAGGCCAGAGCAGTGTGAGCATGAGAGGGGCAGCAAAGCTGGGTTTGGTGAGGAAGGAGGAATTTTTGAGGGAAGGGGAGCATACAGGGGTGATGTCCTGGTCTAAAACTGCTTGTCTGTAATTGTGTAATAACATGAAGATCAATCTGAAAATTGTAATTCTGAGCAAAAAAGGGAGAAACAGTCTGGAAATGGGTTTTCTGCAGCTGAAGTTACACTGGAGGGTGGGATATCCCCCTAAGAAATTGATGCTTCACAGTTGTGTCTTCAGAACCAGTCTGGTGGAAGGGTAGTGGCACTCCAGGGGGCCAGGTTTGCTCTGCCTGAGGTATGGATGGTGTGGACAAGTGTTTCCCCCTTTGCTGGAGTGTGTGTGTTTGGTTTCTAACCTCCTGCCTGTTAAAAGACATTGAAAGTCTCCAAAAGACACACCAAATTAATTTCTACTTTTCCTGCTAAAGCACTGGAGCTGCAGTGCCAGCAAAGAGCTGTTGCTGCAGAATCCTCTCTATTATGGGTCTCTTTTGTTGCTGTAATGATCTGTGTGGAGTAATTACAAAAGCTTGTTTGTTTGAATGACTAAAACCAGTGCAACCAGATGAATCCTTCATCCCCTGAAATGACAGTTTCCTGAATGTTTGGCTTAGGAGGAGCTGCACAGGGAAAATGTGGTTTTTGCTGCTGGTGTGACAGCAGATGCTCCATGGTAAAACTGGAGGTGGCTTTCCAGAATGGCTTTGGTGTTCTGGTGTGATTCTGTCTGTGCTCTTCCTCTGCAGATTATCTCGATAATGGCAATAATAAAATGGCAATCCAGCAAGCAGATAAACTGCTCAAAAAGCACAAGGACCTTCACTGTGCCAAGGTGAGTGGGACTGGAGGGCACTGAGCTCCTTCTGCCTGAGTCTCAGGGTGTTCCACTGTCCCTTTCTTTGGGAGCTCTCACAGTGATTCCTGAGCCCTCTGGAATATCTCTGTTCCAGCTCACATGTATCTCCTTTGCCTGAAAACTTGTACAGATGCCCTGGTAGGGACTGGAGTGTTGGTTCCACCTGGGCTGATTGTCAGCACCACTCCAGGTGACCTTGGCTTTAAAAATGCCTCTTGGAGGCCTGGGGTTGGGATACCCATCTGCAGGAGTTTGGTTCAAAACATCTCCCTGGGAGGAAATGTCTGAGGAAATGTTACAAGGTGAACAGGTGTCCCAGAGAAGCTGTGGGTGCCCCATCCCTGGAATTGTTCAAGGCCAGTTTGGAGCAACTTGGTCCATGGAAGATGTCCCTGCCCGTGGCAGGGCATGGAGCTGGATGATTTTAAGGTCCCTTCCAACCCAAAGCATTCCAGAATTCCATAATATTGGAGGCATTTGCTCTTCTGATTGTTCACCACCTTCCCTGTTGGGGGAAAGGGGTTCTGTTCCTCCCTTTCCTGAACGTGTGACTCTCTTTCTGCTTTTCTCATTTCCCTGGGGGTTTCCCTCTGCAGTTCACTCCACTTCTACATTTTGAAAGCTTTCCAAGCTGCAGTGAGTGTCATTGACCTGAATCTCGTTTATGTCACTTCTCTCTGGCCAGTTAGTGAAAGAAAACTAAGGAAAATTGGAAGGACAGGTCAGTTTGCAGCCTCCAGGTAGAGGAAAGCTTATGGTGATGCTTTGGGACAACATCAACGTTTATTAAGAAGTCAGATCCCCATTTTGATGCCATTGCATTTGGGAGTTTTCCTCTCAAATGGATTAAAAGCTTAATAAAACCTGGAGTTGTGCTGAGGGAATGAGATGGTTGGGCTGCTCCCAGCAGGACTGAGAAGGTTTCCAAATGCAAGCTGTGTCTCTGAGAGCTGCCTGTGGTGTGTCCACAGGTGCTGAAGGCCATTGGCTTGCAGAGGACTGGCAAGCAGGATGAAGCCTATGCCCTGGCACAAGAAGTAGCAGCACTTGAACCCACAGATGATAATTCCTTGCAAGCACTGACCATTCTCTACCGGGAAATGCACAGACGTGAGTTTGTTCCTCTCTCAGAAATCTCTATTTGTGTTCTTCCAGAAGGTTTGTGCCCCACAGTTGGGTGGGAAACGTGTGAAATCCAGGATTTGTGTATGTGTAAGAGACTCAGAATTGAAGTGATGCCTGTTGTGATGCCTGTTGTGATGCCTGTAAGGCTGTCGTCATCTTCATAAAGCAAAAAAAAATCCTCATTCAGGCTTCTTATGAACACAGTTGTGGGCCAGGTCCTAAATAAAATATGTTGATAATGATCCAGCAGCCTGGGAGTTCACTTTTGTTAATGAAACTGCTGGAATTTGCTGTCACTAGAGTGACAGAGGTGACAAATCCCACAGTGTGTGATGTAGTTGAGGGGTTCAGGCCTCAGGAAACTGGTGAAAAACAGGAGGGAAATCCTGACCTCACAGTTTTGGCCACATCAGCCTTGTCAGGTTCTTTGTAGTGATTTGTATTTTCAAATTACTGAATCATCAGCATTGGAGTGATGGAGGAAAGTTTACTGTGCTTTTCTGAAAGAGGCCAGACCTCCTATTCTGCTTTTCTGCTGCTTGAACAGTTGTTGTTTCTGGCAGCTCCTTGGGGAGTGTGGTGTGGGGGTACCAATGTTTATTGTGGAGTTTGGTGGGTGGTGCCACCAAAATTTATTGTTGAACTGCTGGAGAAGTGATCAAGGGGTGAAACAGCTTCAGAAAAGGGTGTTTGCATCAGTCTGCAAAAGAGCAATTGCTTATGTCCTCCCACTTGATTTCTTTCTCTGTGTGTGTGTTTGTGGAGTTAAAGCATCATTTTTTGTGTATTTTTGACTTCAACATAAACCCCTGTGAATGGCAAGAGCTTCTCTGTGATTGTTAACAACTTCCATTAAGCTGAGCTTTGTAACTTTTAGGTTTGTAACTCAGGAACTGGTGGGTGTGAGGCACTTCCACTTTTGGTCCCGCAAGAAAATTGTAATTAGATGTTTTCTAGATCTGTGTCAGGGATGTACACACTGTCTGAAAGACAAATGACTTTTGCTTTTCTATTTCTACTCTGTAAGAGTGTAAGAATAAAGATTTGTGTAAGAAAAAAGGATGAAAATGTAAGAAAGTTTTGCATATTGTACTATCAGAAGTATTTATGATGATGGAGCTGTTGTTAAAAAGTATAGTAGGAAATAATTGTTTAGAGTACTGATATAAGCAATTGGGAAATAGCAGGATATGATTAGTGTGAGTTAGCCTGTGGTAAGAATAAATAATTTGCTGTTAGGCTCTGAAAGTGTTCATTTTGATACATAATTCACATGGAGCAGTCATTCTGCCAGCAGGAGAAACCTTCATTCAGTTTAATGCTCAAAAATAGGCAAACTTACTTTAAAAAACCAAACAAACAAAATTCTCAACAGTTCAGTTGCTGCTGTTGAACTCTATTTTGATTTAACTCCATTTTGAGATTTGTTTGGAGTTTTTTAAGCACTTTCCTCCTTTGCCTGATGTTTGCAGTGCCTGGGGCACAGAGCAATATTATTTTTAAGGCTGATGAGTGCAATTAGTTGCTGTTCAGAGCCTCCCTCGTGCCCTTTAGGGAGCTGTGCTTTAAAATATTCCTAAGTTGGTCTTAACTCTGGCATCTGGTTTTGGTTTAGCTGAGCTGGTGACTAAACTTTATGAGGCAGCTGTGAAGAAGGTCCCCAACAGTGAAGAGTATCACTCCCACCTCTTCATGGCCTATGCCAGAGTTGGAGAATACAAGAAGATGCAGCAGGTATGACCAACAATTTGTGTTCTGGCTGGTTTAAAGTGTATTTTTCTCTGCCTTTTACTCTCATTTACGTGTTTTGAGTAATCTTCTAAAACAGCTGAGCTGGGTTACTGCAGAAGTTAAACTCTTGGTTTTTACAGAGAGGTTTAAACCTCATTTTTTGGAGGTGGGTTGTCCGAAGACAAAAGTTTTGTTTACTTAAGGCTGTGTCTTTTACTGACAGTTTTGTACTGACAGTTCAAAATAAAGGAATTCTGGAATAGGAAGGGCTATTGATCCATGTTTTCACACTTGATTCTGGTCTTAGTTTTCTTTAGGAAGATAAATCCTCCCCGTGCTCTTGCTTGAGGATCTAAAATACAACTTGTATTGGTGTCATTCATTGAAGAAAAACTAAAAAGCACTTGAAATATCCCCTCTCAGTTGGCAGCACAGTGTCCCACTGGTTGTTTTTTTTTTCATCCCTTCCAAATGAGATGCCTGTAAATGGAAGATGATTTTCAAGGCCTGCATGCTCACTCCTCTGTGTAAAAAAGCAGAGAGCCAAGAAATAAGTGCTAAACTCCTGCTGTGACTTGAATTTTTGCAGTGATTTGGCTTAAATAACTAAAAGGAGTTATTGGTGTACCTGAAATGAGACATCTCATGGTACAACCTAAACTTTCAATGTGGCACAATCAGGAGTGGAGAAAATGCCACAGATAACAATAATTAACATTTATGTGACCTTTTGTTTGTCTGAAGTGACATAAAAATGTGTCTCTCATTAAGTTATCATTTTCAATATCAATTGAATCAAATCATCATTATCAATGTTTGTCAGAGGGGGATGTTGGCCTGTGCTTTTGGATTTAGGAAAGCAAAGAGTGTGTGGATGGTGATTGATTGGGAAATGAAAATATTTCCCAGTGTCCTGTGCTCTGGGGTATTCCAGCTGAAAATCCTGGAAAATGCCAGCTTCATTCAGGGAATTGGCACAAAAGCCCTGCTGTAGTGGTAGACTGCTATGTGTAGTTTCTTGAAATTAATTACAGATTTTGTAGGGATAAAAATCTTGTCCTTTGTTACATACAAGCACTGTGAGGGAAATATGGGAATAGCTGTCAATGTCTTAGGGAAAATCATGAATTCTTCGGGTCTGCTTTGATATGACCAGGTTCTCTGCTCAGCCTTTGCTCCCCCTGCTTTGCACGTGGAGGTGACCCCAAATTTGGGGGTCTCAGTGGCTGTGAAGTGAGTGTTGAAGGGCAGTTGATTCCTTCAGGCAGGCGTGGGTTTGCTGAGTCCTTCAGCACTGGAGATATCCCCTCATTCCCAAAGAAAAAAATCTGCATCCTCCTGGAGCTACCACTTCCACTTAAAGCTGTCATCTCTGCAGGCAATCAGTGCTCAGTGCTGTTCCTTGTCAGACCTGCACGAGTCCTGGGAAACATTTCCAGCCTCTGTTCTCCTCAGGGATGTGTGTTAGGAGGGAAGAGCTCACGAGTGGGGAAAAGTGCTCCCATGTGCAAATCCCGTGTTGTGCGCTCCCATCGTTGCTGCCCGTCACGAGATCTTGGAAATAAATCTATTTCAGGAATGATGAAACTTGTGTCTTCTGTTTTTCAGGCTGGAATGGCACTTTATAAGATTGTTCCCAAAAATCCATATTATTTTTGGTCCGTGATGAGCCTGATCATGCAGGTGTGTGCAGTGTTGGGTTTGACTGTTGCTGCAGTGCCATTGCAGAAATGTTCTGAGGGAAAACAAGATGATTTTGGGTAAAATATGTGTTTGAGCTGTTTCTGTGTGATGCTAGGAGAAAGACTGAGCCCTCCTTAAGTAGCATTATTGTTGTGGTCCAAAATAAATGCTGAGGTGTGTTTATAATCCCATTTAACTGTTGCCTTACCACCTTTATACAACTTGAATTATTCTCTCATCTGCACTAATATCCACCTGTCGTTTTGGCAGAGATTATGAATAAATCCTCAGCTATCTGCAGTTTCTCAGTCAGAATTGTGCCTCTCTAACGAGGTTATAAAAGCTCTTGGAGGGAATAAATGAGCTCGGGAATTAGCAGCAAGTCTGCAGGAATAGGCACAGATCAGCTGTGCTGCTGCTGGTTGAGGCAGCACATTTGGGCACTAATCAGACACAAAGTCAAACAAAAATAAGCTTGGAGGGTTTTAATGACATCTTCTAAAATCCTGTACCATGTAAAACACAAAAGTGTTCTGGCTCCATGTTTTTACCACGAGGTTTGTGGGCTCAGACATGCAGGGCTCTGGTTGATCTGATCAAAACTGAGCTTTTCTGTGTAGCACCAATTTTATTGCTCCCTTTTCCCAGAGCAGTGGCACTCTCTGGTCACAGGTGGCAGCTCCAAACGGGGCTGGGGGAAATTGGAGCATCTGTGTTGGTTTTTATTCCTGTTTCAAAGTGAAAAGAGCAGTGGGTGGGACATCACAGAAAGTTGCTGAGCTGTTACAATAATCCCTCCCTTCCTCAGTCTATCTCAGCACAGGATGAAAACCTCTCCAAGACGATGTTTTTGCCACTTGCTGAGAGAATGGTGGAAAAGATGGTGAAAGAGGACAAGATTGAAGCTGAGGCTGAAGTAAGGCTTGGTTTGGACTTTGTTGAGATAAGGAATGCACTGTTAAGGGAACTTGATTACCTTAGAAAACTTAAAATAGTCAACAGTGTTTTGGAATTAAATGTGAATGTAGGGGACAGAAGGAAAACCAAGAGCAGGGGGTTAGGAGGGCCTCAGAATCCTGTGGCTGAGGCAGTTTTTGGTGTTTGATTTGACTGATGACGTGCTTTGCTCTCTGGGAGGCCCCAAGAAAAAACTGAGGACTAAGAATGGAAAAAAAATACCTAAATTTGAGTATTGCACCCTTTGGGATACTAAAGATAGCTTTGCAGGCCTGGTATCCCCTATTTTCTCTTTTGGAACACCTGGGTATGATCTTCCTGGCAAATTTCACTGCAGTCTAATCTTTCTTTTAAGGTGGAACTGTACTATATGATCCTGGAACGCTTGGAGAAGTACAAGGAAGCTTTAGATGTTGTGAGGGGAAAGCTTGGAGGTAATTTATTCTTTAATAAATTAGAGTTGTGATCAGAGAATAAAGCAGCTCCCCTTCGCTTCAGAGTTGTCCACTGCTTCAAAAAAAAAAAAAAATTGGGAAGCCTGATTTAACACCAATTTTAAGCTCAGAGTAAACTCTGGAGGTGTTTGTGCAACCTGGTTTTACCTACTTTGTTTATGGTATTTAAACACTATTCAGGGCTGAGCTTTGCAGTGGTAAATTGGGATCATGTTCTTGGTTGTAGCTGCCATCTTCAGCACTGAAAAATCTTCAATATCTGCATTTTAGAGGAGTTTAACTGAAGATTAAAATGCGCTTGGAATGGGGATGTGAAGGTTTCCATGGGAAATCTTTCTGAGGGCTGCTGCTGTGTTAGACTCGGTGGTTTGGTGGTTTATGCAGGGAGGAGCTGAGTTTTCCATGTTTTTTGCTGCAGAGAAGCTGACGAGTGAGCTGCAGAGCCGGGAGAACAAGTGCATGGCCATGTACAAGAAGCTGCACAGGTGGCCCGAGTGCAACGCGCTGGCCAGGAGGCTGCTGCTCAAAAAGTGAGAGAGGATTACTGCAGTCCTGCAAAAAAGATGGAACAAAAATCCCTGCTTGTTTGGGAATGGCCTTGTTTGGTGGCTTTTGTGGTTAAAATAGAAGAATATTGGAAGCTTTGCACTCCAAAGTCAGGCATGGTGAAGGTCACAGGGAGAGTCAGGGTCAGGACTGGAGTTGCTGCCTTTTTCAGGCAGAATTTAGCAGCACATTCATGCAATAAAAGATTGTTTACCTCATTATTTCTAAATTTTGTGCTAGTTATCTAGCTCTGACTTTGCAGTTCTCCTCCTGTCCATGATTTACGTTACATTTTTGACATCTTAATTTCTCACATTTGGCCAGACTTCATTGTGGGAAATGCATGTAGTGCTTGCCACAGATGCATCAGCAGACAGAACATTCCAGTGTGATCAAATCTGTCTCAGAACTGTCAGGAGAGATGTGGTGTTTGCTTTTGAATTTTGCTGTGCTCTCATCTTAGATACAAATTAAATGCAGACGAGAAACTTCTGCCTTCACGTTTTGTGGGGATGTTGCTGAACTCTGACTGGAATGTGAATTTTAGGAGGAGAGTTCATAGCTTGCCTCAGTTTTGAATTAAAATTTGTTTTGCTTAATATATTTCCAGAAATTCAGGATGTTGGTGTTCCTAAGCTTTGAGATCTTTTCAAGGGGAAACAATTTTATGATTACAATTGGTTTTTTTTTCTGTAATAGTATTATGTATTATTCCTTAATTCAGCCGTGGCAAGAAATTGTAGTTTTAGCTGTTCATTGTTTTGGCAATTCCCTAAATTTTGTCCTGTGCCCGATTTTTGTTTCAGCTCAGATGATTGGCAGTTTTATATAACTTACTTTGACTCAGTGTTTCAACTCATTGATGAATCCTGGACGCCTCCAGCAGAGGAAGAGCAGTAAGTTGAGAATTTTATTGTGAATTTATTTTCCCTTTATGCTACAGCAAATTGTTTGGGTTCATGTATTCAATATTAGAGTGACTTCTTGATGTCAGAGCCTAAATGTTGTGTATTCCCTGCTTTGTTTTGTGTGTTTCCCCTGCTTTTATCTGGAGGCTGGGAATAGTTTATGGAAATAGTTTGTCCATTATAGAACTCTTCCAGCTCATGTTTTCTGTGATGACTGAGTTGGAGAATCCATCATTTCCCTGTCTGGGAGCGTGCTGAGAGTGTGCTGTCAGTGGGAACTCTCCAAGAACCTTTTGTGTGTGTGGTTGCAGCTCTCTGGAAGGGGAGGTGCACTGCTCCATCGAGCAGGCTGTGAATTTCATCGAGGAGAGGATCAAGGAGGAGTCCAGCAGCTCCCGGCCGCTCCGGGGTCCATATTTGGCCAAGCTGGAGCTGATCAGGCGCCTGCGACACAGGGGCTGCAATGATGAGTACAAACTGGGTAAGAGCCCTCCTGGGTGAGCACTTCATCCCTGGAGAGGGGGAGACAGAGCACAAACTTGCTGCTAAACCACTGAGTTAAATAGGATTTTTGTTAGGAAAAGATACCTGTTGTTCTGTGTGTAGAGAATTTTAAAAGGATTGGGAGATGAGCTTTGAAGAAAGGCAAGTGTTTCCAGACTGCTCCAGGGCTTGGAAAAGCCAGCAAGGGGGTTTCCAAAAGGATCTCAGGGATTTTGGAGCATCCAGTCACTGGCACCATATTCCTGGTGGAAAGTGTTTCTGTTAGCACTCTGGGTGGGTTTTGATTTAAGTTTTTATGGCAGCAAGGGCAGATTTTGCTTTTTAAAAACCTGCATCACAAAATGGTATTTAGGGAATCAGTGAAAGGGAATGTGATTAGAGCAACATCTGTGCTATTTCCTAATTCCTTTTGTTTTTCCATCCCAAAAGAAGCCGTGGTGAGATAAGTGGAGGCTGCATGTGTCTGCCTGGATTGCTAAGCTCGTATCTGCTAAAGGCGCTTGAATGAAGCTCTTGGGCTTTTTTTAATGTGTCCTTGGTTACCAGAGACATTGAGCCTCTGTTAAAATCTGCAGCAGTGCAGCTTTCTGTTTTCTAAATCACTCTGTAATCTTGAAGGAGAAAAAAAAAGAAAGCATGAGCAAAGATTTCTCATAGTGATTTTACAGATTTCACTTCTACTGGAAGGTGTTAAAAAGGTGACCTGGCCTTTTTCCTAGGTGATCCAGAAGAACTAATGTTCCAGTACTTCAAAAAATTTGGGGACAAGCCCTGCTGTTTTACTGATCTCAAAGTGTTTGTGGATCTCCTCCCACCCAGCCAGTACACAAAGGTAAGGAGATATGAAGAAGTGGCAGGAACTGCAGTGGTTGTTTGCACTCTGGTCCCTTTATCTTAAAATACCTTTGGATCGTATTAAAAGACTGGGAACATCAAATTTTAACTTTCTGCTTGAAATTCAGAGAACTCTTTGTGCTGTAGAAAATATCATGAACATCTGAACACTTGAGAAGTTTTGTTCAGAGGATTTTTACTGGAGGTTTAAAGCTAAGTTTGATCCTGCAGTGTCTCAGATCTGGTATTCCTTTGGCATTTTTATTCCCGTTTTTCAAAGTGTCAGGGTGCTTTGAGCTCAAAGTTTCTCTTTAATGGGAGGAAGCTGCCCCCTCATCCCATGCAGGAATGTCACAGATGCTTTGCTTGGCTCTGGCAGTGCCAAAGAAGGGACACATTGACCCCAATCCAGGGGCCATGGAAGCACCTATGGCAGTTTTTTCCAGAATCTCTTTCTGAAACAACTCTCTGGAAAAGAGTTTCTCTGAAAAGCCCATTTGTGCAGAGTCATGAGCAGCCCAGAGTGACTTCAGCAGCTGGGAATTCTGTCACTCACCCCAATGTTTGTCTGAGCCATTGTGTCCAGGGATCAGTGCTGGGGAGGGCAGAGGATCTGGGATCAGCCAGAGCTTGGGGATAAAATGTTGGTAAACAAAGTGTAGGTACCAAGGTTCTCTTGGTTTATTAAAGTATTTTTTGACTCCTAATGCAAGCTCTTCCCACAGCCCCACTGCTGATGGGAGCGGTGGCTCTGGGCAGGGATGGCTGTTACTGATGTTTTGTGTTTAAAGGTGGTTTTTTAGCCTGCTGGCAAGAGTTGTGGCCAGCAGGATATTGAACTGGAAGTGGTGATTCCATTGTAAGGCAACCCTGAAGTACTGAACAGGTTTCATCCTGACTTTCCAGGAAACAAATTCAAAACCAGGAGTAGAAAAATTATATTTAATAATAGTTCAACTCCAGTTTTGTCACAGTGATTGTAAGACCGTGACTCTGACTTTAAAATTTTCTGTCTGGCCATAAAACATCTGGTGATTTACTGAATATATTCTGGAATATTTATTGTGTCAAACTGATGTATTGGTTGGTTTTCTGGCTGTCCCTGGAGCAGAATCTGCAGCAGTTTAACTTGGTCAAGGACACGAGGAGCTGAGGAGGTTTTGTGGTGCTGAAGTGCTGATGAGTTTTCACTTGAGAGTTCCACTTCAGTAGCTGAGCTCTGCTAGGCCACTGACATGTTGGATAGTCCAGAAATGATGGTCATGACACCAACCTTGACTTCCTAGAGGTGTAAATTGAACAGTAGAGCCAGTGATGTGGTTGACCTTGCTCAGCTTGGCAGAGTTTCAGACTGAGAAGATCTGTCAGCACAGCATTCATCAAATTCATTGGGAAAACTGGAATTGGTGTGTGTTGCTTGGTTTGCTTGGTGCTGCTCCTGAGCTTTTTGCTTCAAGCTTGCATTTGATGCAGTTCTTCTGTGTCAATACCAAGTGTAGTAAAATCAAATTCATTGGCTTTAACTCAAATTTAAGTTTGCAGACAATACTGGGTTTTTGAGCAAGAAGCTGCTGCCCAGCCCTGTGTGTTGTGAGGAGTCTTTTGTCTCCTATTAAAACAAAACAAGGAGAAGCTGCTTTTCTTACAGCTTAATTCCAAAAAGAAGTCATTAATCAGAGTTGATGACCTCACTGAGTACTGCACATTACTTCAGAGCTGAGGGAAAATGTAACAGTGCAAAACCATCATTGCCTGGAAGTGTGCTGAGAAGCCTGTCAGTAACTAATTATTTTAATTGCATCTCTTATTACCATGAGTGTTAACAGGTGCTTGAACTCCCGGGTGTATCAATGAATTGGAAACCTTCCTCTGATATTTCTCCCCTCCATGTGTTTGATGACACTTAATAAAACCTCAAGCAACGCCAAAAGAAATAACACAACTCAAAAAAAATCTCGAAGGCTGCTCTTGAACCACGGATTCAGTGTGACACCACCATGGATGTTTCCACCTTGGTGGTTTTTTTTTTTTTGTTTGTTTGATTGGAGGGAGGAAATGATGCTTCCTCAGCATTTGGTGCAGCCCTGCAGCCTTTGCCACCGGGGTTTCTCTTGCAGTTCATCCGGCAGCTGCTGGACGTGATCCCGCTGGCGGCGGCGGCCGAGAACGAGGTGGCTCTGCCAGGGGACATCAAGGCCCTGCAGCAGCACCTGTGTGTGGTGCAGCTCTCCAGGCTGCTGGGGATCTACCACGCCATGGAGAAGAAGCAGAAGCTGGCAGTGGTGCGGGAGCTGATGCTGAGATACCGCCACGGCTTGGAGTTTGGTGAGGAAAATCTGTAACGCTGATGAAACTTGGCTTTCTCCTTTCTGATTCTGCCCTTCACCTTCACTGAGTTGTGATTCCTTTTATGTCTTTTCAGAAAGATAAGTGAGGCTTTCCTGGGTTGTTCAGATGGTCTGTTTGTACTTTGCAGGATTGCCTGTGCTTTTAAGCAAAGCCAGGTTTTCTCACTGAAGTGCATAGGACACATTTGTGGTCAGGAGTTATTAATTTGTAAATCTTGCAGCTGTGGGAGTCAGTTCTTCTTCCAGCAGATGTCAATGTTTGAAGTGCCCCAAAGGCCACTCAGTGATGTGTAAAGTTGTTTGAATTTTAAAACAGTTTTCTGATTTTGTAAATTAAACTGTGGTGCTCTCTCTGACTCAATAACCCTGACTGAGATCAGCTGGCAGCACTGTTAGTAATTCAAGGGTAACTGGGTTTGGTTTTTTTTTTTTGCTCCTTTTAGGGAAATCTTGTTTGAAAACTGAATTGCAGTTTTCAGATTATTACTGCCTGCTTGCAGTTCACCTGCTGCTTGATCTGTGGCTGGAAGGTACGTTCCCAAAACTGTGCCTTGCTCTTATATCTCTGTGGGAGGTTGGGAAAGGGAGACTCTGCCCCTGTGGCCAGTGAGTGCCTGGAATGGCTTGTTAGGCCTGGAGCTTTCTGGGTTGTTTTATTTTGCAATATGAGGTGTTTCAGAAGTTCCTCTGATCAGCTGGTGTTTGCCCTGAATCTCACTGACCTCTAAACAGATTTAATTTTCCTGATTAATTCCTTTTTTCTCTCCCTTTGAACGAGTTCTGCTGACAACTCCTTTCTGATACCAGAAATGTTTTGAGAGCATTTCCTTCTCTTCCTGACATACTTTGCCTTTTGGTTCCCTTGTCTCTAGACTTGCTGGGACCTGTTCCCCGAATTAAATTTGCCTGTACTCCACCCCTGCTCCCTCTATTAGTCTCTTAATCTCTCAGAGTCCTGTGCTGGGTGTCCATGTGTATATTCCTGCCCTTCCATGTAGTTACCTGTTACACCTTTGTCTTTCCCAAGGAAGATTTAGTCTTTAACCTGAGCAAATCCGTGGTCAGGTTTCTGGCAGGAAGGTGGATGTGGGCTCTTGAATTCCTGGCTCTTTTGCAACATGCAAACTGAAATTCCCAGACAGCCCAGGATTCATCAGGGAAGGTCACTTTGCCTGCAGTGTGCTCTCTGCAGATGTGAGCTAGATATTCCCTGGGAGGGATTTTTCCCCCAGCATTCCCTGAGAGAGCAGCTGGAGTAGGTTTCACGTTGGGCCATCTGCACACTGAAATCCCTGGCAGCGCTCTGAGCGTTGCGTAAGGTGTGGAGAGGGAACCGTGCCAGTCCCTGCTCACACCTGCCTGTGCTGTGTCTGTCACCAGGTGAGGAGGCAGCCGTGTGGCAGTGCCTGACTCTCTTGGAGGAAGGGCTGTCTCACAGTCCCTCCAATGCTCAGTTTAAGCTGCTGCTCATCCGGATCTACTGCCGGCTCGGCGCCTTCGAGCCCGTCTCGGAGCTCTACTCCAGCCTCGACGCCAAGCACATCCAGCACGACACCATCGGGTGGGTGGTACATACTGAGAATAATCCCATCCTGACAGCTGCAGCATCCCCTGCCACCCAGAATTCAGCAGATTTTCACATTTTCCTGTGCTGTTGTGCAGAAGTGTTCTGGGATTTTTGGGAGGCATGTCCACTGCGTGCTCCTCCTTTCTGTAGGGTATCTTCCCTGTGTGATTTTGATCTCTGTTGGATCTTTTAGAGTATTAATTAATCTGAAAGAATTTGGTGAAATGGCTGGCTGGCTGCCAGTCAGAGCTTGGTGTTCCAGCTTGGGAGCACCAGTGAAAGTGAACACTTCAAAGCTCTTGGCTGGTGTGTTTGGGGAGGTCTCTCACTGAGCAGCTCCTGCACCCTTAAGGTCAAGAAAGAACTCCAAGCCTTCACATACTGCTTTTAAAAAACTGAGAATTCATTCCACTAAAAGCCTGAACTTACCCATGAATGCTGTTAATGCTGTTAAATGTCCAGATGTCTCCTGTGCAGCTGCTTCCAGGGCAGGGGCTGACGTTTGCCTCGTGCTGTTTGTTGCAGTTATCTCCTGACACGCTACGCCGGCTCCCTGGGCCACTACGCTGCTGCTTCCCAATCCTGCAACTTTGCACTCAGGTTTTTCCACTCCAACCAGAAAGATGTAAGTTGAAAGAAACCCCCCCTCATGATCTTGTAACACAGCAGTGTCTTAGAGAAGCCCTGTGCAAGGCTTGTGCAAATGTAGTGGTTTAAAACATAACAAAGAGCACAGGTGCAGCTTTGTAGTAAAGGTTGTCTCAACTTGCATTTTCTACTCTGAGGATTTGTGAGTTACTGTTACATGAGGTTTTGCTTCAGCTTCCTTTCTGTTAAAGCCAGTTTTAATGCTCCTCATAAAACAGGTATGATTGCTTTTAAATTAATGCTTGTGATTTTAATGCAGTAATTGAGAAATCTGGAAATATGCACTAATGTCATAAATCTGGCATTTTGGAAAGTTACACAGCAGTCAGTGATGGTGGGTCAGGATGGGGATGGCACATGATGAACCTTTATGTTACAATCACTGGAGCTGTGTGTTTGTAGTGGATGGTGGGGGGTGCACTTCACTTTAAAGGGACCATCCCATTCTGAGGAGTGGGAATGTATCCTGTGTGTTGGTATTTTACACCCTGGGCACTGTTGAGAGGTAGGTGAAGATTATTTTTGCTTCCTAAGAAACAAAGGTGCAATCCAGTTGTAAATCTGCCAGTCAACCACTGGCTAAGTTGGCTCCAGAGG
Organism: Phainopepla nitens; assembly: GCA_013400175.1. Classification (NCBI taxonomy): domain Eukaryota; kingdom Metazoa; phylum Chordata; class Aves; order Passeriformes; family Bombycillidae; genus Phainopepla; species Phainopepla nitens. Next base: position 94,900 of record VXBQ01010067.1, on the reverse strand, counting down.
CTCTGCAGTCACACAATTTGCTTTCCCACCATCCCAGCAATAGATAAAAACACGAGAATTGTCTGTACTGAGCAGTAAAGATTGTCACACAGAAATCACTCAGAAGCAGCAGCTCACTCTGTTGGCAGCCCAGGTGGTTCCTGTGTGCAGGATTCCCCTTGCCATTTCCCTGTGCCTGCAGTGTAGGTGCTGAGTTCCTGTGAGCTGTGTCTGGCACAGAGGTTTTCCTGAGGGATGCACATGGATTGTTCACTGGGATGGGAGCTCACTCGGCTCTGTATCCCTCAGTTGCTTGGTTTTTTCCTACATGCTAAGAGGCTTTGGGTTCCTGGGAGTGAAGCCCTGGATCCAGACACCTGGTGTTTTTTTACTGAGGTGTAACTTTTCAGTCTTATTTAAAAGTAATTTGGTGGATGTTAATGAAAAACATCCCTGGAACCAACTGTCTGTCTGAATGAAACCCACGATAGCTCAGCACCAGGTGGAAAAGTGAACTGAAAATACTTCTGGATGCGATTCCTCTGCTTGGCTACACTGTGCTGTAAAGCATCAAGAAATCATCTTTCCATGGAAAAGAATCTGATGTAATTGAGGTGTGGTTCCCTTGGGAGCAGGTTATTCTCTGTGGCATGAATGATGGAGGTGCTTGTGGCAGAGAAGAGTTGGATGTGTCCAGTGGCTCAGCATCTGTGCATGGATGGTGATGGCTGCATTCCAGGTGCTGTTGGCAGGAGATCACAACTCGTGTTCCAGAAATCCCAGAAAGGTGTTGCCTTGCTGCTACGCCTTAAAATGTTGGAATTTCAAGAGACCAGAAGTGGTGCAGCAGGAAGACAGAATTCTTCATATGACAAGATGAGGATGGGATTCTGGAACCACTCACATGATACCTTGGAGGCAGCGTTGCAGCCAAAGGACCATGAGCTGATGTTGCTCTCAGGTCTCCAAATCTCTCCTGTGCTCTGGACACTTCCAGTGGTTGTCTCCTTAAGATCCTTTTGATGGGAAATACCTCAAAAGCTGTTCTTGGAACTGGGGATTGCAGGAGGTGAAGGCTCAGCTCAGGCTGCTGTTCCCTGAGGATGGTGGTGTGACAAGAGTGGGGGTGAAGAGGATTCCTTGCCATAAAACCTGTCACAAGGTCAGGATCTGCTCCCAGTTTCTGTGCTGCTGTGGTTCTGCTGGGGCTGCCCCTTTATGCTCAGGGTGCTTGGAGCAGCTCCCACTCAAGCCCCACAACCACATCTGCAGTGTTAAAGTGTTTATCCTTTAAAAGTTCCCTTTTTCCAGATTTCTGGTGCTGCCAGCTCCTCCCTAGATTGATGCTGAGATAGCTGGAATGTCACAGCACGGAGCTGTGTGTGGGACTCAGCCTGGAGCAGGAAGTGTGGGATGTAAACGAAGTCTGGCGTAAAAATAGAGCTCTCCTGAATCAGACTTCTTGCTTTGGATAAATCCCTTCTCCTGACTTGCTGAACTTCCCAGCCTGACGTGAATCCTGTGTCAGAGTGATCCCATGATAACAGCCATGTAGGATGCTGTGCAGTCCTGCCACTATTCCTGCTCTGGGAGAGGATGCCAAGGACAGGGAGGAGAGAGAAGGCAGCATTGCTATATTTGGCCAAAACTAAAAAGGCAACTTTATCCTCCTCGAGATAGTCCTCCTTCAGCTATGCAGAATCACCAGTAATCTCTCTAATTTTCTTGTGTCCATCCATCTTTAATCTCTCCAGATACTGCAGGCAAGCCACTCCAACGTGTCCTGGGGGGATTTAAAAACCACGTGGATGCAGTTGAATTAGAGCCCATAGCCCAGTCCCTGACAGTCACCTCAGCAAAGCTGTTGATCAGAGGGTATGTTGTTGAATATTTGGCATCTTTTTTTTCATTTAAATAACCAAATTATTTAGGGGAAAAAAAATAAAGACAACTCCCTAGAGGACATTTCTTGGTTTGGAGGGGAAAAAAAAGGTGGTTTGGATCTGTGAGTGTTGCCTTCTGGTCTCTCAGACCCTTCCAGACAGGGTCAGTCTGTTAGGACCATAGAGAATTCAGTTAAGCAGAAGCCTTTTTTCATGCCTCTCATCTTCAGTGCAGTTCATAACCTTGTTCAGAAGAAAATAGTTGATTTGCCAGAATTTCTCAGTTGTGGAGTAATTCTGATGTAAAGACTCAGCTATCAGTCATGGCTGGGAGCAGAAATAGTTCACTCTCTGTCTGCAGTTAGACACTTTCATTAAAATGCTGCTTGTCTGGGGCTCCTTCATCGTAAAGATCTCTTTTTTTGGAGATTGCTTGGACTGAAGTGAAATACTGGCTGCCTGCCTTGTATTGCTGCATTTCATCAGAGAGAAAGCAAAATATCCCATGGACCCTAAGAGTTTCCTTTGATGTTTGTTTTGTGCCATGTACACACTATGTGATACTGTATTCAAAACTCTAATAAAAAGAGAAACAAAAAATGTGTGAGTAATTTTTATTTTTTTTTTAATCTATACTGTTGTGATATGTGATGCACATCCAAGTCAGTTCCAGAAAATCTGGGCTATATTTCTTTTGCCTGGAATTATTTCTCACAATGAAATGATGATTTAATTATTTGAATCAGGCATCTAAAAGGAAAAGGAAGGAAAAAAAGCCTTCCAATACTTCCCTGTGAAGTATTTTTCATTGTGGTGACAATAATGTGATTTTTAGTGTTGGTTTGGCTGTTAAACCTCACTGCCCATGGAGCATCTGGGCATTCCCAATTTAAAGCAGCAAAACTGCTTGGGTGACTTGGAGAAGCAGAAGCACAAAATCCTCCCAGGGCTTGAAGATCTGCCAGACCCTGCACCTCTGGGCTCATAAAAACCACAGAAATGCAGTTCCTTGCCAGTGACCTTGTTGGTTGTTCCTAATTTGGGAAGTCACTGAGGAGAGCTGGTGTGTGCTGTGTTGCAGACCTCAGAATACATCATCCAAGCCTACAAGTACGGGGCTTTTGAGAAGATCCCGGAGTTCATCGCCTTCAGGAACAGGCTGAACTCTTCCCTGCACTTCGCGCAGGTTCGCACCGAGCGGATGCTGTTGGACCTCTTACTTGAAGCAAATATGTGAGTACAGCTCCTGCCATGGGAAAACTGGGACTGGGCCAGCAGGGGACCTGCAGAAAGCTCAGAGCTGCAGCTCTGTCCCTAAAGCTTCATTCTGCTTTTGATGGTCTCAGGTTGCGCCGAGGAGGTTTAAAGAAAAATCCGTTGTGGAATGGGTTGTCAGGTGTTGGAAGGGGCTGCCCAGGGAAGCAGTGGAGTCACTGTGCCTGGAGGTGTTCAGAAAACATGTGGGAGAGCATTGAGGCCATGGTTTAGTGGTGACCATGGTGGTGGTGCTGCATTGGTAGTTGGACTCAGTGATCTTAAAGGATTTTTCCAACTTTCAGGATTCTGTGATTCTCATTTGCTGTCCCTTCACGTCCTTGTCAGTGCCATGTGTGTCAGGTTCCTGACAGAGGGAAGAGCTGAGCAGTGCACAGAAGAGAGTCTGCTAGTGAGCTGTTTTCCCTTTTCTGTGATCAGATGTTTGGTTTAGTGCTGCTTGTTTTTACCTGCAGATCAACCAGTTTAGAAGAAAGTATAAAGTCCATGAGTTTGAGCCCAGAGGAGGATGACATTCCATGGAAAGATCTGCGTGACAACAGAGACCTGACAGTCTTGTTTAGCTGGGATCCAAAAGACAGGTGAGTAGAAATATCCTCAACTACCGTGTAGCAAAGAAATTCCTTCCAGGGCAATTCCCATATTTCAGTGTTCCTTGGACTGGCTGACTTAAGCACCATCCACCACATCTGGCAGTGCTGCCCTTTTAGATATTAAATTTTCTGAATTTCTGAGCACTCCTACTTCATCATATAGAACAGGGGAGCTTTGGGGGTAGGCTTTTGTGCCTGGAACATTTGCCTGAAGAGCTTTGGTGCCTTTCTGCAGGGACATTTCTGAGGAACATCGGAAGCTCTCCCTGGAGGAGGAAATGCTGTGGCTGCGAATCCGGTCTTTAACGCTGAGGCTGGTGAGCGGACTCCCAGCTCTTGGTCACACCATCCAACCAAAGAATTCTGAAAAGACTGCAGAGAACGGTGTCTCATCCAAGATAGACACGATCCGAGCCCTGCTGCGGCAGCTGGAAGCAGCGGTGGATTCAGGGAGGAAGTTTCTAGAACAAAAAATCCAGGTACCAGTAAGGCAAAAGCTCTCCCCACATGTTGACTGTGAATGCATCGTGCAGGCTGCAGAGTGCACTTAACTGCCCCTGGGTTTGTGGTGTGTGACTGACTGGGAGGTGTGCCAGGCACTGGGTGGGTTGAGGAAAAGCTGCAACACCTTTATCTTTTTCTTTGCTTCTTGCCTAGTATCCTGTCCTTGGCCCTCCTCCTACCCGAATGGCTGGCTTCTTCAGCAATGGCAGCTGTCAGTGCCAGACTAGCTTGTTTTATCTTGTTAGTGATATTTATGAACTAGATACCAATGGCTTAGGTAAGTGTTTGGGGCAGGGGTTTGACCACATTGCCGTGGTGTGTGGTGGGAGGGAGCCACCTGTCTCTGTTTAGTCTGAAAACTGCTGGGCGTTGGAGGATGTGGACTCAAAACTGTTACTTGTGTGTTAATTTTCTGTCTGACACTAAATTATCTGAGAGCCAGTGCCTTCATTTAATATTTTATGTAAGTTCATTTTTTCTACAGTATATGGTGCTGTAATACTGGCTCCTCTTTGAAAGCAGTTGCATTTACTTTTGAGTACTGACACTAAATTGCATTTAAATGCCTCTCGGTTTTCTGGAAGCAGAAAATAACAGGAGTTTGTAGCTTATCATTTTTTATTTCTTTTTTTTTTTTTCCAGAAGATTCAGCAGAAATCCAAGAAAGAATAGGGAATAGCTTCAAGTCTTTAGTAGAACGACTGACAGGTAAATGGTAACTCAAGAACAGACACTAAGGCAGAGCTTCCTGGCTGTCTGAGGATGGCTGTGGGGTGTCTGCAGGGATGGGCTGTGGTGATGCATCTGCAGACCCTGTGAGAGCTTGAGAACAAGGCTGGGTGTGCCTTTGGCTTGTGTGCTGAAGCTGCTGCATGCTCAGAACTTGCTGTGCCCTTCAGTGCATTTATCTCCCAGCCTGGGCAGCTCCTGCTCCTGGTGCTTGGGTCAGGGGGGCTCATCAGGGGTGTGGAAATGTTTGTGATGAGCCAGGATTCAGAGGAGAAGGAGAGGACTCAGTGCTCAGTGCCCTGGCAGTTCTGCACGCTACACTCAGATACCTGGTGTACAGAAAATGCACATTTAAGGTTATCTACTTCATCCTCAAGTAAGGCTTTTCTTTTTTCTTTTCAGACTTGTTCAATAAATGTAAAGGTGATTTGATTGAAGTCAGAGATGGCACCTTGAAAACTCATCCAAACCTGTTAGAAAACTTAGTCTTCTTTGTTGAGGTATTTTTTTCCCCTTTGGAAACTAAAAATTTGGGAGTTCTGTGGGGTAGAAATATTGGGGCTGAAACACAGTGAAAGTTTGATCTCAGTCAATCATGAGGACTCATGAGGGATTTTGTTGCTTATTTTAATCATGCTGAGTTTTACCAGGAGCACTAAAATGAGTTGAGAAGCCACCTGTAAATGCAACTTAAAACATAATTTTACCTTTCTTCCAGACTATCTCCATTGCCCTGTGGGTATCAAGTTACTGTGACAGTGTCCTCCGACCTTTTAAATCCAACCTGCAAAAAAAGAAGAAGAAAAAAAAAGAAAGCAGTGTAGCAATGGTACAAACAATATTTCTTTCTCTCTTTCCCCACCCCTAATCACAGCTTATTTATACTGAAAGAAAAAGCAGGATAGATAACATGAACTGGTTTTCATAAACTTGGGGAGGTTGATGTGGGTAATGATTACTTGGGGCTAGTTTTTGCTGTTTAAAATGAGTGATGTGTCATATCTGTGACATCATGTGACAGTTTTTTAATGAGAAATACAGTTTAGAGTGTCATTGACCTTCCTGCCTGGAATGCACCACAGTAAACTTGTCAGCTGGGAGTGTTTATCTGGGTAGGTAAATTATAGATCAGCACTAGTGGGAAGAAGAGATTTATATATTACAAAGTGAGTTATATAAAATGGACATTAATATGTGTTTATAAATTCAGGACCTGTGTTTGTTTTTGTAGCCACCTGTATTTACCCATTTCCTGGATTATGTAACTGAACTCCAGACATTAACTTCCAATGTAATAGATCATATCAAAGGGCTTGAAATCATTCTGACTGCACTAAAACTTGAAGAGCTGTCCCTCAAGGACACTCTGCTTTTACAGGTAAGAGGTTCCCTGTGCAAACACCGTGGTGCTCAGGAATTTTCTTTTGGTGTTTGAGATGTTGGGGAAAGTTTAAAAGGGGGATTTAAACAGTTGCTGTGGAGTGAGTGATTTCTCTTTTGCACTTTGCAGGAAGAAAAAAAGTTTACAAAGACTGTGCAAGGGAAGGTCCAGAGCAGTTACCATCACTCAGTTCAGGAAATTGGAGAGCTGCTGAAAAAGAGACTTGATACCATTAAAAAACTAAAGATTTGAGCAATGCATCCCTGACAGACTCCACAGGGGAGTGACACCAGAGTCCCAGACAGAAGCAACATCCACTCTACCATCACTTTAATCCAGAACTTCCTCATAATGCATGAAGGACTTAAAATCATGAAACAGTTTTTTTAGGTATTACAGATGTATTGAGCTGATTTAAATTATTGTACATAAGAGAAGCAGGGACCCTTCCTGGGGTTTGACCACTTTTTTATACATGTTCATAAGCATATTGCAACAGGAAAAAATTCACTTTCTTCCCTTTTGATCTCTAGAACCAACTGGAGATGGTCTTTAGAAGCAGCAATAGCAATCCAGTGTAAAGCATCTCCAAGGATATTTTCATCACCATACAGTGTTCATAATTTTTGTATGGTCCTTGCCTGAGAAATGCAGGAATTGTAGATGTCCACGTTCAGCTGCCTCTGATGAGCTGAGCCCAGCTTGGAGCTGCCTGTTTTGTCTGCAAACCACCTGGTCCTGCTGCCAGAATTCCATGTGTTGGTCCATCAGGGAGAGGTGAGGCCTCTGTGGTGGGCTGGGAATCATCCCCCAGAGCTGGGGCAGGATCCTCCAGGAGAGAGCAGGAGGGAGGAGGTGTCTGTGTCAGGAAAACTGCTTGTGTGATGAGGAGCAAACTTCAGAGAGAGAGATGGGAGTGGGTGTTTCAGAAAAAAAAAGAAAAAGAAAAAAAGGCAAAATGGGAGACCTTGTAAATAGTGGCTGCAGTGAAGTGTGACACTGCGCTGGTATCATGTCAGTTTAATGTCAAACAGCAACGTCATGACTTTTAAAAAGCATATTTAGATTACTGAAACTTTAAGACTTCAATATTTTAATAGAAATGGAATCCTATTGGCTTTGGTTTTAAGTTGGCAGGGGTAACTTTTTGCTTCTGCTGTGGTCTGAGGCTGAGTTCCTTTTTGTACCTGTGTGCTTGCTTTTTGCAGTTGAACTTTGATTATCCAAGCACTGGCTCGTGAAGCTTTCTGTTAGAAAGTGTGACCATATCATCTGCTCCCACAGAATTTGCATTTCTGCTGGGTTTTTTCATGTTCCAAGAGCAATGCAGCCTAAAATTGATAGGCAAAAAAAAAAAAAAAAAGAAAAGAAAAAGTTCATGTACCTGCAATACAAGGGACAGGTCAGACCCAGCTGATTCCTCATCTCTTGGTTTAGAGCCACAGAGTATCAGAGTCTAGATTTAAAGTTTGAAGAGAGTTTGACTGCCTTTGTCATCTCCTCTGTTTTGTTAGTAATGCTAGAATGTTGATGAGAGTATTTTTTTAATAAATCCCCTGTATTTAAAAAAAAAAAAAAAGAAGAAGTCCCATAGCTGCTCTCTTGCTGGATTTAGTTTGGCTTTGCCCCATCCTGAAAGGGAAAGAAGAAGAATGTCTGCAGGTTGTCAAATTGTAGAGGATGTCCTGATGGTTGAATCACAATGTCTGGTAAGTGCTCTGGGCTGGAGGAATACCAAAATGTGTTAAGTCTGTTTTATAGTAATACTTTTACTGAAAAAAAAAAAAAAAGAAAAGTTAAAAAAAAAAAACAAACAGAACTGTCATGTTGTATAGAAATATCATTTTTGAAAGAAGAGTGTGCTCCTTGAATTAAAGCAAGGCTGGTGAGTGAAGGTGATGCTGTCAGGTGTGTAGGGTGAGTGAAAACAGCCCCAGTGCTGAGGTGGGGCAGTTCAGAGCAGCCCTGAGCCAGAAACAGGCTCTGCCATTCTCAGTCAGGGGGCACGGTGACACTGTTGTCCCTGTCCCCTCCCTCTAATTCCAGAGGGCTTTGCACAGACACCAGCAGAGGTGACACAGGGGACAGTCCCAGGGCTGATCCAGGCTGGAATTTCCTTCCACTGCTGCTACACCAGGCTGAACTCAGTTGTATCAATGAGCAATGGTGACAATAAAATTGAGGTTTAAGATTAAAAGAAGCAAGCATTCAAAATGCTCCTGTGTGCCTGAAAGCAGAAGCTGGCTTAAAAAAAAGCTTTCCTGCATCCCTTGAATGCAGAACTGAAACTGTGAGGGGGACTTGTGTCATCTGAGGCAGGGGCTGGGAAAGGGTGGAACCATGGCTCGCTGGCTTCCAGCACAGGGAATTGTGACTGTTCTCAGTGCCAGCTGCTGGTCCTTTCCACTTCCAGCCACTGGGAATGACAGCCTTGTCAAACACACAACTTTTGGATTTCTCAGTGGTTTCTAAAAGCAGAGGCCATCTCTTCCCAAGCTGTAGTTTCTCTAGGAGGAAACAGTGTACAAAGATGACTCCGTACTGACTGACTGGGGGCTTGGTTGAGGGAGAATTTCTCTCCCCCTATAAATTGTGTACAGTTAAATATATTATATATTTCTTACAAAAGAGCATTTCCCCTCCAGAATATGTCCCACACGGACCTGGTAAAATATTCAAGCTATAACCCATTGCTGCTGTTCCCCTTTTTTCCACTCTTAGGATTTGTTTTTGTTTGTTTCGGATTTTCTTTGGGTGATGAATTGAAAAACATACCTAGAAGAAGCTACCAAGACTACTGTTTACAGACTGAAAAAATACTGCTTTTATACTACTGGGATCATGAGCCACGATCCTTTTACAGATTTCCTCAACTCTTCTCTGCTTAAAATCAGTGTCTGATGTAGATAAAGGTTGGAAATCTCCTACACTGCTTTGTCTACACACAGGACAAACTGTACAATGCTTGTTTGTGTTGTCCATCATTTTTGTACTTTTTAACTGTTCAAAAATTGCATTTATATTTTGCAATCCTTGATAATCATGACTTTATTTTAACGGCTAGTAAACTTAGGGATTTTTTTTTTGTTGTTGTATTTGCAGCCTTATCTGAACTTTCTCTTCCTTGATTATTGTTAATTTATGACTGTAGGAGATATGTACGCCTCAGCCTTCTACGGACTTAAGTGACACAGCTGCAACTGAACTGCTTTAAACTGGATGGGTTTATAATTTATATAAAAGTCAGTTTCGTTACAAATCAGTATTGCTGCCTCATTTTTCTGCCTGGATGGTCTGGATGTGATCAAAGCGCTTGCCTGCACTGTCTTTTTAAGCTCCCTGCTGAAGCCAGATTATGCTGGTGCAGGACAAGCAGACCTTGCAAAGAGGAAGGGTGGAAAAAGAAGGGTAATGCTCATTGTTTTCCAGCTGGGGATTAGGTGCAGAATGATGGCTGCTGGGGGAGGGAGTGTGGATGGCTCGGTGCTTTTACTTGATGAGCTGTGAGTCTGCTCTTTATGCATTGCTTGCTTGCTTGCTTGCTTTCCACCCAGTCTTTCCATGATAAGAACACGCCGTGTCCAAGTGCGGGCTGGCACTGTAGAGCTCTCCCCTGGCAGCACAAAAATCTCTGCTCGAGTGGGCTGTGGCGGTGCCCACCTGGACAAAAACGTGCACCCCACGGCTTCTCTCCTGCTGCCCTGCACCCCATCGTGCCTCCTGCCCTTCAGCTGCTCTGCAATTGCTGCTGGAAGCCGCTCTCATGTCCTTACTTCACCGGCAGCGGCCTGGCGTGCTGTCCCGGGGGGCGCGGGGCTCCTGTATGCGCTGCCGTTCCCCGCCCGGCGCGGGAGCCCCCGCCCGTCCCCGAGCGCTGCCGCTCCCC
>VXBQ01010067.1:46198-84412 GCA_013400175.1 Phainopepla nitens | reverse complement strand
GGTACCGGCGGTACCGGCGCGGGCAGCTCCGGCCGCAGTCGCGGCTCCTCGGGCAGCGCCCGCCCGGCCCCTCCAGCTTCGGACAGCGAGCACAGGGCCGCTCGGGGCTGGGCTGCGCTGTCTGTGCGGGTGAGGGAGGGCAGGACCGTGCAGGGATGGAGTCGGGGCCGTGAGCACGCGCTGCTTGCGTGGTTTCACTTGTTCATCAAAACAGCGACAGGCGCTTTTTGTCACAGTTTTTTTTTTTGTTTTTCCCCTTCACTAAATCACTTTGCAGGAAAGGCATCTGCCCAGGGCCTTGTGCGCAGCCCACCAGGACACGGACTGCTCGGCAGGCCCAGGACGGAGCCTGCAGCCACCTGTGCACGCCGGTGTTGTGCAGAGCCTGAGCAGGTGTAGGTGGGGAGCTGTGGTGCAACCTCAACCTGTTCGCTAGAACAAAAAGATTTTGCAAGGTCTACTGCAGGGAGGGGAAAATCCCTCAAAGGGTGACACAGTCCATTGCCAAGCTCGTTGGAAAAGGCATCATTTGTGCACAGCAAGGTTGAAGTGAAGAGAAATCAGTTCAAGTGTGAATTGTCCATTTGCTGAAGCAGTACAACACCTCCGGCATCTCCAGTGCCTCCTCCTAGCCAAGAGTGCAGCTCTCATGCTGGCACACCTCACAGTGAGAGTACATTTGGCCTCTCTCCTCTTCATGTCCCACTGGAAAATGTTTTAGCTGATCTTCTTCCAAGATGCAAGTCAGATTTACAATAAGCAAATCTTATCATTTAAAGGCATTATCGGATCCCCCAAACCCACCACGTGCTGTCTTTATCATTTGGTGCAGGAATACAGACACCCAAAGCTCAGTCTTTCCTCCACACGACAGTGAGTCATTTCTGAAAGGCCATAATTATATAAAATTTCCATTCTCCTCTCCATCTCCCCATTGCACAGGAAAAAAAGGACGAGCAAAAGCAACTTTTGGTGACTTGTACATTGCTCAGACCTGAAATGATCAAGTTTTGGTTTTTTCTTTTCCCCTTTTTCTTCTTGTTTTAGGTTATTCCAAAGCACAAGTTTGTCCTTGTGAAGTTTGACACACAGTATCCCTATGGTGAGAAACAAGATGAGTTTAAGAAGCTGGCAGAGAGCTCAGGCTCCAGTGAGGATCTGCTGGTGGCTGAAGTGGGAATCTCAGGTGAGGAAGTCTGAGTACATGCAAACAGCGTGGGCTGGTGAGGAGGGGATGAATTTCAGTGTGATTTCTGCAGGTTCTGAGGCAATTCTGAGGGGGAGGGATGGATGTGAGAGTGGAGCTCCTGCCCTGGCTGAGCCTGGCTGTGCGTGGGAGAGCTGCTTATCCATCTGGGCTGGGTAATGAGGAGTCAGCCCACGCTGCTGAACTGCTGCCACCTCCTCATCCCCAGAAATTCTTGCCTTTTTATTTTTTTTTCCCTTCTTTACTGAGAGAAACCTTTTTGTCCCACATGCAGGGAACAGACTTTACAAGAATTACGCTTCAGCCCCAGTCCTGGTCAGACCAGACAATATTTAATGTGATTAATTCCATGTAGCAAACCCTGGGGCAGCACAGCAAGGGGTTGTTGCACTGTGGTTGCTCTAACTCGATGTGATTGTGTCTGGATTTAAGAGAAAATGAGTGAAGAATGGATCACTGTCACCTAACATGCTCTGGCTTTGTAGGTTGAATTAAGAATTTAGGCTTAATTATCAAACTTTACCCACTGTGATATTTCTAAACATATGTGGAATACTCTAAGTAGCATAATTGAAATGTCTTTGTTTCCTGTCCTCAAGAATAAATATAATTTGTGTAAGATAAGTAAACATCTTGTAGTTTGGCATGCTGCCAGAACCAAATCATTCTCTGCACACAGGAAAAGCTCTTCTTTAACTGTAAAATCAGATGAAATCAATGGATAGAGGAAAATAAGAGGAAAAAAGGTATTGATTTCCCATAAGGAGGATGGGGTTTATACGAAAGGTCCTGCCAATGTCTTACACTCTCACAAAACACAATTACAGTCTTTTTCTTTGAATGTTTGCCTTGCACAAATGATTTTACGAGGTGTTTTTATTTCAGTGTGTGGCATTTCCTTGGAACAGGCTCCCCAGAGAATGGTCACAGCCTCAAGGCTGCCAGAGTTCAGGGAATACTTGGGCAATGCTCTCAGGCACAGGGTGGGATTTTGGGGTGCCCTGAGCAGGGCTGGAAGTTGAACCCTGTGATCCTTGTGGGTCCCTTCCAGCTCAGGATATTTCCATGGCTCTGGGATTTCCTGGCAAACAGGTTATTAGGACATGCTGAAGCACTGGCTACAAATATTTGTGTGGGAGGGAGTCCTAATTTATTTTTTGATTAACTGTGCTTTTCTGTTTTTCGCTGTCCCTTGACAGATTATGGTGATAAACTGAACACTGAGCTGGGAGAGAAGTACAAGCTGGACAAGGAAAAGTTCCCTGTTTTTCACTTGTTCCAGGATGGTGACTTTAACAATCCCTTACTTTATAGTGGTGAAATCAAAGCTGGGGCTATTCAGCGCTGGCTGAAGAGTAATGGCATCTACTTGGGGATGCCAGGCTGCCTGAAGGAGTATGATGTGCTGGCCAGCAAATTTATGAGCACCACAGAGAAATCTGATCGCCAGGCCCTCCTGAAAAAGGGGCAGGAGAATTTGGGAAAAGCAAAGGAAACCGAGAAGAAGTCAGCAGAGCAATACTTGAAAATTATGAGCAAGATCCTGGAGCAGGGAGAGGAGTTTGCTGCTAATGAAGTTGTCCGAATCACAAAGCTGATTGAGAAGAACAAGATGAGTGATGGAAAGAAGGAGGAGCTCCAGAAAAGCCTCAACATCCTTGCTTCTTTCCTGAAGAAGAATAGTGAGAAAGATGAGCTCTAATGTGTTGGAGAACTCTCTACAAGCTGTGAAACATGGTCCAGAGTCCTAACCAGTTCTCCTTAATGCAAGCAAACTTCCCGCTGACTTCAAGAGGGCAGCAGATTTCCTTCTGGGATTCTCAGTTTAGAAGATCAAGAGGAAGACATTCCTTAAAAACACAGTATTCTAAATGTTGGGAAAATCACCTAAGAGCAAGACACCAGTATTGTCTAATACTATCCCATAACAGTGTTAAAGCAGACAACAAAAAAAAAAAAGCTCTAGATTGGCCAGAAGCTCATTCCTGGTGGTTTTTACAGCTGTTCCCTGGCTAACAAATAACAAAATTCAGTCTCTCATTCCATCTTACATGCTGGAAAAGGTACAGATTGGGTGCCCTCTACATCCCCACCTTTCCCTGTCCATAATATCCTTAGGTTTTATGCTTGTTAATCTACCCCTCACACGCCTTGTGTTGTCCCAGTTGGGCTCTGTCTTGTTCTTACCTGTTGTTGACTAAGATACTCAGAGCTTCCTTTTTCTGCCTTCTCCTTCCATGGCTTCTGTCCCTGTTTGGTTTGGGTATCAGCCAAATGCTGGCAGTGAAGACAGTTCACAGCTTGCCCTTCATTTTCTGTCCAGAGCAGCAGTTTCATCAAATATTCTCCCGAAATCCTTTGTGATACCCTGACACAGTGAGTGAAGTGAGTTCTGAGCAAGGGCAGAGTCTCCTTGAGGTGCTATTACACTCAGTCTCACCAGCTTGTGCAAAAAATCGGGTTTTCAGAGGTAAATTTCTTACAGCTGAAGAGGTGTTTTACCTGTTCAAGCTTCATGAACAAAATATTTTTCTAGCCTCCAGAAGCAATTTACACTATCAAACTAAAGCCTCATCAGTGTCTGGTAGTTCTAAATATTTGAAAATGAGGTCTTGTAAGAGGAAGCAGAAGTATTGTTAGATGAGGCTTCTGTGTTATTTAAAAGGAGATGCCTGCCCAAGGATCAGGTCAGTCACCAAAACTGTGCAGTTCACACTCTGTGGAATTCGGATGCCTCTGGAAGATACTGAAGCCCTGGTCAGGGTTACAGAGTTGAAAAGAAAAACCTGTGAGTTTTACCTTAAAAATATGCTTTAAACAAAACTGATTCCTGTGGGAGCTTTGCTGCCTTTTGAATCTTGGGGTGGGTACAAGGAGCAGATGTTGCTGCGAGATAAAATGTATTAATAATGCTCTAATTAAAAAAATTCCACTTCAGAGCTGCTTCTTAAACCACTTTGTAGAGAAACTACTGCCGATTCCGTGATCAGAAGGGAGGCTGTGACTGCTCAGCCAGGTGATGCCAGCTGGAAGCGAGGTGAGGGAAGCCGAGGGGTGTCCCTCAGCCCAGCGCTCTCTCCCCTCAGGAGCAGCAGAGGAAGGAGCCCGGCAGGGTGGGCAGTCCTTTGGAGGGCTGTGTGGAGACATGTCCCGCCTGGCTGAGCCCCGGAGAGCCTGAGGGAATCGTCTCTCGGCGTGCTGAGGGGAGCCGTTCTCGAAGCACTTGAGGGAACTATTCCCTGGGCTCTCTGAGGGGAGCAGCCGCCGGGACTCCGAAGGGACCGTGCCCGGGCTCTCTGAGGGGAGCAGCCGCCGGGACTCCGAAGGGACCGTGCCCGGGCTCTCTGAGGGGAGCAGCCGCCGGGACTCCGAAGGGACCGTGCCCGGGCTCTCTGAGGGGAGCAGCCGCCGGGACTCCGAAGGGACCGTGCCCGGGCTCTCTGAGGGGAGCAGCCGCCGGGACTCCGAAGGGACCGTGCCCGGGCTCTCTGAGGGGAGCAGCCGCCGGGACTCCGAAGGGACCGTGCCCGGGCTCTCTGAGGGGAGCAGCCGCCGGGACTCCGAAGGGACCGTGCCCGGGCTCTCTGAGGGGAGCAGCCGCCGGGACTCCGAAGGGACCGTGCCCGGGCTCTCTGAGGGGAGCAGCCGCCGGGACTCCGAAGGGACCGTGCCCGGGCTCTCTGAGGGGAGCAGCCGCCGGGACTCCGAAGGGACCGTGCCCGGGCTCTCTGAGGGGAGCAGCCGCCGGGACTCCGAAGGGACCGTGCCCGGGCTCTCTGAGGGGAGCAGCCGCCGGGACTCCGAAGGGACCGTGCCCGGGCTCTCTGAGGGGAGCAGCCGCCGGGACTCCGAAGGGACCGTGCCCGGGCTCTCTGAGGGGAGCAGCCGCCGGGACTCCGAAGGGACCGTGCCCGGGCTCTCTGAGGGGAGCAGCCGCCGGGACTCCGAAGGGACCGTGCCCGGGCTCTCTGAGGGGAGCAGCCGCCGGGACTCCGAAGGGACCGTGCCCGGGCTCTCTGAGGGGAGCAGCCGCCGGGACTCCGAAGGGACCGTGCCCGGGCTCTCTGAGGGGAGCAGCCGCCGGGACTCCGAAGGGACCGTGCCCGGGCTCTCTGAGGGGAGCAGCCGCCGGGACTCCGAAGGGACCGTNCAGCGGCTGCCACCCTCCCCGGGACCTCGCTGTGCGCTTCTCTTCAAACCCCTCACGGTCCTTCCCCGCTCCGTGCCCGGCGGCACCGACAGCGCTGCACGATCTTCTCCCGGTGCCTGTGCCCGGTCCGTGCTGCTTATTCCTCTTCGGGACCCCGCTGTCCCCATTTTCCGGTCCGTGCTGCCCTTCCCCGGACCCCGCGGTGCCTGGTCCCTGTCCCCGGTCTGTGCTGCCCGCTCTTCTCCGGGACCCGCCAGTCCAACTTCGCAGGTCCGCGCTGCTCGCTCCTATCCCGATCCCCGGTCCTTGTCGCTCCTCCTCGGGCTCCCGGTGCCCGGTCTGTGCTGCCCGCTCCTGCCGTGTCACCTGAGCTCCGTCCCGTCCTTCTCCTCAGGTCTACTCTGCGCTCCAGTGGATCCAGTTCACCATGGCCATGCTCAGGTAGGACACGCTGTCCATGGAGTTACTGTTGCAAAGATAATTTTACCCAGAAAAGTAAAAAAAAGAGAACTCGCGTCTCCCAGCGAGGCAGACGCGCTCCTGTTCCAACCTGTGCTTTGTTTTCTCAGCGTTGTAGGTTCCAGCTCAATTATTGCCTACGCCATCTTCCAAAATGCAGTGCGGTCCCCCGAGGTAAGATCTGAGCTTCCTTCTCCCTCCCTAAGCTGTAGTGTCAGGCCCTGCAGCTGGGTCACACCTGTAGCACAGACTATCTCCTAGGGGCAGCTGCTCCTAGGTCTCAGGGTTAAGTGGTCAAATCTTGTTTAATAGCTGTGAGGGAAAGGGCTTGCTAAGAATCGGGCTCTTTGTCTTGGTAGGAGGTGAAAGGACTGACCTTGAACCTGTTCTTCTGCCGGGAGAAGCAGATTCCTTAGTCCTATGCTTTCTGCTGCTCCAGGAAAGTGCTCCAGGAAAGTCCTCCAGTCATTCCTGGGAGCAGGGATTTCTTAGTGTGCCTTCCTCAGTGGGGCTGAGGAGTTGTGCATGAAGCTGCTGAAGTGCAAATTGGAGCTGCCCCTGCAGAAATGCTTTTACAGGTGTTGGTCTTTGGCTGTCTCTGAGGAGTTTCTCTGGGCAGGTGTGCTACTAAAACTGACCCCACAGCTCTCCATGCCATCCTACCAGGCTTGAATGTCCTGTGTGTGTCCAGGACTTCCTGGGGGCAGTGAGTCAAGCTGATCCCTGTGAAGTTGGGATTTGCTGTCTCGGGTTTACAGGCTCAGCCTGGCCTGTGGACCATGCAGAAAGTCAGTGGAGCTGGCAGCAGCTGTATTTGTCCTCCCTTCATCTTCATGTTCTTTGTAGTTTGTGGGTTTGATCCACAGCCCAGAGAATGGGACTTGCAGGGAATACATGGAGCTATCCCTGGAGAAGCAGGGAATGCAGGCAACCGACACATTGTTGGATGACACAGTGGGAAGGAGAACACGAGTCCATGTTTGCAGGGCAAATCTGTCCCACTTAGAACAGGCAGGACCATGTTCCCAGCCAACCTCCTGGAAAGGCTGTGCCCAGCACATCCAGAACAAACTGTGGAACTCTCCATGCATTCCCAGAAAAAATGAAGGCTGGGCCTTCACTTTAGTGCGAGGATAGAAAACCTCCTTGGGCTCGTGCTTCTCAAGGTGCACATCAAAGCCTCCTCCTACCACATCTGCACCTGGAAAACTCCAGATGTGATTTTTTTTTTTTTTTCCTGGGGTCCTCCTGTCTGGAATGACGTGGAGCTGGGGTTGGCAGTGTCCTGGTGTGACTCAGCAGCCTCATCCCGTTGGTTTCCATGGCCGGGTTGCTCAGGAGCCCTTCTGCTCTCAGTCATGTGATGGGGCTGTGGCTTGGGAGCTGCTCGTGAGCCACACATGGCTCCAGGTCACCGATGGGCCCTTCCTGCTCCAGAGGGTCCAGATGTTTCTGCTCAGATTATTTCTGCAAATCCAGATCGGAGGGCTGGATGCCAGCTGGAGGGACTGGTTTGCATCAGCTTTCCAGGCTCTTCTGCTGCCAGGGGAGATCTGGTGCTGGGTTTCAAAAGTGACAAAATCTCCAGTAACTTCCCCATCGCCTTGTCCTCATGTCTCGGGTCTGAAGTGGAAGTTTGTAAACAAAGGGGCTGGAAGAGATCCATATCAAAGCTTCCCACAAACAGCTCATTCCCTGAGTCATGAGGACCCACAGCAAAACATTTTAAAATAAACACCTCTGGAGGGTGGGAGGAGAAGGATCTTAGAAACACTTCCCTTTCTGCCCCCAGCCTCAGAAATCAAATACTGCGTTCTTGAAGCTTGTTTTCTGTCTCTCTGGGGTCAGTAAAACCTTTCAGCATGAGGTAAATTATTCAGAAGAGATGATGGCACGCAAGGAAGTTCAACAGATTTGAGGAAGAAACCTCAGCTCAACAGGTTTGAGGAAGAACCTACAGCTCAGCATGTGCCTGGGCCGTGGCCACAGAGCCAAATCCCCGTGTGTGCCGCAGCTGGAGCTGCCAGGATGTAAATCATTACATCTTTGCAGTCCCTTCCTCTATTTTATAAATACCAGTGGTTATTTGCTTTCCCCTTTTGCAAGCCAGAGCCACACTCGCTCCTGTGTCACCTACTTCTTTATTCAGGTCTCTGCCAAAACAGCTCCTGGACCCACCAGCAAGTGCTTTGCTCCAAGGGCACTTGTGCTGGAGAAAGAGGTCACCTGGTTGATTGCAAAAGTGGCTTCTTTGCTTATTTTAGAGCTGTTTGGTTTAACCTGCCTCCATCACAAACTGGACAGTGCCCCCAGCTTGTCGTGCCAGGGCTTCATTTCTGCACCAGCCAGGAAAAGCCTAGTTAAAAAAAGGCATTTATAGATGAAATCAAATGAAAATTTATGCCTCATGCTCCTTCATGCCCTAAGGAAATATCTGGCTTAATCAGATCTACCTTAACTCTTACCAATCTTCCTAGCTCTCTCTCATTGCACATGGGAGCAAGTATAACACGATGTGATGGGTGGCATACATTTACTTCCAGGACAATATTGAGGGAAATCTCACCAAAAGAACCCCATGAAAAGAAATACAAAATCAAAGCCTCCTGAAGCATTTCCATGTTGTGTTTAGCATTATAATTTTCTGTTGGGAAAGAAAAACACTGCAATTTTTTTCTCCTGGATGCTGAAAATGAAGTACCAAAAGCTTTAATTAAGAATGTAGGTAATAGGCTGCTTTTCCAGAGTCTCTGCTCTCCCACTAACAAGGAAAATGTTGGCCAGAATTTTGCACAAATGTTTTCCTGCAGTGTTTACAGTCTTGGCCAGTGTGTGCAAACTGGAAATGGGCTGGAAACTGCTGTTAAAGGAGACATGACTCCTTTCCAGCAAGATGCAGCAGAGACTAATGGCTCTCAGTGGAAATTAATCCAGCTTGTAAAATAAACCCAACCTTTGTCATCAGCTGGAAAGACATGCAACACAGAAAAATGTTTGTTTCAAGTCATTTCAGACCTGAGGAAGGGTTTGTGTTTACCAAAAGTTTGATTTCTATGTGAGTTTATTTAAATCATGATGTCTCTTCTCCCTGCCAACCTCTCCCATTCTGCAAAATTGTAACATGATGGATATCTGGGATATTTTCTGTAAGTTTTGATGCTGCTCTTGGATCCTGTGGCAGAAGTGGTGGTTGGAGTAGGGGATGTGCATTGGAACAGCTCCTGAGAGCACAAATTCATGTGGAACTTCCCTGCAATGTGAGTTGTCTCACCAGAAGAGCTGGGGAGTGACAGTGTTCAGATAACACCAGAAAACCTGGTATTGGTGTCTGACTACAATTAAGCTTTCTTTTGTAATTTGTGTAGGAATTTTAAAGGACTGGAAGCAAGGATGATATTCAGGAGTAGAGGCTGAAAAGTTTTCATCTGGTAGCTTTTCTTTGAACTTGCTTGGCTGTGAAAGTACAGGAGACTTTTTTTATTGAAGCTCTCAGGGTTTGCTGCAGATGAATTGACTGGTCTCAGAAATGTTGTCACAGTGCTTCCCTGAGGGTAAAAATCATCCCTCCACAAAGTGCCACTTATGCCCCACTTCCCCTCAATTAAGGCTTTCAAAATAGCTTTGCAGTGGAACACTGCAAAGCTGAAAAACTTTCCTCACCTGCAGAAAAATCTTTGGAAGGCTGAATTAAATGTCTTTATGTCTGATAACGGGGTAAAACTGCAGCTGGAGGGGAGAGGGTGTGGGAGGGCTGTGACTCCAGCTGCCCCTGCTGAGCCTTTTCCCTTTTCCAGGTGCGCCCTCTTTTCTACCTGAGCCTCTCAGATCTGCTCCTGGGCATGTGCTGGCTGGCTGGGGCCCTGCTCTACAGCTCACCCACCTCCCAGCAAGACCTCATCTGCTACAACCTGCAGGCCACAGGACAGGTGAGTGGCCTTGGCACCACATTCTGTAATTAACCTTGGAATTTGTCATAATTAGCCTCGCAGGTGATCAGAGCGTGGCCGTGGGGGTTCTTTCTAGACAGAAATCTTGGCTTTGTGTGGAAAAGGGAGATAAGGGCACTGGGGTTTGGGATCCTCTGGTGTGTGAGAGGAAAAGAGAACGTGGGATATTGTGGTTGCCTGTGTGAAATGAGCAGATGGGACATGATCTCTTTCCTGTTGGATCCATGCCCATGGACCTCTGTGCTCTCACATGGCAGTTTTTTTATTTCTCTTTGTGCTCCCTCCAGCCTAGGCAGGAGCAGACACATTCTGTGGCTTGCTTGAGCTCAGACTTAAATTACTCACATGAACATCCCCGTTCTTGCTTTTCCCAAGGATCCTCCATCAGCACAAGCCCAGCCTGTGTCCCACTGACTGAGCTGCTTTCCAGCTGACTCCCTGTGCTGGGCACCAGTTGGAGTAAGCTGAGTGAGCACTGTTTTCCTCACAGTCTGCTGTTGCCTCACCCAGTTCCCATTTCAACAGCAGGATTTGGAAATCTCAGCTCTCAAAAATCTCTGCAGAGTCCAGCTGAGCTTGGGCTAGGGTGGGAGTTCATAAAGGATGATCCCTGGAATTCTGGAATTAATGATTTCCTTTTAAAGGACACGGCTGGGAAGAGCAAGGGGCTTTTGGAAGCCTTGATGTGTGGGCTCAGGCAGCTCCCTGAGGGTGTGATGGTACCACAACTGGGAACTGAATGTCCTTATCTGGAACAGCAGCATCCAAAGCTGGAAAGGATCTCCATGTGCCTCAGAGAGGGCAGGGAAGTGGCTGCAGGTGCAGGGTGGAATTGTTCCTGCTGTTGTGTGTCTGGGGATGGGCTCCTGCAGCCCAGGGTTGTTTCAGCAGCTGGTTTTGGGGGTACACATGTGTTGCTGAGGGGGGTGAGAGGAGCTGTTCCACTCCAGGCTCATCTCTGGTCTCTCCAGCTCTACTGGCTCCTCAATACGTTCATGTTGAGAAAAACAGTGAGGTTTGGGTAACTTGGCCACTTGGGAATGATGCAGAACAAAACCAAGATGTTTGCAAGGTGATGTAAGTGGGAAAATGAGGAGAACTTGGGAGAGGCTTTCAGAGCTGGAAGGAGCAAGCAGGACTGAGGCTGTTCCTGAGCTGTTTCCCTTGCCTGGGGGACAGTTCTTTAAGCTGGTGTGATCTTTTTATGGCCTGGAGAAGGCCATTTGCACTGCTAGAGGAGAAATAAGTTGGCTGTGGAAAATATGCCCACAATTTCTCAGCTCCCTTGCACTTCTGGCTCTTTTCTGCCCTCACTTTTCCAGCGTGTAGCTCTGCTTCTCAGGGACACCAGCTCAGGACAGGTCAAGGTGAGAGCTTTATGTTCAGGCTGAGTGGGCAGAGCTGGCCTTGGGCAAGTCCTTCCAGGACAGGGCTTGTGGTGGGATGTACAGAGTCACACCCTGACTTCAGCCAGTGTCCCCTGGCTCCTGTCCTGTGTGCCACCACCAGTCCCCAGAGCACAGGGACTGCCTGGGTGGCAGAGCCAGATTGTGCCTGGCAAGAGCTGTCACTGCTGTTTGCTCTGGGAGAAATTAAAACAAACGGAGCCCTTGCCATAGCAACCTTTCCTCCAGGGCACATGACAGTGCAGGACCTCCTCACCCAACACCCTGCAGTGCCCTTGAGAGGTGGGAACACCTTGTGCATAAGAAGGAGCCAGGAACAGGTTGAACCAGCAGATTCTGCAGAGCAGGAGGGATCTGGAAGCTGATGGAATGAGTAAATAAATGTCTCACTGTGCTTCTGGGTATCTCACAAACACCTGGGGCTTCTCTGCACACCAACACCCAGAAGGTGTCAGATGTGCTGGGGTGACAGGGACAGCTCAGCAGTGGAGTTTGCAGCCCTTGGAGAGGCTCACACTGGAGTCTTTGTGATGTCTCAAGGCCCTGCCTTAGGAGCAGAGCAATATTTTGCTTTATTCAGGCTGTTTGCCATTATTTGTCAGCACAGGCTGATGTTGCAGTGGATGGAGCTGCCCGGTGTCCAGACTGTGTCATAGAGGAGGAGATTACTTTGTTTCTTGGATTTTCCCTCTCTCAGCCCCAGAACTTTGATTGATATGAATGTAAATACTGCTCCCTTTGCTGTCCCTCATTCTCTCCTCCTCCTGCTTTGCAATAATAAAGTCCAGAATAGATATTGTGGTTATAATTGCACAACTCCCCCACGCTCTTCCAGTTCAGTTCCAGTGGCTTAATAATGTCCTGGCTGGCTGCTCATGCTGGGCAGCACAATGGGAGCCACACAAGTGGGATAATGAGGGATTCTTGGGTCTCTGTTTTATCTCCTCGTGGGCAGTGCTGCAGGACTGTCCCCAGCCCCAAAGCTGGGGCTCAGGAGAGCAGAATTCCCTTCCCTGGCACCTTCACCAGTGGCATTTGGGTCTCTG
The DNA here is from genome assembly GCA_013400175.1 of Phainopepla nitens. Classification (NCBI taxonomy): domain Eukaryota; kingdom Metazoa; phylum Chordata; class Aves; order Passeriformes; family Bombycillidae; genus Phainopepla; species Phainopepla nitens. Next base: position 72,197 of record VXBQ01010067.1, on the reverse strand, counting down.
TTCCAGAAGGCAGCACTGACATTTCATGAGCCTCTCCCAGGTGTCCTGAAGTGCAAGAGAACGATCCTTGTGGAGTGTTTTGGCCTCCTCTGGAAGTAGCTGGAAAAGGGCAACAGCCCCTCATTAAAACTCATTTAATGAGCTGGAAAGTCACTGCAATGTTCCTGTGGCAGCCCTTGGACTCAGCCTCTTGAGCCTGCCAAGAGCATTCACAACCTCGGTGAAGGAGGCCAGGTTTGTTTAGTGACCACTTTCCCAGCTGTGGATGATACCAGGGTGGCAAACCTGTGCTCCTTATCTTTTTGGCAAAGGATAGCAAAGCCACAGAAAAAAAAAAAAAATTCCCCTGTCCAGCCCTTCCTCTTTGCCTTTGCCACTGAAGTTTGTGTTTCCTGTGACAAACACAGCACATTCATGGACGTGGTCTGATTAGGCAGCCTGGAGCAAGCATGAATTTGGAAACAAATTTGATCAAGATTTGGGGGAGTTTATAGGAAGTTTTAGATAACTGGACTCATCTCAAGCTGGAATCCAAGGCTATGAAACTGTCAGTGTGCTCTATCTTTTCTCCTTTATCCCATGGAGGATGAAAAGTGGTTTTGGGATGTTGACTCAGGCTGAGTTAACATTCCTCTTGAAATATCCAACTGTGTTCTGTTTCCGTGAATTCTCTGCGTAGTGAGCTCATTATGCAAGAAGCAAATCTAAATGTCACATCTGTGCTGTGTTTCCTAGTGGACACAGAATTGAGAGGGTCCAAGTGACTCTGAAACCCTCATTGCCAGGCTCTGAGCCAGAAAAAATGAGCCAGGTCCAAAAGATTTTTATTTCTAAGATAGTCCTGCTGTCATTTCTCCTGTTTCTGCCAGTTCTCCTGTCTGAGGCTAAAGTGAAGCTGGTTTTGTGTGGTTTAAAGTGGGAATCTCTCTCCAACCTGGCTCTTCCCAGCTCGATGTGAGCACAGCCCCTGCCCTCACCTTTGGGATTTGGGAGGAACTAAACATGCTACAGGAATTGTTTGTTATTCCAGGACTGAAATGCTGGTTTTACTTCTCAGATATTCTACGTGGCCTCTTTTCTCTACACTGTCAACTACACCTGGCACCTGTACATGGACCTCAAGGTGAAATACAACCAGAACCTCTTCAGGGTGCCTCCCCAGGTGAGTGGGACTGATGTGGAACTGGTGTAAAAGCTGGGAACCCAGGGACAAGGACACAACTCTCAGGAAAACCCTCCCTGCACTGCAGGCTGAGCAAATACTTCACACACCCCGTGACCAAATTCTCTCCTTGCAGTTAATTCCTCCCTCACACCTGAGCAAGGAGGCACCACCACTGCCATGACCAGGCTGGGGAATACCCCAGATATTCCTGCAAGATGGCACATTCCTTATGCAGCTCTTCCCAACAAACCCATCAGCCCCACTGCCCCACACAGCTTTCCCCAGACAAACTTTGTATCCCAGATATTCCAGCTGGAATATCTGGGATACAGAATTCCATTTGGAAGTTCAGGAGCAGCAGGCTGGGCAGATCCCCCTCAGCTGCTGAAATGCTCCCTGGAAGGTGCTTCCTGCAAACCAGGGGCTGTACAGAAATAATTGAATTAAGATTTTTGGATTTTGCAGGTTGTAGATTATGCAAGTTGTGTTGGCCGAATGGCAACAATCTTGTCAAGGTAAGATTTCATTCTCCCTGGCAGGATATGTGGATTTGGGAACAGTTCATTCTCCCTGGTGGGAGAGTGTGGATTTGGTAAGAGTTAATTCTCCCTAGCAGGAAGATGTGGATTTGGTAAACTGCAGCGTGCTGATCCCTACTTCCTAATTGTTTTGAAGCAAGTTTTCCTAAAAAAGCTATAAAGCTCATCATTAACATCAGAGTGACCTCATGAATGCAGAGTAAGAGGGTTTTTTCAACCAAGTTAATGGTAACTTTATTAACTGGATGTGGTTTTCCAGAAGATTTCCCTTTACCAATGATTAGCCCTCACAAATGAAAGCGCCGACGCTGGTAAAGCTGATAAAACACTTTTCCAGAGCAGTGCCAATAAAAAAAAACTTTTAAGTCCTCTGTAATGATGGGAGAAAAACCAAGCAGTGCCCAAGTGGAGCAGTGCAATAACCCATGACTGTGCTGTCCTTCCTCCTCTCAGCCTGATCCCTTTCCTCCTCATGGTGCCGGTGTTTTGCCTGGGCAACAGCAGTAATTGCTACCAGAACTTCAGCCAGAAGCACGGGTGAGCTTCCTCCCTTCCTCTGGCACAGCCCCAGGGCTGCTTGGGGTGGGCAGGAGCTCAGGCTCTTCCCTGTGTCCCCCAGGTGTCTCCTGATGCACACGGAGATGGCCGAGCCCCCCGGCGAGCCCCAGAGCCCGAGCGGCTCCGTTTGCCGCGCCATGCATTTCTACGGCGTCGGCGTCTTCCTCATCTCCTTCCTCATCAGCTTCGTGGCCATCCTGGTAAGGCTGGTCCTTGTGCAGCCCTTGGATGGCACCAAGGCTGGGCAGTCATGGAGTGGTTTGGGTGGGAAAGCATCTTTAGCTCGTCCAGTGCCACTCCTGGCCATGGGCAGGGACACCTTCTACTATCCCAGGTTGCTCCAAGCCCTGTCCAACCTGACCTTGGGCACTTCCAGGGATGGGGCAGCCACAGCTTCTCTGGGAAGGATTTCTTCCCAATGTCCCATCTAACCCTGCTCTCAGTTTTCAATCCATTCCCCCTTGTCTGCTCACTCCATGTTCTTGGTATGTATGGCAAGGGAATAACTGTGTGGTGTTGCTGCCCTTTTGGAAAGGGTGGTAGGGAAGGGAAAATGTCACCGTGCCACCAGATGAATCCATCTGGAGTCCTGTGTTCTGTCAATCCATCCTAGAAACATTTAGCAAGATTTCAAAGGCTTAGAGCTTGGCAGAAGGGATCACCTCCTGCATGGGTCAGCAAGAGGTGATTAATGGTTGGACTCCATGATCTTAGAGTTCTTTTCCAGCCTAAACAATTTAGTGATTCTAAAATCCATTCAGAGTCTTCAGTTTAGAAAAGGCCACGTGCAAAGCAACACCTCTCACAGATTTCAGTGCTGTGTGAAAAGTTTGGATAGACTGGGATCCATCCTGGGTGAGCCCAGCAGATCCCAGCCTGTACAATAACATTTTCATTAACCTGTTTTCCAGGTTATCCTGAGTCAGGCACGAGGTCTGTACAAAAGGTTTGTGAACTCCACAGGATTCCTGGGGGATCAGCAGTGGGCCATGATTAAGATGGTGGAACAACGGGTGGTTTTTTACCCCGTCGCCTTCTTCTGCTGCTGGGCCCCAGGTGAGCAGAGAGTTCCTCCCACAGCATCCCCCTGTGGAATCCCAGAGAGCTGGGGTTAAAACTTCACCCTCTCATCCATCCCTTTCCACAGCTGTCCTCCTTGGAATGCTGAAATTGACTGCTTCAACAACCAGCAAAATCTACATGGCTCTGCTGATCCTGCAGGTAAATGTCTGCCCCTGCAGCCCCCTGGGCCCTGTCTTCTCACCTTGAGTCTCTTGCCCTGCATCCCTGCTGGATGCAGCTGGACAAGGATCTCTGCTGTGTGAGCCCAAGTCTGATTTGTGCTTTTGCTTGGCAGAGATCTTGCTTTGGTGGTTTGTGTTTTTCACAGGCTTGAAAAGGTCTCAGTACCCAAAATCCCAGCACCATGACAGTTCAGTGGTGAACACAATGCTGGGTGGACGTTTGGACTTGGTGACCTCAAAGGTCTTTCCCAACCTCAGTGATTCTGTGGTCATAGAAATTGTAGCAAATAGGACTAGAAAGAATCCCCAGAAATTGTTTTTTTCTCCCATGTCTCTAAGTTTTCCCTATGTCCCTGAGTCTCCAAATGTGATTCCTTAATAACACTTGTCCTTCCTATGTCTGAGGCAGAAGTTAGACATTTTATTAAATTATATAGTTATTATACTTATTTAATATATATCTTTAAAATATATTCTATATTTGTATAGCATTTATATTTAATCAGATATTCATTCAACACTTATTAAAATACCAGCACAATTTCTCTATCACACGAAGACCAAATCCTGCTGGAAGGGGGGAGGTTTTCCGAGGCTCCCTGACTTCCCTGTGCTCTCTCCCAGGCTCTCACCGCAGCTTCCCAGGGGCTCCTGAACTGCCTGGTGTACGGCTGGACCCAGCACGTCTTCCTGTCCCTGAAACGCGGCTCCCGCCGGGACGTGGACACCCAGACCCCGCTCCTGCGCTCCCAGAAAAAGTTCTACTCCAGCACGGCCCCCGCCGGCCCGCCCGACGCCGAGGGCTCCTCCTCCACCCTGCTCTGAGGCCGCCCCGCCCGCAAGGAGAGAGGCAGAGTCCTTGCAGCTCCCGGGATGGAACTGTCCCTCGGGCAGCACAGCCCGAGCCCCAGCGGGGCTGGCAGAGCCAGGCGCTCAGTGGACAGAGTTATTTATTTGATGGATTCTTTCAACGTGATAAATCTTTAGTCCAGACTTTCTCCTCCTGGAAATATCTCTAGAAATGCAGTAAACCCCATGTAGCAGCTCAGAGACCTGGTCCAGCTCCCTGGAGGTCGGGCAGAGGATGTTTTACTTTGTTTTATTTCTCCAAGTCGTTGCCTTTACAAAGTGACAGTAAAGCAAAATGAGTATTTTTCAATCTCTGCCTTTTAATTCACTCTAACCATGAGAATTTGCACCACCCTAAGAATTAACTGCAGGAAGTGAAGAATTGCAAAGCAGGACAAAAACTGCCTGGAATTTCTGCACATTTCCCTTCCCTTCTTCCTGCCAACTCCTGCTCAGCCACAATACTGCCAAAAATCAGCTGCTTCGACTCTGTGGAGCATCTCTCATGAACCAGGTGAGCTGGACTTTGTCTGAATCTCTCTTTGCATTTCCAGATGTTCACACGGATTATTTACTGAGGTCCCACCATTCTATAGGAAATAAACCAGACCTTAAGCTGTGTTGAAAACAACTCCTTTACCTTTACACTCTTTATTTTCCAACAGCTTCACTTTTTGGGTCCAATCCAAATTTTTCTCATAGCAGGTTAGACAAGACGAGGAAATACTCCAGCTTTGTGTAATTAACTTACACAACATAACTGTGTAAACTCTGGGTAAGTCACACAAGGGCTCTGGAGGTTTGGCCAATGACTTATTTTCTCCTACAGAGTGAGACTGAGTGAAACAATTCAGTTTTGCTCTTCTACAGGATAAAAATAAGGTTTTTCAGCCATCTTCTTCCACCTGGTCCTTCAAATCCTCCTCCAGTCCCAAAGTTTGGGCATGGATGACTCAGTGTTTCTCCAGCCCCACTTCAAAGGCAAATATTCCAGGGGGAGGATGGGATCCGTGCCCTGGCACTGGCAGGGCATTAAACACACCCAGTCTCATCCCTGAGAGCCTCCTGCACTCTCCTGGGACTGACCCCGTTTTTGGAGCCAGTGCAATTTGTTTAAAAGGGTATTAAGGCTTCCTAAGAGATGGAAGATTAGCTGGGAAACAATGATTGGATTGCTAATGGACCATCAGAGCTGTCAGTGGGTGCTGACACATTCCCAGGCTCCTCAGACAGCTCAGCTGTCACTCAGCGTTTGTTTGAGGGGAGTTTTCGTGCTGGAAAGAGCCTTTCCATGGGCACTCACAGCAGGGCTGGCTGTTCTAAGTGCTCCCAGGACATTGTTCCCTCAGTCTCTTTCCCAATCTGGGTGCTCCGAGGGTCACTCACCACCCAACCTACTCAAACTCCTCAAAGGCACCAAGCAGAGGGAAATTCTCTTACAAGGAAGGAGCCTGAGGCCTCACACTGTGTCCCATCTTGTGTCCTGAAATGCTCCCGGGACAAGAGTGTGCCTGGTTCCTGTCACCAAATCACAAAACTATTTCCAGAGGCAGCAAGGGCCCAAGTGCAGCCCCGAGCTCTGTGTCCTGAAAGGTGAGGGGAAGCACTCCCTGCTCCCTGGAAGAGCTCAGGGCCATCAGGAAGGAAGGCAGATCCATTTCTCACCACCCAGTGTCCCCCAGTCCCTGCAGGGCTCCCACTTCACCCACCTGCAGGGATCTTCATCCCAGGGGACCTGGTTCCTATTGCCAGTGTCACTGAAGACAGAAAGACTCACCCCTCCCTTCCCTGACTGCCCAGTCCAAGCCCTCAGGGGTTAACTGGGAGCACTGGGCAGGTGCTGCTGCCATCTGATGGAAAGCTGGGCTTAAAAAAGGCAATTTTGGGTTATGCTGCCAAGCAGAGCCCAGGATTCCCTAGGGATTTATCCAGCCTCTCCTGTCAGTCATCCTTTCATCTCAAAGCCTCATTCAAGTGCTTATTCCCATGGATAAGGGAGGTGGCAGAATAATGGAATCATGGAATTTCTAAGGCTGGAAAAGGCCTTTAAGACCATCCAATCCAAAAATGAACCCAGCACCACTGTGTTCACCACTAACCACACCCCCAAGTGCTGCATCCACAGCTTCTGGACCCTTCCAGGGAAGAGCAGGGAAGAATCCTGCTGCTGTTCCCTCCTGCTCCTTCCCTCTGTCCTACAGGGATTTGGGAACCAAACAAAAGCAGCCAGGAACTTTTGAGTTTAGTAAAATCATTTATATACAGGATGGATAATATTTACAATGTAATACTGATCCAAAAGGAACTAACAGGGAACACTTGAGAAGGAGAGATGAGAACATTTTAACACAGAGGAGTTAAACATGGAGACAGACTCAGGTTTCCAAAGGAAAATCCAGAAGTAATGACAGCAAAACTTTGACATGTTGCTATTTCCAATCAAAATCTCTTTCACTAATCAGATTCTCCTAATTTTAATATTTATAGAAAAGCTTCAAATAATCAAGTCACAGGAGAAGCCAGTTATACAGAAAATTTGGAAAAGGTCAAATGATTTCAGGTTTTTCTTCACTTAAGTAAAATTCTAAAAAAAAAAAACCAAAACCCAACAACCTCCAGAACTTTCCCACATATTTTTAGTGTTTGTACAAAGAAATTTTTCTTTGATCCCACACTTCCAGCTCGAGATATTTACAATATTCACAGTCTGCTATAAAGGATCAGTAGATTTATTACCAAGTCAAACCTCAGAGAATCAAGACAAGGTGTCTTGCACTTGCTTCAACTGAAAAATAAACTAAATACAGGAAAGAGGAAGTCAAATGCTACTTTCAAACACATAAATGAATCCAATAAAGTTATTGAACTTTGAAATGTGAAACAGAATTTTTCAAAGAGTAAAAAAAAATCAACTTTCTCATAGAAACAAAACCATTTGACCTTGAGTCTTCAAATTTTGTTTTCTTTATCTGTCCCTCCTCCCTCTGCCTCAGATCAGGCCCTTCTTATTATCACAGACAAGAAAATGTAGATTAAATCCATCAAAAGCAGTTCCTTGTGGCAAAAGCCCTTGGAAATTAGTACAAGTGTTCCCACCTCAGGATCAGCAGCACTTAAGGGATGAAGAAAAGGAGGAATCTTCTAACACACATCAGATCCCACCTTCCCCCCTGACTGCACTTCCAGCAAATTCTGGCTCCCAAAAAATTGCCTGAGGATTTTCCTCCTGGGAGGGCAGCGTCACAAAGTGCTTTTGGAGGGGATTTTTTGCTCTGCTGTTCAAATAAAGGTGATTTCCTTGTTTCCATCTCTATTTGTCACACTTGAAAGTTTCTATTTCCCAGAAAATAATATGGATTTCAAGTTCAAAATGAGACCATTTCAAGACATGACCTAGAGCAAGGACAGAAATGCACATAACAGGGCTTGGTGGTACAGCCAAAAAATGACAAGAACTCTCAATTTTTGCTAATTCTCTTCAGTTTTCATCAACAAGTCAGTGCACAAATATTCCAGGTAGTGTCAGAGGTACAATTCCAGCTCACACAAACACTCCCTGCTCCCATCAGAGGATGGATAAGCAGGGATTGTTCTTACCCTGCAACAAATCAGGCATTGGAAAACTGTCCACAGGATTAAGGAAAGCTGACAGAGAACAGGAAACAAAGCATCTCCTTCATGTAGAAAAAACAAGTCACTGTTTAGAAAATTGTATAGAAAGAGTCAGACACTGCTTTGCCATCCAGCTAAAGCTGCAAGGAAGTTTTGGTATAGAAAAGAGACAAAAGAAGAACACGGCTGGACTTTTGTAAGAGAGAATTGAGAGATTCATGGCTCAGGTTTGTCAATGTAAACCCAAAAATGGATGAGCTGTGAAAGACAACAACGTTCAGGAGTGGTCACTGATGGCCCTGGGTTGGCACTTCAGTCTGCAGACCAAACTCACCCGATGTCTGCACAGATTTGGTACCAAAATAGCTCTATAAAAAGCCTCCACCCGATCTCCAAAGAAAGAGAAGCAGAAAAGGTAGAAAACTAGAACTATGTACAGATTTCTTGCCATTGGTTTGCTTTACCAGGATTTAAAAAAGCAGCTTTTGGAGCCAATGTTCCAAACTAGAGTAAGAACCTGCCCTGGGGAGGCAGCCAAGGAGCAGCCCTGCAGTTGTGGCTCCCCCAAGAAGGAGCTCAAAGGCATCAGAGACGGGAATTTGGGCTCCAGAGACAAATCCCAGGGGTTCCCCAGAGCACTGGGAGCAGCTCTGCCAAACAAGAGGACAAGTCAGAACCCAAGCCTTGGATCTTCTAGGAAGGAAAGAATGTGAATACAGGGGTGGATCCCAAACAAACAAACCCCAGGCTGGTCTCAGGCCATAGGAGATCATGGAAATTAAAATAACTTGTGCATAAGAACTTGAACATTCTTCTGTTCTGCTGTTGGACAAGATAAGAAAAAGAAGAGTTTTGTGCTGAATGACTGATTCAGCCTTAAAAAAGCTCTGAGGAAGATGAGGAGGAAGAAAGAGAGGAGGTTAAGCCTTAAAGAAGGTCTGAGGGAGATGGGGAAGACAACCAAAAAAAAAAAAAAAAAAAGAGAGTCACTGCTCAGAACTGCAAATTTCAGCAAGCACACAGCCTCAGGTGCCTGGGCAAGGCACCAAGCCAAACTGAGGGGTATTTCATTGATTCTTCTCTACCTAAAGACCTGGAATTTAGGTGCCAAGGGGAGCTGTGAATTTGCATTTCACAGCACTTGCTTCAAGTACTCACTGAGCAGGGGCTTGAGAAACTGTGGCTCTCCTTCGCATACAGTCACTGCAGGGGCTGGATGTGGCAGGTGAAAGGCAGCTTCTGCAACTGGTTATTAAGAAAAAGAATGGTTTTTAACAATAAAATCCACCCCATCTGGGGGGCTCATGATTAACAGTACATAAGTGATCATATATACCTCGAGGAACTGAGTTTTAAAAAAATATTACAGTACCAATGATTTTTTTTTTGTATCTACAACTATACAGCATTTTTCAAGCAGTATGGAAATTTAATGAAATAATTATGATTTATTAATTTACATAAAAATACTTTTTACAGTTAAAGAATAAATCTTAAATGGTAAAAAAAATAAGATTAAGAAGCTCCAGCTATTGAGAGTCGTGGGAGTTTGTCTGCTCTTCAATCACTTGTTTGACAATTTCTGCCAGTTTTAGTCGATCCACTTTGTCTGTGAATCCTCTGCCTGGAAGAGAAAAAACAGAGAATCAGCTGGAACTGGGCACAAGGAGGAAAGCAATCTCAGCTGGAATTAAACAATGCTTCACACAGATTTAGGGCAACAGCAGCACAGGATCCAAAAGGAATAGTTCTGTTGGAAAAATGGAGCAATTAAACATCTCAATTAAAGCCAAGCAGATAGAACAGAGAAGGAAGCAGGATCCAGCACTTGTGAAGGTGGCTGATGCTCCTGCTCCCTTCTATCCATCAGCAGCTGCTCCTGGGGGCTGACCCCTCTCTGCCAGCCTCTTCTGTCCAGGAGCCACCTGAGCATTCCCAAGGTGACTGTCCCAGTTTAATTCTGCTTCCCAGCCAAGCCAGCTGCAGAGCTGCTGTGCTGACAGGGAGGAGCAGCCTCCAGCAGAAAGGGAATCAACAGCTGCATGGAAAGCAGCTCAACACAGCTGAAGAGGTTTCTAAAAGGATCAGAGAATTCTGGAAAGGACCTTAAAGGTCATCTGCTTCCACCTTCCACTAGCCTAGGTTGCTCCAAGCCCTGTCCAACCCCTCCTTGGACATTTCCAGGGATAGGACAGCCACAGCTTCTCTGGGCAACTTGTCCAGGGCCTCCCCACCCTCACAGGGAAGGGTTTTTTGCATATATCTCATCTATTCCTACCCTCTGGCAGTTTCAAATTCACCCTTTTCTATCATGATCCAGTTGTGCTGTTACATTCCAGGTGCTTCTGAAAACTCAACCCTGACCCTCAAACAGAATTTTTAAAGCAACACTTTCACCCCCATTTTGAGATCACCAGCTCTGGCAGAAGGGATAAAACAGTGTCAAAACCTAAAGCAGCCCAAATGCAATAAATTTGGGGTTATTTCCACAGCAGGAGGTCTGTGCTTCCCCCTTTTCCTGTGGGAGAGCAGGAATTCTCACCATTCCAGCTGAAGCTCTGCAGGGTATCTCGCAGCAATTTGCACTCTCTGTTGTATTTCCAGGCCTCCTGCATCACTTCATTCAGCTTCTCATCTTCATTCTCTCCTGTTTGGGATCACAAAAGGACACAGGAGGTTTGGCCTCATTCCTCACTCAGGGCTCAGCAACCTGGCTAGTTATTCCTGCTGACCCCACACAAACCAGGAAATGGCCTTTAAACCAAATATTCCTGTTTGAAAATTCTTTTTAACAGCTCTGCATGTCACTAAAATTCCACATGAACCCAAATCCCAGCTCAGAGGCTGCCCAGGTTTTGTTCTTTCTTCCTCACCACTGACACAGACAGACCCAAAAGTCAGTGTCTTGCATGTTTAGGAATAAAACTTTCTTAAAAGTGGCAACCTTTACCAGCCTGTGGTAGAATGCACTGGGCAATCACATCTCTCAGCTTCTCCAGGGCCACATTGGAATCATTGCTTCCATTCTCAGGGTCATGGATGTAAACACCATCCTTTGGCTTGGTGCTGCACAAGAACAAGAGGGAAATAATTAGAATTTGGGTGCAGCTCAAGCTCGTTACTCGTTGTGTAACTGCTCCAGTCTAACACAGCTCCTTCCCTCTCTGGGAAACTGGGAGACAGGTTCAGCATTAATTAGAATTCTTGTCCTATATTATGAGATCATTTTAAGTATGGATAAAAAGAAATATTTTTTTGAAATCACTTCAGATAAGCATAATCCTAAAATGTATGAGTCTGTTTTTCAGATTAACTCGAACAGAGAGAGAAAGAGAGAGAGGTTACCTGACTTCTTCAGTAAATAAATGTCAGGATGAGAAAAAAGATCTTGGAATTCTTTCTCTTAGTCTGCCTTATCTTACATGTGACCCATCATCCCATAAGGAATCTGTTCATGCACTGAACAGCCTCCAACCTGTCCAACCTCCTTCCTGCCCTCACTGGCACATCTTGTCACAAAAACCACATTGTGCCACTATTACTTGTCTGAGCAACACCAAAACTGTGTTAAAACATCAAAAATGAGCCTGTGCCCTTCCCAAAGCCATTTTCCAGCCATCCCAGCTGGCTCCAGGCTGTCCTTTCAAACCCAGCTTTGGAGTTACCCCAGCAGTTTCCGCTTGCGCAGGATCGGGTTGTTCACGGAGTGAAGGGGTTTCAGGCTCACTTTGAGGTCTTGGATTCTCATGTTTGCAAGTTGTTCTGCATGAGCCTGTTGGATCCCTGCCACCATGGCCTGGAAAGACAAAAAGGGCACTTGGTGCAACAATATATAGGCAGTTTTTGTCATGGGTGAAAAAAAGAGGCACCAAAATCTGATTTATTTTGGAGATACGTAAGAAAAATCAGGTTTGCATGAAGCAAGGTATGGTTAGAACTAAATTCAGTGGCAGAATATCCCTGGGGAAAACAGGACAAAGGATCATCTCCTCATGTTCACAAGATTGACTGAAATCCTCTTTGAGCAGAAATTAAAGGAAACAAGGACTATTTGTTTCATTACTGAGCTCATTGCTGTAGTGGGAATAAAAGAGCAAAGACCTCAGGAAGATCCCTCAGGCTCTGCCTTCTACCACCAGCACGTGGCTGCTCATTACCACCAATCTGGGAGCATCTCCTTCAAGCCCAAATTTCACACTTTATTTCCATTTTCATTTCTATTTCCATTTCCTCTCTGAGATCTCAGGCTCTCCTAAAGCAGAAGAGAAGCTCCTTATCTGCATAACCCCACATCAAAAAAGCCCCTTCACCCATCCCAGAGCTCTCCAACTCCTGTGCAACATTCCTGACCAAATAACTGCTGCTCACACCTTGTCCATCATCAGCTGGGCAGAGGGCAGGATGTTGTCCAGGGCCTCTGTGGAATTGAGCCAGGGATGGTCCAACACCCCCTCAATGGTCAGGCGTTCCTCAGGTTTCACCTTCAGCAGCCTGGGGAGGAAAGAAAAAATCTCTAAGAAGGGGATTGTTGATTTACAAAGCATTTAAGCATTTTAAAAGCCAAAAAAGAAGCTTCTCCAAGAGCTCAAACTGCCCCAAAATGAGCCCAAAATCTGTCCCAGCTCCCTGGTCTTGGTGTGGCTTCTCCAAGAGCTCAAACTGCCCCAAAATGAGCCCAAAATCTGTCCCAGCTCCCTGGTCTTGGTGTGGTTTAATGCTGTCACAGCTCATGCAGGGCAAAGGAAGGTGCTAAAGGCATTCCTGGGATACTCCTGTGCTGCTGAATTCCACAGCTGCTGCTCCCAGGTGGGAAATCACCTTCCAGAGGAACTGGAAATGATCCAGACTGGCACTCTCTGCATCCAGAGCTCATCCCCAGAACAAGTTACACTCATTCCAAGGACTGTGGGCATGGAAACTTTGCAGAGTTCACTGCTCCCACCATGCCACCCCTCAGCTTTTCTTCCCTCTCTGCAAAGTCCTCCAATAATGAACACTTTGGTTCCAGCTCCTCAAAATAAAAAGCAACTTTATTCTGAGATTGCTGAAAACTCCACGAAGTCATTTTTTTCTAGCATGAAACCCTGGAAAGAGGATTTGTAGATAAATTTCTGTTCTCATGGTGAGCACAACTAAATAAAAAAGCCAAATTTCCCACAGAGTGCTGACAAGTCATCCCAAAGTCTGAATGAGAACGGGAATGACTCCATGAGCTTGTCACACTTCCTTAGACAACCCAGATCAGCTTCTTGGCTGCAGAGCACAGTTGTTTAATGTACCAAGAAAGTGGAAATAACTTGTACAAAATGTCAGCAGCACCACGGGGGAGCTCAGAAATCCCACTTGCTGCCAACAAGGTTCAGTTCACTTTTGATACCAGACACGTGCATTCCTTTTCCATGCATTTTCCACATCCTAACCCATTATCAACCCCTCAGAAAGCCTGAGGTCAGAAATCAGCCTGGATCCATGTGACAACATCCTGAGAGCTGAGTTTCATGGGAATTTTAAAAGACAATGAAACCTTTTGCCTGTGGAGTTTCTGTGTGAGAATAAAGAGCTGACCTTGGTATAAAGGAAAGTTAATTTGGTGAAAGGTTGGGGGTTCTGCACAGCTCTAAAAAGGTCCCAGCACCCTCTCTCCAAACAATGTGACTCCTTGGAGAATTTACAGTACATCTGAGGAGCCAGTGACACTTTTAAATTACTTCCTCAACTGATTTTTTTTCCTATTTATATTGCTTTTATTCTCTCAGTTCCTCTGGTGATGCAAAGGCAGTAAGTCCTTGTCACTTCTTCAAAAATAAGTGAGGTCAAGCCCTAATCAGTGCCACGTTCTTGCTCCCAAACAGACCAAGTCTTTGAAACACTCCCAGCTGAGGGATGTGCCCTGCATGGAAAACAGACTCCATTAGCATTTGGAATAAAACATCCATGCAAAACCTTATCTGAGTCTGGCACCTCATGACAGATCCTAATCTCCCCCTCCATCCTCCTGCCTGACTCTTTTTAGGCTGTGTATGATGTGCACAGGGCTTTAGGGGACAGATTTACCACATCCCACTAAAGGCACTTGATTTTCACAGGAATGTCAACGTTATCCCAGGAAATCTGTGCCAGTTGTGTTATCCTGAAACCCTTCAGTGCTCCCACTCCCCTTAAAGACTAAATTCACAACAAAAGAGACGTCAAAATTAAACACTTGGGCAGGGAAAGAAAAACATTTCCCAGACTTGGTTTATGCTGAATGGAACAGAGAATTTGTCAGGGGGATGAGCTGCACACAACCCCCTCACTGCTGGAAAAAACAGCCCCTGGGATAAGGCACCTCCAGGTGCTTTTCCAATTCCTCAACATCAAAACATTCCAACTCCTGAACACGAGCACAGAGCAACACAAGAGTTTCCTGCACAGACTCACTTTCTCACAATGTCTTTTGCCATTTCTGAGATCTGGCTCCACTCTTCCTCTGGGAACTCGAAGCTTCCCGTCATGATCTTTTTCCTCATGTCCTTGGGAATCGTCCTGCTGTGGTGCTTGGAGTAGAAGGGGGGGTACCCACACAGCATCACGTAGATAATGACCCCCAGGGACCACAGGTCACAGCTCTGCAAGCAAGGAAAGGCTCACTGTGGGGAGCAGCTTGCAGCAGACAGTGAGGAGTTATGATAAAAGTTCTGTGTGATTCCCTAAAGGAACAGAACCAGCTCAGCTCCTCCTCCAGATCCACCTCCATGGATAAATCTGGCTGCAGCTCCGAGCTGAACAACTTCCAGGTGGTTGGGAATTGGCTGGGAACAGCCAGGGCTGCAGAGGTGTGAGAGGTTTATTGCCCCTCTCAGGATACCTGAATCCTACTCCCCCAGTCCCAAAAAGAAATCCAGTTGTCTACAATGGGAGATTGAAAACAGAACAAAGGAACCAGCAGGGATATTAAATCAGAGCTGTCTGTGGTGACAGCCAGGGAGAGGAAGGAGCCAGGAGCAGGACTGGGTTGCTGTGGAAGGACAGAGCACCTGGACAGACAGCACCTGGAAGGACAAAGCTCCTGGAAGCCTCTCAGTGTCTGTTCTGGGGAGCCAGGCCAGTGCCAGGTGCTGCTTTTGCAGAATCACACTTGGGGACAAGGCCCTTCCCTCAGCAGCCTTTTCAGCCAGTGCCACCAGGGCTGCACAGATCCACTCTTCACATGAAACATGAAAAGAAAAGCACTCCCACCTTGGAAATCCCAAATCAAGGGACAAGAGAGGGAAGAAGAAACTCCATATTGAAAACATTATTGGCAAATTCTAAGGAGTTCAGGAACAGAAGTGTCTGCTACAACCACCAACCTGGTTCTCCAGGATGGAGAGAAGCAGTCAGAGCCCTGAAGAAGGCAGATTTGTGATGCAGACTAATGAATATTTGCTTTAACTCTCTCTGTGAGGCTACTAAATGCTAACACTGTGTATCAAACACCAGCTCAGGCACATGGTGGAATAAACAGCCATCCCTAAAGCTGGAATCAAGGGCAGATCCTTATCAGAAAACTTGAATTAAAACTGACACACCCAGAACACTCAGTGGTTCAAGCACTGCTCAGCCAGCAGGAAACAGTGATGATAATAAGGAGGAAAATGTTTTGGAATGCCCCAAAAAAAGATTGTGACCTTTCAGGACATTTCCTGCTATGATTTTGCCAAGATTCCAACAGCTACACAATAAATTCTTGGTTGTTTTCCAGAAGATCCAGGTACAGAGCAGTTTCTGGCACAGCTGCCTGAACAAGGAATGCTCTGCACATCCAGAAACTCTGGCAGCAGGAAAGAGATTCCCTTGAACAGAGGTGAAAGAACTTCCCTCATGGCCTCACTCCAGCAGAATCATTCTACTCTCTCCAAAATCTTGTTCATATTTAGAGCTCCTTAAGAGCATTCCTTTATTAGAGGATCATTAATTAGGTTTGCACTAACTGTGCATTTTATTATTTGCTCTATCAGAAGCACCAGTGGGGTGGGGAAGACTTTTAAAGATGCTTCCCAGCTCACCTTGTTGTAAGTGTAGGGGGTTGGAGAGGTGGGGATAATACCAGACTTTTCTTTCTGATGTCTTCTTTGTGCCTCCAATACCTGGTGAGAGGGGTTATAAAAACAAACAAACAACAACAACAAAAAAATCCATCTCATGAACAGGCAACACAACCAGCAAAGCCTGTGCCAAAGATTTCTGATGATTTTCCATTTAGGAAACTTACTCCATCTACTGAAGATGACCAAACTCAAATTCTTCTCCCTAAGAAAGACTGGAGCTTTCTACATGGGGAAAATACTAAAATAACTAATATTTCAGGGCACTGAGATCTCCAGTTCTGCCTGAATTAAAGCAGTTGCTCAGAACCTCCAACCCCTCCATGCTTAGAACCAGAACCTAAAGTGTGTTTGGAGAGTAATCCAAGCTCCAGAGTTGCCCCTTTTTGCTAATCCCAGAACAAATCCCATCAAATGTGTCCCTTGCAGATCCAGTCTGTGGGCTTGGGTTGCAGGGAGCCCCAGCAGGCTCCAGCTGAGGAGGAATTTTCAGGGCATGCTCTGATCTCTGAGTTGCCCTTCCCAGTGATTAAAGACTGCCCAGCACTGCAATTAAATCTCCATCTGCAGCTGCTTTTCATTTTCTCCAGGACTCCAACACAAAGGACAGGAGAGAGGGGGAAAGCAGCACTACAAAGAGGAGCCTGTGTGTAATTATAGATTGTGTTTAATGACAGGGGGACAAGGCCAAGGTGCCCAGGTACCAACCCTCTGCCACTGCCCTTTGTGAGCAACCAGCTTTTGAGAACCTTTTTGTTCCAGCAAAGTCCTTTTAATGGGATCCTGAATGAGCTTGAGCTGGAAGAAGGATGGCAAAGCAGGGATTTCTCCAAAGCTGCTGCTTTAGTACAGCTAAAGGCCAATTGTCACCATCAGTGCTGAGCAGAGTCTGGGAAATTTGCCTTATCAACAGATCCCTGTGGCACTCCAGCTCCAGAGTGGAGTGATTCCTGCAGATTCCTGCACTCAGAGCCCTTCCCAGGACAGCAAAAGGGGTTAAAATGATGTGGATATGGAGGCTCAGGCAATAAATGATCCCCTTTTAGCCCAGAGCAGGAACTGGTTGTTACCTGAGGTGCTACATAATAGGGAGTGAACTGGGGTGTCATCAAGTCACCTTGGTCTACTTTGGCAAACCCAAAGTCACACAATTTAACAGGTGCATCCTAAAACAAGGAAAAGAGGCTTTATTAGACATTTAAATCTCATCAAATCAGCTTTTCTAGCACATAATTCTCCCTCTGTCCTCATCTCACCTTTTCCAAACATCCACCTCATTGTATTTACACCCTCACACTCCACCAGGCAGCTGAAAGGTCACAAACTGACCTTTCAAAACAGAGGTTTTGCTTTTCTGGGTGCTCTGGGGCAGGAACAGCCCCCTCAGGGATTGGGAAAGCATTGAGCCCCTTGTAGGGGGGGTCACTGCATATCCAGGCTGGTTGTGAGCAGGAGAGACAAAGAATTGCTTGGATCTATCAAAGCACCTCTAGGTAGAGGGTCAGAACATGCTGATGAGGGGGCAGAGGTGGAAAGCCTGACTCCTATTTAACAAAAGGGACTCACTGCCCTCCAAGGACATCAGGGGATGGAAAAGCACTGAGCCCATCCAGGTGATTCAATTTTGTCACCAAAACATTGATGTTTTTACCACTTGATGTTGATTTATCACTACTCTGAGAGTCACCCTTGAGCCACTTTACAAAATTCAGCAGCAAAAGAATTCCAAATGTTCATCTTACCAGAGAGTTATCCTTGAAGAGGAGATTCTCAGGCTTGAGGTCTCTGTGTGCAATGTTTAGTGAGTGGCAATGCTGCAAAGCCAAAGCTATCTGGAAAAGGGCACAATAAATCAGCTACAATCACCGACCTCCTCCTGCAGCCTGGACATTTATTTCAGCTTTACAAAGGACATTTCCAACCCCAAACATTTTCACTCCACTTGGGTGGAGTTCTGAGCTAGCACAAGCCTGATTCTGCTGGGCAGTGGTGCAGTGAAGTGACAACTGGGACATGAATCCCACAGAAAACAAAAGCCAGGCTGGCCTGGGCTTCCCAAGCACCTCAGTTTGAGAACTCAGGGCATGGAGAGCCCCCCAGAGTGAAGCAGGTGGTGCCAGTGCCCCTTCCCTGCTGTGCCAGGGCTCCAGGGTGCTGCCCCTGCCCAGCAATTCCACCCTGCTGAGCACTCAGCAGTGAGTTCCTGCTTCAGGATTCCAGGGGATAACTCACTGCACTCCTGCCTGCCTGGAGATCCAACACCCAGGCAGATTTATTCCTTAATTTTGGATGGTGCTGCCTGCATTCTGAATCATTCTGTGGATATCCCACAGAAATGCAGTCCTGGATTCTTTCAAGGATGCTTTAGGAACCTGCAATCAGGGACTGCACATTTCCAAGTGCAATTCATTTCAAGAAAAGCCAAGTATAAATATTTAAACAGCATTCCTGAGACAGAAGTGAGGCACAGCCTCACAATCCTTATTTGGAAGTGCCCCTGCTGGATTCTGTAGGATCCTACTCAAGTTTAGAGTCCTTAAAAAACTCCAAATTACTGTCACAAGAGAACTTCACTGCTAATTTAGCTCAGCAATAAATATAAACACATTCCCAGAGAAAATGAGGCAGTGCTGTGACAAGTTTTAACCATTCCTGGGTAGAAGACAATGATGAAGAACCACTAGAGAAAAGAATTTTAGAGAGACTTTCACATTTCAAACTTCATTTCTATAAACATTAAAGCAAAGAGTTACTTGAGACATGAATAACCCAAGTGTACACACAGAATTCAAATCAAAGTCTTGACTTCTGGTAAAGTTTTACAATACTTCCCCACCAAGTCAGAATCAAACAGCCCAAAGGATGTCAAACAAACTGTCAAGAATAATTCTGTACTTCCACCTCATTTCTTTGTTGGATGAGACCAAAAAGTAGCAGCACAATTAGCATTTCATTAGAAACAAGTCAAAGCACAAAAGTAACAGGAATTTTTTTGCCCCAGGTTCAAATATTCTGTCTCCAGCTGAGGGGAACTGGGGATCCCAGCACTGAATTCCACAGAGATCCTTCTGAGGAAGGATCAACACCACCAGCAGCAACAAAAAAAACCTGCTGGACACCAAAACCCCCTGCAGAAACCACCGTGGAGGTTATAAAACACAGCACTCAGGAGTGAGCTGGGAGAGAAACGGTGAAGGAAAAACAAATTGGGACAAACAGACACAAAATCAGAACAAACAGACACACTCCTTGGGATCTTCCAGGAATTCCATCAGCCCAAGCCCAGAACCCAGCCTGAAAACCCCTGGCCCAGAGGAGAGAAATGCCAAGGGCGTGATGGAGATTCCACAGCTCGGGAGTCCTGCTGGAGGCAACACTTTTAGGACAAGAGGAATGACAAAATTCTCTTGGAAGTCTTCTCTAGAGCAGGTGTGGAGAAGCAACGTTAAGCACAGCAGACCCAGAGAACAAGCCCACACCTTCAATCCTTTATTCCTAGTAAAGCTTTGGCATTGTCACTTATAACAAAGCAGGCAATGATCATCGGATCAGAACTGAGGATTCTTTTATTTAATCCTTTTTTCCCACCCTTCCAGCCCCAGGAATTGTCCCTACTTCAGCCAGAGCATGATGGATTTGCTGGGACAGGGGGTGACTTGCCTGCTTTGTTACTTGGCTCGCTTGCTTCTCAGTAAAGTGCCGGTGCTGGCTGATTCTGTGGAAGAGCTCTCCCCCTTCCATCATCTCCATTACAATTAGGAGCCGAGCCCTGTTCAAAAGCATTTCATGTTGTTACATTAAAAAAAAAAAATCATCCAAAAGAACAGAATTGCTAAGCTAAGAATGCATATTTCACACAAACACTGCTTTCTCTCTGTGCTGGTTTTTTTTTGGGGGGTTATTTTGGTGCTGTGGTTTTGCCTTTTTGAGTCTAAAATCTGTAGGATTTTCTGGTTCCCACCAGGAATCTCCAGTTTGTTCTTCCTGATGGGCTCCTGCACCCAGCTGGAACAAACTGCACATGGATACATCCAGCTGCACCCAGGATGGAGCTGGAAGCCATGTGGACACTCCAAGGGATAACTCTGCCCTCAAGGAACTGCACAGCTTTTGAGCCTGGATCCCTCATTATTTTCATTTACAGCTTTACTGCCATAATTATGAAGGATAAAAAAATAGGAAGGTGGAGACCAGGGCTGCCAGATCCTCAAGGAATTAACTCCCAGTTCCCACCACACAGCAAAATCAGCTACACCAGAGCCTAAGCCAGGTCTCAGCTCTTTCACTCTCCCAGCTCTGATGATTTTCTCCACTAAGATCCTATCAGAAGACAATCTTTTCATCCTAATATAATAATGCACCAAAAAAAAAAAAACCCAAAAAATCACTCTGCTCCGTGTTTTCCTGTGTTCATTTTTAGCAGGACAATGCACTGAGAGTTTTCAGGGCTGAATTTCATATTTTTAGAAACAACTCTTTCACGCAATGCAGACTGAATCAATGGAAAACCTAAAAAATGGAGATGCATTCAAAACAGGGAGTGAAGGAGGCAAAAGAATTTCAATACACAAAAGTCAAGGGGGAAAAAAAAACTAACACAAGAGCTGCTGTGGTCTGCAGGATAATTATTATACCTGGGACCCCCTTTAAATAATAATTTAGTGATTAAAACCAAAACAAACAAACAAAAAAAAGCAAACTCCACTATACCTTGGGCTAAACATGGAAAGCAAGCGGTGGGAATGAATCACCCTATGTAATCTTACCTGGGGCTGGATTCATGTGGGAACTGCACACTGTTAGCATAAACTTCAATTATTTGAACAATATTGGGATGTGTTGCACACATCATGTGCAGACGTACCTTGAAGAGAAGGGAAGAGCTGTTACTGCACACGGGGACAGGCAGCTGAGCCCTGCTGATGTTGGGATAAAAACACCCCAGGCTGGCCCCCAAATCTGGGACAGATCATGGAATCACACACAGAGCTCTGGGAAAAGCTCTGTCTTGGAGTTCTTTATGCAAATTTAAAGACAGAACCAGCTTTAAAGTAGCAATGCAGGTGCAAGTGGAAGTGAAAATGAATGAATAAACACTAAAATTCCATCATCTGGTTTGTTTCATGGCTAAGCATTCACAACACCTGGAACATCACTTCCTTTCCCAACATTCAGCAATTTCCCCCACTTTAAAGCTCCCAATCAAGCCAAGTCTCAGTGGTTTTTGTGCAGAGATGATTTTTAGGGGAATTCTAAAGGAGAATTTGCTCAGTAACAAGAAATGGAAGTTGCCTAAACCTCGAGGACAATTAATCCTTCTTTAAATTCCCAACAGCTTGGAGGAGTGCCCTTCATTCCTCAGGCTGACAGTCTGGCACCTCAGGAACTCCCAAGCAGTGTCAGAAGCTCCTTTAGCTCCTGGCACATGGAAAAATCCATTTCCAGAACAACCTGAAGCATTCTTGGAGCAGTGACATCCAAGAGTGAGACGTATGGAAACAAAATTCCCTCTCAAACTGGTTCCGTTCCATTACAGGGAGAAGAACAGCTTTAAAATACAGCTCAATTAACTATAAACAAATATCTGGAAGCACAGCCAGCAAATGGGGGTTTGGTGGTGGGGTTTTTACATTTAAAACATCCCAACAACTGCAGTTTTTTTGGAGAGAAAAGCAGGAACTGTACCTCATTTCGAGCTTTTGGACGATCGAGGAGGATTTTCAGTGCAAAGCGTTCTTGGGAGGATTTTTTCATGCAGACTCTGGTATTACAGCAACA
This sequence comes from Phainopepla nitens, assembly GCA_013400175.1. Taxonomy (NCBI): domain Eukaryota; kingdom Metazoa; phylum Chordata; class Aves; order Passeriformes; family Bombycillidae; genus Phainopepla; species Phainopepla nitens. The sequence goes on along the minus strand of VXBQ01010067.1, from coordinate 50,386 downwards.
AAATCATTCAGTCAGCAAGGAGGTTAAAAAGAGACACCTGAAGCAGTTGATTTGTAGCTCTGAGTTTGCTCTCCACGTGGGAATTCCCAGCAATGCCCCCAGTCTGGGATACACAGGGAACAGCCCAGCTCTCAGCCTAAATTCAGCCTCAAGAGAGATTTTGGATGGAAATAACCCAAAGCACACCTGAACACCCCCAATGTTAGGATAAATAAAGTGTTTGGAACAGATAAAGTGGTTTGGGAAGGAAATCCTCATTTTTGCTGATTTTTTTTCTCCTTTTCTCCCCATTCAACAATTGAGGAAAGGGCCCATGTTTGAACGGGCAGCCAGAAGAATAAAGCACAAAATGGGTGTTTTAATGACACAAAGAAAGTGAGGAGAACCCAGTCAGGAAGATAAATGATGGGAAAGACAAAGGGAGCACCCAGGAACAGCAGCACAGTGGTTTTCCAGCACAAATCCCATTCCCTGAAGGGAGAGGCCTTGCTGGAAAAGTGTTTCCCTTCCCAGAGAGCATTCAAGGGTCAGAAATCCACCAGGAGCAGGGCTGGGATGCAAAACCAGCAGCAGTCTCTGCTTTGGGCTGATGGCAAGAGCTGGAAAAACAACAGGGAAAGCAGGAAAGGGGCTCAGGAGCCAAGGCCAGGGGGTCAGGAGGAATTTCTGTTGGCATTATCCCACAACCAACTCCTGCTCCTGCCTGCCTGTGAGAACACACCAGGACAGGGAAGGGAGGAGAAGTTTTCCTTCCCAAATTCCCCCCCCCCAAAAAAGACAAAACCCCCTCCTGCACGACCCATTGTTGTTTGGAATTTTCCATTTCTATCCCATTTATAAAATACTCACTGACTCCTCCACAGGTCAGGCACAATTCCAGGAGGGTTCCCTTACCTAACAGGCCCACTGATCCCAGCTCCCAGCTTCTGAGTCCAGTTAATGTTGTATTCCTCTAAAATGGAGGTTTCCTGTTCAGGAAGGAGCAGGAGGAGGAAAAACACAGTCAATAAATACATAATAAATGAAATTATTACAGCCTTTCCAAAAAAAACCCACCTCAGCAAATCTGAGTGTAAAAGTACCTGCTGAGGAGTTTGCTTTCCTGAGGACAAACAAACATAAATACAAATATAAATACAAATACAAATCAATGTTCATTATTTACCTGATTAAAATTGTTTCTGTGCAGCTGGAATTTGAAAACAGGGTTATTGAGAGCAGTAAATGTGATTTTGTGGTTTTAATACCCCAAGTGTAACAAGGGCAACCCTCCCTGCCTCAGTTCCAGCTTCCTACCTATAAAGGATCAATCACAATAAAACAAGGAGCCCATTCCAGCATTAAAATGTTTTGGTTTTTTTTTTTTTTTTTGGGCACAGAAAATAGAAAATTGCAGGTTTCAAACCTTTGGAACCCTCACACTGTAAATTAAACCCAGCTTGATTAATTTGAGATTTTTCTGATCATGAACCAGGCTCCTTTTGTCCAAATCCCCACAAACAGAGCTGGGTTTTGTTAGGCCACAGCTTGGGTGCTCTCAGGCTTAACCACATCCCAGGGCAGAGCTCAGAGCTTTGATGGATGCCCTGAGCTGGGCCTTTGTTCCTTTATTAAATTCCTGCCTCTGGCTCAGGATAAATCACAGCAAAAGGAGCTGCAGCAGCAGCAGCACCGGGGAAACTTAAGGAAAAATAATTCCCAAATACACTGGAAATTCCTGGAAAAGGCCACCCCTGAAGGTTTTATAAAGGAAGGGGCAGGAATCTCAGTGGATCCCAGAAATCTGTGGTTTCCAGGAGGAGCTGAAAGGAACTCCTTATCAATTCAAGTCAGATAAATTTCACTTGTGAGGAGCCTGTTGGGGAAAAGCTGATTTAATTTTCCTGGTATTCAGCTGCAGAGAACTGAAGGCAGCAGAGGTGAGGTGAAAGCACAGTTTTAGGAGGGCATTAATGAGCATTTAATTTCTGTTTCCTATTCTGTGTATTTGCTGTTGTTTTAAAGAAAAAAAAACCCAACAATTTTATGTGCTGCACTTTTTCAATCTGGATCCCAACCTTCATCCCAAAGCAGCTTTAACTCAAGAGGTTAAAATGAATAATTAAGAAACACAAATGACACCAAATGCAGGATTTGGGAGTTTTGATGCCCAGCAATTCCCAGCATCACTTCCAGGAAATGGCAGCTCCAACTTCAGCAGCAGCAATTCCCAACCCTGTCATGGAAAAGTTGGGCTCCAGCACCTTGGGGGTCTTTTCCAACCATAAAGATTCCATGATTTTGATCCCAAACAGCTGGAAATGCTCCAAAAGCACCAATGTGTTGGAAAATATCCAAGTGTTCCAGCTGGGAAGCACACAGGTTTGGATTCTGTGGGTGTGGAATTCCTGGAATCTGGGAATCACAGCTCCAAACTGCCAGGAACCTGAAACTCCTGAGGGCTCCTCACGTGAATTTTCAGGGGGAAAAAGGGGATAAGGACATGAAATATCCAGGATTACAGAGAAGTTTCACAGCCATGTGCAGCTGGGATCTCTCCAGCAGCAAAATTCCCTCCCACCAAGCCTCAGCCAGGAGCTCAGGCACTGTCCCAGAGCCTGGAGAAGCAGAATTCCCAGAGCTCTCCCAGCCTGGATCCCCCCAAACTGCTCTCACACAGCCCCTTCTGAGCTGCTGATGTGGAAGGGCTCTTCCAGCCTCCCTGCTTCCATGATTCCACTGGATATTGATGGGAAAAAGGTTTGAAAATCAGGAGTTTTGGGAGTCAAGGGGTGCTTGAAGGAGTGCAGGCTGCTGCTGCTGGGCAAACTCCATGGATCCGAGCAGGGAAATGCTGGGAACAGGGAATTCCCTTCCTGCTCCTTCAGTCTCTCCTGGATTCCCAAACGTGGATCCCTGTCCTGGATCCCAGACCAAGCAAACCTGACCTAAACCAAGGATGTGAGAAGCAAAATAATCAGCATAAAGGATAAAAGTACTGGATTATGAGACAGAGTCAGGCTGTGGCCAGAATTCCAGGGATTTGCCCAAGGGAGTTTTGGTTGAACCCCTCAGGTCAGGGAGGAGCAGGAGCACAGAACTGTCCCAAAACTTCCACAGCTGCTCCAGCTTTTTAGCTTTAAGCCCCAAAAGTTCTGATGGGGACCTTTCCCTTCTCAGGAAATACCACAGAAATACTTAAATCCTTTTTTTCCAATTATTTTCCAAGCCTCCAGGACGGCTCCTTCCCTGGAGTGTGCCAAGAAAAAGCAGAGGGAACAGCTCTGACACTTGATCTCAGGGGTTAACTAAAACCTCCTTAGATTTCCTTCCACTCTGGGCTCTTTTAGTGCCAATCTCACAAATTTCCAGCCTGGAAAAGGCTTGGAGCACCCTGGGATGGTGGAAGGTGTCCCTGCCCACGGAGGGGGTGCAATGGGATGAGATTTAGGCTCCCTCTAAGCCAAAGTTCTGCCGGATTAATCGATTACACACAGAAAAGAACCTGCAGAGAGGTTGGAAAACATGGATTTACATCCCTTTATCCCAAAAGGGAACTCCCCAGCTGACACCCAGCCAGGCACAAACTCCAAACACACAAACCCCACACCCCAGAGCTGATTTTTCCTGGCAGCACCCGAGCAGCAGCTCAGGGAAGGCTGCCTGACACCCCAGCCACCAGGAAAAGGGAACAGGGGCCGGGAAAGAGAAAGGGGTGAGGAAACAGGGTCAGAAACAGGGCTCTGAGCGCTGGAAAACGTGGGGAAATCCTCTTTAAGAACAGGCTGGTCCTTGGTGTTTGATCTTTGGTGCTTGCAAGACAAACCAAATAGATGTAATCAATAACACAGAGCAGCCAGCAAGCTTTGAGAGGCACCCAGGGGTTAGAAAACCAAATTATTGGTGCTGGAATTGCCTCGATAAGGTTTGGGGCTTGATGTGTTTCAGAGACATTAGATCCAGGAAAGGTGAGCAAAGCTTGGGAAGAAGGATTTGGACAAAAGGAATGCAGAACTTCTGGGCCAGGAGGACATTGGGCAGAACCCCCAAGATAAGGAAGAAATTAAAAAACCCAACTTCGTATCTGTGTTGAAATCAGCTCCCACTGGGGAAAAGAGAATTCGGGAATTCCAGGGAATTCCAGCAGGGACAGATCGCGACCAGCTCAGAGGCGAAGGCACAGAAGCAGCGAGCGTGGCCCTAATTACC
>VXBQ01010067.1:23260-45365 GCA_013400175.1 Phainopepla nitens | reverse complement strand
TGGGCGGGAGAGGGTGTAAAGCGAAATCTCGCGAGATTGCGGTAGACGAGACCTAACCAGAGGGATTGGCGCCCGCCCGGTCTCGGAGGTCTCGCGAGATGTCGGGGCGCCCGCTGGTCTCAGGGGCCGGCTGGCTGGAAGTCTCGCGAGATCTCGGGTGCCCGCGCGCCTGAGGGGGAATGGTCGCCCTCGGGGCCGTGAGGGGAAGCGGCGAGAGGGAGCCTCAGAACCCGCTCAGAACCCGCTCAGAACCCGCTCAGAACCCGCTCAGAACCCGCTCGGTGCCCTCCGGCTGGGCACGGACCGTCCCCTCCCGCAATCAAACCATGGCCGTGTCTCCCAGGGCAGCCCCGCCGCCCTCCCTTAGGCTCAGACCCCCCTCACAGCTGCAGCCGCGCTGGGGCAGGTACCGCCTATCGTTTTCCTTGCAACATTAAGGCTACACAAGGACGGCGGGCAGGGCAGAAAGTCAAGAGAAAATCCTTCCAAATAATGGATGCAGGAAGTTGTGTGCACTTGGGCTCACTGGCACAAACCTCCTACAAAAGTAAGGTTGAATGCACTGAGACAAGAAATGTTTATTGTGGCTACAACGAGCAGGACGGAACAAAAAAAACCCACTTTTTCCTCACAGATTTCACGTTGCTCCCTGGCCCAGGTTCACTTTACTCACAGAAGAGAAACATAGTTTATAGAACAAGGGTTACAGACCTAATTCTGTAAGCCAACATATACTGGCTATTTTCCACTATATAAATCCTCCTAGGCTAAACAAGCATTTAAGCGATTTTTTTTGGGAAAAATAAGCTTATTTATCTCTCTCTAGAGATGTAAAGATCACACCCCTCTCCTATGAGTGATTGCACCCACATAATACCTACCCAAAATGTACCCAAAGTAACCACCCATCCTGTTAGTGCTCAGCCACCTGTATTTGGTATTTGAAAAAGATAAAGCCAAGTAGGTTTGTTTCTTTTTTTTTTTTTTTAAACAAAAGCTCCTTTTAAACACCTAAAAAATACCTCTTAATGCAGAGTTAGGTATTTTTGCACACTAAATTTTGTGTGTTGAGCTCTCCTTTGCGTGTCACGAAGCCGCATCGCTATTTTTCAAATTCCTGCAGAAGCTTGCTGTCCTTTAGGAGTTCTTCTGTGGAATTTTGATTGTCACCTAGGGGGAAAAGAAAAAAATAATAATTTTCAGGAGAGTTTTCAGGAGTATTCACTGGAAAGCTGAGAGGCAGGAGCAAACCCAGTGAATCCCAGTCAGGGATGGGAAAAGCCCGAGGAGAGGGGGGAGCTCCAGGTTTGGTTTCATCTCTCAGCCGGGCCCACAGCAGTGGCACGGAGAGGATTTGGAGCTGCACAGAGGGTTGGCAGGGGGTTGGGTGCAGAGCTACTCACGTTTTTCACCTCCACATAGGCCTCCAGGCCGTACTCGCCCAGCTCCCGGCCATTCCCAGAGGCTTTGTAGCCACCGAAGGGAGCCTGGGCACCAAACACGTCGTAGCAGTTCACCCTGGAGTGGAGAGCGAGGGTGGAACAGCTGCAGCTCAGGGAGGAGCCCCCCCTGGCAGCCCAGGGGTGCCTCAGCTGGCCTGGGTGGGATTTCTGGGCAGCATTCCTGTGGCTGTCCGTTCCCTCAGGCAGCAGGATTTACCAGCTAGGACACGGGACACGGTGGAACCCACCAAGGGCCAATGGCCACTTTGCCACCCTCAGCTGTGACTCCCAGGCATCCAGGGGCAGGCACAGCTTCTCTGGGCAGCCCGTGCCAGGGTCTCACCTCCCTCACAGGGAGGAATTCCTTCCCAACATCCCATCTAACCCTGCCATTCCCTGTGCCCTGTCCCTCCATCCCTTGTCCCGAGTTCCTCTCCAGCTCTCTCCTGGAACCCCTTTAAGCACTGGAAAGGGTTTTAAGTTCTCCTTGGAGCCTTTTCTTCTCCAAGTTGAACACTCCCAGACAAAAACTCCCACAGGAGAGATGCCCCAGCCTAGATAAATAAATACATATAAAAAAAATACACCTAAATTTTACCGAGTTCCCGTTACACCTGTAGCACCGACATACAAAACTAAACCCGAAGGAGAGCCAGGCTACCCAAGACCAAGCCCAGAGAGCCCTGGCAGTGGCCAGGGAGGCTCCCAGCAGCCGTGGGAGGCAGTGCAGGCTCACCAGACCGTCCCAGCCCGCAGGCTCTGTGACACAAAGTTGGCCTTGTCCAGGTCCTTGGTGAACACGGCGGCTGCCAGCCCGTACTTGGAGTCGTTGGCTCTCTCGATGACCTCCTCGATGGTTCTGAATTTCAGGATCTGCATGACCGGCCCGAAGATCTGCAAAACCCGAGCGGAGCGTGGGGAGATCTGTGTGAAGGGAGCCCAGGTGGGTGCTGGGGGGCTGTGTGTGTGTGTGCTGGAGTGCCACACTCTGGGTTTATTGGCCCACTTTCACCGTTCCACAGGAAGTTCTTCTGACAAGGTAAGAGATGGGGCTGCTAGATGCTTTTATTAGTTTATTTTATCCTCTGCATGGAGCAAAAAGCTCTTTCACAGGTGTAGAAAGACCTCTCTTGAGGTCTTTTACAGGTGTTGAAAGCTTGGCTAGAAGCCACAGGACTCTAGTTTGCATTGTCCTTTAAAGACTTATTAACCAAGAGAATATTGACAACTAGGATGTTTACATTATTAAACCAATAATAAGAGATTTCATCTAGCAATAACTTGACCTTTTCTGACCAATCTTGTTCTGCTACACAAATCTATTCTGCAGACTTCTTGTCACCTTTGTAGCTACTTCTATTCTCTCTATCCAGCTTAACAGGTCTCTATTTTGACTACAAATCCACATTCTTGCTTCTAGCACCTAAGCTTGGAAGCTTCTCCCAGGCCCTTAGCTCAAACCCTGGGTTCAGTTCTAAGTTGGGCCCACAGGCCCAGTGTTTTGCAAACTCCCTGCTTTTTGGATCCCAACACCACAGGACGTGAAACTCAGCATCACTTCCCCTGTTACAAAGGGTGTAACCAGGAGGGAAGATGATGTAACACTGAGGAACCTCGAGTTTCACAGGGCACAAACAGCCAGGGGGGTTTTGCACCAAGAGGGGACAAAATGCCACGGGGTGGGAGGGGAGGTGCTGCAGGACTCACCTCCTCCCTGGCAATGGTCATGTTGTCCTGCACGTCCCCAAAGACAGTGGGCTGGATGAAGTAGCCCCTGTCTGCAGCGGGGTTGCCACCACACAGCAGCTTGGCTCCCTCCTTCTGCCCAGTGCTGATGTAGCCCAGGATCTTCTTGAACTGCTCCTCATCCACCTGAGAGCCAGGAGGGGACACAAGTCAGCTCCTCCTGGACAAAGGTTCCACTCCCACCCGCTGTGCCCTAGCAACCCCTTCTATCAACAGGCTGCCAAGCAATCTCTAAAGGGCAATGATCATTTTTCAATGCCAGCACTGAGTTTTGGAATCATCCCAATGGTAAATTACCTCCTCCCTCCTGCACCAGTGATAATGGGCACAATTCAAATTACCTTAATCAATAGATAAAGGATATCCCATTCTAAGCCACACAGGGACTCAAGGTTGGGACCATTTGATGAGATAACAGCTCAGGGCATTTCCTGCTCTTACCTGAGGCCCCTGCTCAGTTTTGAAGTCAAAGGGGTTTCCAACCACCCTGGCCTTGGCCTTCTCCACGCTCCTCTCCACAAACTCGTTGTAAATGTCCTCCTGCACGTAGGTCCTGGAGCCAGCACAGCAGCACTGCCCTTGGTTGAAGAACAGGGCAAAGTGGGCTTGATCCACAGCCCAGTCCACTAGGAAGAGAAAACAAATAAGGAAATAAACCCAACTGAGCCTGTGACTCCTTTAGGACAGTTATCACAGAGACTGTTGGGGATACAAAGTCCTTTCAATTGGCAGCATTTGCCATGGGTTGGTAGGGCAGGAGTTACAGACTTAATTATTTATTAAAGCACCCCAGATTAGAGAAAAATATCTAACCTGAGGCAGGTTACAGTTCTCACTGGAAATTATCAGGTATTAAGGATTAATTTTCTTCCTTACTTAACTGCCACATAAAAGCATGCGTTGGCTCATCAAGGCCAAAAATGAGTTTATATGCAAGGGATGAAGGAAGCAGGACTTCATAGGAGAAGAAAAGAATGGTGTGCTCCAAGAGAAATGAAAACAAAACTGGAGCAAGGACTGGAGGAAGATCCTGAAACAATTCTTTTTTGTTGGTAACTGAACTACCCAGCCCTGGGAAAAGAAGTGGGAGTGAAGAAGTGCTGATACACAAATGCAGCAGCTGCGGCAGGAGGCACGGAGTGCTGGTGCCAGGGCTAGAGCCTCACACTGGAGAACTTTCCTTCCTTTTCCCTCCCCCTCCAGCTCTGCTTGGAAGAAGCCAAGGTGAAAGGCACAGATCAAACATGGCCCAGCAGCTACTCACTGTCTGCATCGGACATGATGATATTTGGGCTCTTCCCTCCAAGCTCCAGGGTCACCCTCTTGAGGTTACTTTCTGCTGCAGCCTTTTGGATCAGGTGTCCAACCTGCAGGGAGAGCAGAGCAGGTGTTGGGATTAACTCCCACATCAGCAAAAGAGCTCTGGGTTCACATCTCAGTCAGCATTTCCTGGTAATCCCCTCATTGTCAGGGCTTTAAGTCTGCCCAGAGTTTCACCTCCAGTGAGAAGCAGCTCAAGGGGAACAATAGGAAATATTCTAAAGAATCAAATCAGAACAAAAGAGTCTTATGTAATGCAAATGTACATCTCATGCCCGGAATCAGCTTTAAATGAGGTGTAGAAGGCAAAGCGCCTTCAGTATTTTATCCAGCTGAGATTTTCCCAAGGGCTGAAGGTGCGGGTGCTGCCTTACCTCGGTGGAGCCGGTGAAGGCCACTTTGTCAATGTCCATGTGGGAGGAGATGGCAGCTCCTGCCGTGGGCCCAAAGCCAGGGATGATGTTCACCACGCCCGGGGGGAATCCAGCCTGGCAATTCCCAGCAGGACACAGCAGCATTATTGCTTTTACCAGCCCAGGCTTTCACTCCCCTCCTGTTTGTGACACTCAGGAGACCTCCCACCAGCAACAGCCTTTACTCCTTTGATTTCTCCTTTGATTTCCTAGGGTTTTATTTTAAAGCTGTTTGAAAAACCAGGACAATTCCTCTTCCCACCCCACATCCCAAGCACAGTTTGAAGGTGTACGTTCACATATAATCAGAGGTACATGTTCACTCTCTGATCACCCTGAAGTTCATTATCCCATCAAACCTCAGAGTCCTTCCCTAATCAGGACTTACATCATCTGCACATGCCATTTATATGAACAAGGGTTTGGGGTTTTTTTGCTAAATCAACTGCTGAGAGACCCAGAACAACCCAACCTTCCTGCAGACAGCCCCTCCCTGCAGCAGGGATGGAATCCTGGCCTGGTCCTCACCTCTTTGATCAGACTGGCCACGTAGAGAGCACTCAGGGGGGTTTGCTCTGCCACCTTCATCACAACCACATTCCCAGTGGCCAGGGCAGGCCCCAGTTTCCATGCTTGCATCAACAGTGGGAAGTTCCACTAAAAAACAAGGAGGGATTTGCTGGTGTGAACTTGAAAGTTTCTGCTTGGTCAGTAATTAACCAGTGAGCTCCACTCGAATCAGCACTTAGGGAAGAGTCTTGGATTTTTTTCTCATCACACAAAGTTTTGGGGTTAATTCTAGGTAGCAGTTTAACTTAATTGTGGTTCTGAGTCAGGTAAGTCCTATAAATGGGCTTAAAGCCCCCCCTTTTTTTTTTTTTTTAATCAACAGATACAAAGTAAACCTCACTCAAAGCCCATGAAATCAACAGGCAGTTCTGCACTCCCAGAGTGAAGTAAGAGCCCTCGCAGCTGGTGCAAGCCCAGCTTTGTTTACCCCTGGGAGGAAGCAGAGCTTGGTAACAGAGGGGAACTGACACTGTAACACTGAATTTTTGCAACACTGCAGGAGCTGCTGTTACATTTTACTCACAGGGATGATTTGCCCACAGACTCCCACAGGCTCGTGTCTGGTGTAGCAGAAGAAGTCTCCATCCAAGGGGATGGTTTTGCCGTGGAATTTATCCGACCAGCCTGCAAAGTATCTGGAAACAATAACAATTTGGTCACTGGAATTAAACAACAAGTCTGCTGCCAGCAGAAAAATAAGAGAGGCTTTCTCTTTTTCAGTCACTTCAGACACAGCTCAGTGCAGGTATTTCTCAAAGAGGTGATTTAAAGAATGGACAGCAAATAGAAATATTTGTGTCTCCCACTGCAGTTTCTATGCTGTAACAGATCACCACCAGTTGTGTGACTTGGGGAAGTCAGAGGAATTACAGCAAAAGGTAAATCCAAAGCGTTTGATATGAAACCATCAGCCAGATCCAGATCCCACAGCACCTGAATCTGAGGTAGCTGAACCTGCAGAGATTCAGTTCCATGGGCCAGCTGTGGCCTCCAAACCCACCTGAGACATTTGACCACCATGTCCAAATCCACCAGGTAGGAGATGGCGTAGGGTTTGCCGTTATCCAGAGTCTCCAGGGCCTGCAAAACACAGCCGGGGGAGATCAGTTCCCAGATCACAGCCTGGATCCGTCCTGCACGTTGGCCTTTTGCTCTCAGCTTCCCAAAAGCGCTTCCCCACCCTCTGTGAGTCTGTCCCAAGTCTGAGGTGGGGATGAAGCCCCCAGGCCACCCGAGGGACACCACCCCCGTGGTTCCCAGCCCGCACTCACGGCCAGGTAGGCGCGGTCCCGCTCGATCAGGTCAGCCAGGCGGTTCAGCAGCTTCCCCCGCTGAGACGCATCCATCCTCCTCCAGGGAGAGCCCAGCTGGAACGCTGCCTTGGCTGCCTTCACTGCCTTGTCCACGTCTGCCTGCGGGGGAGCCCAGGCACAGGTGAGAAAGGACTAAGAGCCTCCCTCCCTCTCTGCTGACAACAAAAGCTCTGCCTGCCCTCCAGGAGAGCGCAGCCTGCAGCCACACAGCACAGGAGGCTGCTCCTGCCAGGCTTCGGGGGGAAGAGCCTGCAGCCTTGGCAGCTGCCCCGCTGCAAGGCACTCCTCAACCCCAGGGCAGGGTACAGCCCTGGGCCACTTTCCCCAGGAGCACCAAGCTCTGCACAAACACTGCGGGGTCCCAGCTTTGCCACCCAGGCTGCATCCGTGGGGAGGAAGGAGCAGGAATGGCAGGGGAGCAGATGGGTGCAGCAGCTGTGCAGCCACAACCTCTGCCTGTGCTCATCCTCTGCTATTTCAGCTACACAGAGTGCAAATATCAGCAGGTTATTTCTGCAATATAACCTGCTGGGTTGATATTTGCATCCTAGAACGAGGCATGGGAAAAGCTCTGGAAATCTACTTCTGGCACTTTTTCACAATCCAGTCTAGAGGAGTTTTTTCCTTGATCAGCTGTCTCTGATCCATGATTTTGCCCTGTCAGGGCATTTGCTGGTTCCTCCTTGGTTCCCTGTCCTGGCTTGCTGCAATGGTCTCGCCAGGACAAGCCAGGCTGCCACAGAGAAGCAAACAACAAAGGGTTTCCCTCACTCACTCCTCCCTTGGGGAACACACACAAGTTTCCAGACTGTAGGAAAAACCCCAAATTGCTGGGAAACACCACCTCAGCTCTGCCACAGGCTCCCAGAAGGGCCTTGCATAAGGCAGGCGATGATTACATTACTTTATTCCCCACCAGATTTTTTTTTAAAAGCAGTAGTCAAGGAAGGACACCAGCAGCACTGAAAGTGGAATTTGCATAAATCAGACTCTGCTGCAAACACGGATCTGCCCAGGTGGTGCCACCGTGGGGTGGTGCCTTCCTCTGCAACCCCTCTGGACCTGCTCCTGTGGAGAACAAGCCCATCTCATCCAAAAGCATTTACCTTATCGCCCTCAGCCACCTGGCAGATGACTTCTCCCGTGGCTGGGTTGATGGAAGGGAAGGTTTTCTTGCTGACTGCATCGTGCCATTCGTTATTTATGAAAATCTGCAAGGAAAAAGCCAAGCAGGGCTGAGCCTTTGAGCCAGATCCCAGGGAAATCAGGGGGAGCTTTTCTCCTTTCATGGCACCTGAGGAGCCTGGTTAATTAAAAGGGCTTAACTTGACTTGTGTGGCCTCCAAACCTGCAGCAATATGGAGATACTTTAGCCTAAAAGCACACAACACAGCCTCAAGTGAATAAAAGAATTCACAGCTCAGCAAACAGCACGTGAATTGGAAAAGGTTCCCATCTTGGTAGGTCCTTGTAAAAGCTGGAAGCCTTGCTGGAGCTGGGCAGGGAGTCTGGGAAGCTCAGGAGACTGAAGAGTGGGAAAATGCTTTAGGCACAGACAATACAATGAGCTGATTTTGTACAGAGCGCCAGAGCTTTTACAGCTTTTTGTATGGTCTTATGAGCCTTAAGGGTCTTTTCCAACCTATATGATTCTATTATTTCCCAGATTGACCGATTTTAGGCTCCCCATGCACTCGAACCAGGTGCTAAGGGCAGCATTTTACCAACTCTTTCTTTCTAAGGGTAATTTTTTTTTCAGGTCCATGGCAAGAGAATGGGAGTACAAAGATCGTGGTGCTCGCCAAGAACTTGAAGAACGCCCAGAAAACCACCAAGCACGGCCCCGGGGAAGGAGTGGCCGGGTGCCCTGCAGCGCTGGCTTCCAGCAGCACCTCGCACAGGTGATCCCACAGGATTTTCCTGGAACAAGGGTCCAGTCTCTGCAGATAACCCCCCGAGCACCTTCCCCTGCCCTTTCCCAGAGTTTTTTCCTTAGGTTGTTCGCTGGTTCGCACCGATGCGGGGTTGCCGAACCCGCCGAGGGGAAGGGGACGGAGCCGGTGGCCGTGGGACACACGCCCTGTGCCCCACACCTGCGGCTGCAGCCAGGGCTGCTCTTTTCCACGGCTTTGGGCCCAAATCCGCGGCTGCTCCGGGCTCAGCGTCACCGCGGGCTGGCCCAGCCCCGCACGGGGCTCGAAGGGCGGACACGGGAGCCCCGGACCCCCCTGCCCTGCCCGGCTGCCCCGGGCTCCCAGCGCGGCCCTGCCTTGTTGTAGGCGATCTCGGGGCGCGGGTTGGGCGCCGGGATTGGGGAGGCGGCGGCGGCCGAGAAAGGAGCCCGGAGCAGGGCCGGGCAGAGCCGGGAGCCGCGCACCACCGCCCGCAGCATGCTGAGCTCAGCTGGGCCGGGCCGGGCCCCGCAGCCCGGGACAGCCCCGCTCCGCCCCCGCCCCGCCCCGGCGCCGCTCGGCACCGCCCAGCTCGGCTCGCTTTGGCTCGGCTCGGATCAGCTTGGCGTGGCTCAGCACCGTTGGGGTCGGTTCAGCTCAGCTCAGTTCAGATCGGGTTTGGTTTGGTGCACCAGGGGTGCCTCATTCGTGTCCAGCACGGGCATTGACTGCCCCTGTCCCTGCCCAGGGAACTTTGTGCCCAATTGCTGGCAGCAGCTAGGAAAAAAGAGGAGAGAAAAAACCGCAGAAACATCTCCGCTGAGCTGGTTACTTTTGCGGGAAGGTGATGAGGAAGAATTTGGGGACCTGGACTACCAGTTCCGCGGATGTGCCACCATTATCGTCCAGCCAGACACCCAAAAACCCTCCCGTGTGTAGGGGCAGTGGAACCAAGCCAGGGAAGTGCTTTCACAACAGGGAGTTTTTCGATGAATGCAAATGAGAGGCTTTGTGAAATCGCTCCCAAAACTGGCTAAAGGGGTTTTTTTCTGGTTTGTTTTAGATGCCTTGTGCAACTTCAGCATATCCAAGTGCAGATTCACGTGCAGGGAACAGAGGTGTGCTCTGGTTATTATCACCATCACTAAGGAAGCCACAGATAAAAAACACAAAAATGTTTTTAACCTCTGAAAAAAAAAAAAATCTGTGGTAATACCCCGTGTAAGAGACCCAGTGAGTAGTCTGAAGGACGACAGGGATGGCTCTGGTTTATTAAAGGGGACAGAAACATTGTAGAATATGTGAGTTCAGGAATAGTTTCAGCCCGCTGTCCTGGACGACCCAGGTCGCTGAAAGTCTTGCTGGAGGTTCCTGCACTGCACTTTGCAGGCGTTTCTCTCAGCAGGGGAGGATCAGCCCAGTTGTGGAGGGAGGAACAGCACAGCCCGGAGAAGGCAAAACGCCCGCCCGAGGTTATCCAGCAGGACACGGATTAGGCCGTGTGTTTCCCGGATCAGCGGAAAAGAAATCCTCTTGTGCTGGATCTCAGCCTCCCTCATCCCTCGAGGAGTGACGGATTCCCGGACAGCGGCTCCAGGGCAGCGCTTTAGAAAGCGCCACTCGCAAGGAGCTCCTGTTCGGACGTGTTCTGCCTCCCGTTACGGCCCTGCGCGTGTTGAACCGCCTGAGGGAGACGCCAGACCTGTCCTGGCTGCAGAGATGTGCCCGCGGCTCCCCGGGGAGCGGCTCAGGGTACCCCCAGGGCACATCGCAGAGCTGAGCTCCAGCTCGGGGCTAAGCTCCCATGCTCCTGTCCTCGTCTTCTGCTGATCCCGGCATGGACGGCGCGTGACACTGAGCACTCGTCCTGCGGTAAATAAAGCTTTTGGTTCTCTCGAGCAGCCCCTTCCCTCCCCTGCGGCTTGGAGGCACATCCAGCAGCACAAAAACCTCCCGGCAGAGCCGGCTCTGGCCCCCTGAGCCCGCCTGAAGGAGGCGGGAGGTGCAGGAGTCAGGCGCCTGCCGGGAAAGCGTCCCAAGTATCTGGGCTGGGCAGATACAGGCTCAGCTCCCTCCCCCTTCCACAGGAGAGCCGAATGCCTGAGGCTGAGGTGGAATTTCACCCTGGAGCTTGGAAGAATCCAAGGCTCAGGTTACCAGCTTCCCCACAGGCGCTTGTGCTGAGAGCCAGCACGGCCCCCAGCGCTCTCTGCAGCACCCCTGGTGCCCCTGAGGGCTGGGAGGTGGCGGGCAGCCCGGGCAGATGGGCTCCGAGGCTGCACCCACGCTGCAGGAGCAGGACCAGCCAAAGAACCGTACCCATTACTTTAATACTTAATTAATACAACAGAGAAATTGCTCATGCTCATAAAGTTGCCATGGTTGTTCCCACAGTTCTGCCCTTGCTCTGGGCTCTGGAAAGCACTGAAAGCTCCCACTGATCCAGTCTGCATCCTCCATGGTCCTCAAAGAGACCCCAACACACTCATGGGACCATGGGGCCCTCCCAGTTTCTCCCAGCTCCCCAGGGCAGGCACTGCCTCAGCTCTGGGGCCTCCCCTGAACCCAGAGACCTCGAGGACTGGATTCAGTCCCTTCCACCACCAAAGATTCTCCCAGCATCTGCAAGCTGGGAGAGGTTGTGCTGAAGAAGAAGAGATGTGCTGGAGGAGGAGAGACCTGCTGGTCCATTCTCTTTATTCCCCAAACCAAGCCTTGCACCCCCAGCCAGGTCACTCCCAACCAACTCTCCCTGCTGCAGTTCTGACCTCCTGCAGCCTCATGATCCGAGGATGGACTCTGCCCTGTATTGAGCCAGGCAATGAAAGCACAGATAGCACCAAACACACTGAACTGAGGAGCTCACGGGCTGCCCCCAGCACAGCTCTCCCCTGCCAGAGTGGCTGGTTTGGGTCCCCATCTCAGGCTTCCAAGGGCATTTGGCTGCCAAGCTCCAGGGATGAACCTCCCCTGGCAGTGCCAGCTGGCACGGGGCAGCCTTGCCCTTGCCCTTGGCCGTGCCCAGCTCTGGAGCACTGTGGCAGTTCCAGGCTGGGAATATTTGGCTGTGTAAAAGTCCTCTGCATTATCTTGCTGTTGCAGGCAGCGAAACTCCTCCCCTGGCTTTCACAACACACTTCCACAGCAAAGGCTGACAGTGCAGGGGTGATGCCAAGGGAAAGAGCAGTGGCATGGATGTGGAGGTGACAGGGAGGAGGGGACTCTGTGGTGCCACACGCCAGGAGCAGCATCTCCACAAGGCAAGGAGTAGCAGGAGTGTGGCAATCCTGATGTTTGGAGACTTGGCAGAGATGAATGTTTCGAGGAAGGGCAAGGAGATCTGCTCATCTCAGCATCTCCAAATTCCCCACAGCTGCTGCTTCCCTGCCCTTTCCACCTTCTCAGTGGATCAGCTGCCAAGTGCCCTGACACGCTGGCATTTGCAAGGAAACACTTTGAAAGGACACCTGGGTATTTTTCTGGCAGCTGAAAGGAGGTTGAGTAACCCACTAGAATTTGATAATGTCACTAGAATAATTAAGAATATACTCTTGCTCACAGCCCAAGGGTGGGGCTGTTTGCTTCCACTCACACTGTGAAGGTGCAAGCAGCTCCTGTCTCTCCTCTGAGGGACCTCACAAGGGAGCACCAGAGTGACACTGTGAAGGGAATTAACTCAGCCTTTCCCAGAGGGACACAGGAGTGAGGCTTCCCTGGACAGGGAAAGGTAAGGAACAACCATTGCTGGACTGGCAAGTGTTGGAAAGCCCAAGCCCAGCCAAGCTCTGGGCACCATCAGCATGGATGGCAGGACCTTGGGTGAGTGACCACAGCTGGACTGGTGTCAATCTGCTCCTCTTGGAAGGGAGTGCCAGCTTCCAAAATCACTGCTTCCCAGGATACAAACTCTGTTACAGCCATGTGAACCAGCCCTTTCCCTCCAAGCCACTGGACTCCAGGAGTGCCAAATGCCTGACGTGATCAGGAGAGCCAGGACACTTGGAGGCCACAATCCCCACCCTGGGGCAGGAGCAGCAAAGCAGCTTCAGCACAGATGTCTCACCTGCAGTTCTGGCAGAGGACGTGGAGCCCCTCTGGAATGGGAGCTCGGAAAGCCCCACTGGATGCCCACATTTCCCATGCTGCAGCAAAGAGCCTGGGCCATCCCCAGGAGGCTGCTGGGGGCAGTGACCAGGGGCACTCTGGGCACAGGGGCTGCCCCAGGCCGTGCCCAGGTGCTGTAGCTCCTGCTCAGGATCGGCCCTGGCCCGGCCCAGCTGCTGCAGTGGCGTGCCAGCAGCTTCGTGGGGGGCAGGGCCTCAAACACACGGAATCCTTCTTTGATGGCAAAATCCCAAGCCAGCTCGGCCACAAACTCAGCGTCCTTGGGGCTGCTGTCACCTGGAACTGGCCTCCCTGGGGACAAGAGAACAGGACACTTGTTTGGAAAAGCCTGTGTTAGGTAGTCACACCTCAAACAGCATCAGGTGCCCTCCTCTGGGCCAGCCCAGCAGAACTCGGGGAAACTCCTCTCTAAGGGATGTGAAAATAACATCAGATTTAATTCTGATAAAGGCTCCAAGGCCACACCTGATGTGTGCAGGCAAACAGCACCCAGAGTTCTCTCCACCTCCCTGTGAGTGCCTTGGCAAAGGCTGGTGCTGAGCTGGAAGGTCTGAGAGCTCCATCTGTAGGACACAGCTCTGGGCTCCCAACTTTGGCCTCTGCTCAGCTTCCCAGGAAAGGAAAAACCCCACAGCACAAAGAGCAAGCAGGAACAGAGCACAACACAAAGGGCAAGCCCTCCTGTGCTGGAGCAGGGGGGCAGCTCTGTGCCCATGGCTGTGCCCTGGTTGGGCTCCTCACCTGCCAGGGAGCCTCGGTGACGTCCCTGCAGCATCACAGCCAGGCGGAAAAAGGCAAAGGCCAGGTAGAAATTCCAGTTCTCTGGGAGCTCCACTCCCATGAGGCCACAGTACATCTGGGAATACTCCTCTGCCGTGGGAATTCCCAGGTGCCCCAAGTCACACCCCCTCAAACCTGCAAGATGAAAAGAGGTAACAGTGAGTCAGCTGACAGAGCTGACAGCTCCCCAGGGATGGTGGGAGCCTTGTGGCACAGCCAGGCCCTTCCATGGAGACCCCTGCACCCTCCAGGACCTGCACAGCTGCCGTGCTGGCTCCACATGGAACTCTTTTGGCACCAGCCCGTGCCCCAAAAGGCACATGGGGCAGTTCTCCTGGTTAGGGTGAAACTGTGACTGACAGAGATCCCTCCTAAATGATGGAGCCTCTCTGTTTAACCCTGTATTTTTCTTTTTAACTTAGTGCACAAACCACTCCTGATCTGCTTCACAACTTTCCCATCCAACAGAGTTGCCCAGCTTCCCAGCTGGAGTGAGAGGGAAAATAATGCAAACCCAGAGCCCTTTCCAGCTGCACTGAGCCCCAGTGCCAGCTGAGCTGCTTGGGCAGGAGCTGATCTGAGCTCTGGTTCCTCTGTGAGTGCCAAAGGTGACTGTGTCCCCTCTGTACCTCTGCGAGCACCAAAGTGGGCTGGCAGGAAGAAGCTCATACAGTTATTCGCCAGATCACACAGGGGATCTCCCAGAGTGGCAAACTTCCAGCCCAGCACAGCAAGCACTTCTGGCCTGTCTGGATGAAAGACCAGGTGGTCCATCCTGTATCAGAGGGAAAAAGAGATCAGAAAAGTCTCCAGAGGAGGGAAAAGTCCCAGTGCTCAGCAGCAGTAGGTGCTTTCAGTGCTCTTCACTCTCTTCAAAAATTGACGAATCCTATGGAAGGCAGCACAAAGTGAAACATTAATTTCTGCAAGCAGAGGATGGAGGTTACTCAATATTGAACTCCCTGGTTAATAGTGGACTAAACTGTGCTTTGGAGAAGGAAACCAATTTAGTCAGAGCCTCAGATCAGGGCTGATTCCTGAGTATTGCAGGAAGAGCTGATGATCCTCATGTTAGACCAGCATTTGCAGCTGCTGGATGAAGAAACTCAATCTCACTCTCTGGGGATGCTGACCCTGACCCAAACCCAGCTTTTGGGCTGCTCTGAAGCTGCTGCCCCAGCCCAATCAGCCCCTTTTGGAGTTTGTGGGCCATTTTACACTCAGTCCTTGTTTCCTGCCTGGGATGTGCTCCAGGGCAGTACCTGAAATCCCCGTGCACCACTGCTGTCTTCTGGGACTCAGGGAAATGCAGAGGCAGCCACTGGATGAGCCTCTCCATCGCTGGGATAACGTGAGTCTCCACAGCTCGGTACTGCTGTGTCCAGGTCTCAGCCTGCTGCTGGATGGAATTTCCTGGAACAGAGGAACAGAGGCTCCCAGGGAAAGGCACAAAGAACCTTCAAAAGGGACACAGAAAAAGTCAAACAGCCAAGCAGATCTCAGTCCAGAACCCTGATTTAAGCTCCAAGCACTTAATTGCAGTTTCCAGGGGTCTCATACATTCTTAGCTGGGCACTGGATTTAATATTCAGGTGTAAATAATCCAATCTTGGACAAAAATGTAACTTCTCCACCAGCTCCAGGAAGCTGAGCTATCTCTGCAGAGGGACTGGAGGGGGTGCTTAGGGAAGTTTGTTCAGAGATGGCAGCAAAGAAGTTGTGCAACAAACATGGCAGGAAGCTCTGGGAAGTAGGAGAATTTTGGGAACTTATGGGAAACCTGGATTTGAAGAGCTCTTCACACTCTCCCACCACACCTGGGGATTCAAACTCTGGACTGCTCATCTTCCCTTTCCCACCTGCCCCCAGTTTGGTCCATCCTGCCTATCCCTCTAAACGCTGACACACAGGAGAAGAAAGGATCCTGAGGCTCCTCTCACCGTGCTCCCCGAGCTCCTGCAGCTTGGCTGCTCCGGGCTCCAGGCTGTGGATCCTGGCCAGGACTCGTGCCATGGCCCCGTAGCAGGCCCGGCGCCGGCGCGGCGGCACCGCGGGCAGGGACACGGCGCGGTGGATGTGGCCAGCACAGTGCTCCAGCAGGCAGAAAGGAGTGCCAAGGATGCTGAGGAAGCAAAGTGGGACCAGTGGGGCTGAGGTCAATCCTGCTACAACCCCCCAAATCTCACCTGCACGGGCAGGGGAAGAGCAGCCCCAGCAGCCCCTGGGCGCTCACTGGAGCCCAGCTCAGGCTGCCGGTGGCCCATGGCTGTGGCTCGCTCAGCTCTGGCTCTCCAGCCCCAGGAAGCTGAGCTTGGGGCCAGGCCCCAGCAGCAGGAGCTCTCCTGCTCCCTGCAGTGGGTGTGAGCTGGGCTGTCGGGTGCTCACAAACACCAGGAGCACTGGGCACACATCGAGCTGCAGTGCAGAGACTGATCCCTGCAGCCAGCAGAGAGATCTGAGCAGGCTGCAGGCCTGAGGGGTGTCCTGTCACAGATTTGCTGCTGTCACTGCTGTCTGAGGTCTGGCAGTTGGAATAATCCTTTCTTTATTGCAAACCTGAGCACTCTGAGTCAGTGGGAAGCCCTACAATATTGCTTTATAGCTCCTTTTCAAAGAGAGCTTTTGGATTAATTGCTGAAATGAGACACACCTAAACCAAGCCGAATAAAAATGATTGTCCTTTGAACTCCTAGAGGCTCCTCCAGCCCCACACGGCACAAATGTTCATTAGATCAGAGCATTTTGTGAGCTCTGGTTCCTTCTCTCCTCATCTTTGGGGGAATCTGGCTGCAGTTGTCAAGCACGGAGTGAAAGCTGAAGGACAGGATTACCTTTTATCTTCGCAGAGAGCAAGCACAGGGGGCACAGGAACACCAGCCTCAGCCAGAGCCTTCAGCACCCTGCCAGGGAGGGGGAGAGGAGCCAGGGAATCAGTCCTGGAACTGCAGTGTTGGAGGCAGACACACCATATCACTGTGCTCAGTTTTAAATATACTAAAATCATGTGGCTGGGGCGAGGTGAAAGGAGCACACCCACACCTTCCCACGGCCCGGAGCCCACAGACCTATCCCACACTCTGGAAAACAAGGGGAGGTCATAAATGATCCTCCCCAGTGTCCTGCTCCTCTGGGGCTGAGGCAGCTCCTCAGGAACAGCAAACTGCAGCAGGACCCTCTTACCTGTATTCCCTTGGGACAGGAGGGCCCGAGGGAGGCTCCTCCTCCTTCTTCAGCACCAGCCAACGACCTCCAAACTTCACCAGATAGCTCCGGGTGGACTCTCCGTGGTCAAACTGCCGGAACTCCAGAGGGGCTGGGAGTTGGGAGCAGAGGGTCAGCACTTCTCCAGGTTTTGCATCCCCTTCCTGCACCTGGGGCTGAGGTCTCACTCTGTGTCCCAAAGCCCTGGGGAACACGGGGCTCACAGATGCCCCACAGGACAGGAATATTCCTGGCATCTCTTTGGCAGCCTGTGCTCAACCCCTCCCAAAACGAGGAAATCCTAAGATGTTGTTTCTTATTTCTAGGAAAGTGATGGATCACTGAATGGAATGGCTATGCTGTTTGCTTGAAGATTATGAGCCTTTCCTTAATACTATTTTTCAATCTCTACATCATAAGAAAAAAGCCAGTAGTTCCAGAATATCCAGGTTTTCTAATGGAAGGGCCAAACCCACTTCAATACCTGTTGGGTGGGCACCAAGAACATCTTCCAGGTACTTTTGCAGACGATCCTTTGGGATTTCCATGCCCGGTCTCACTGAACGAGTATAGGGAACAAACCCTTGCAAAGGAAATCCCAGGTGGGTTTCCAGCTCTTTGAGTGCTGCTTCTGGATCATCAACCTGGAACCAGGAGGGACAGAGCAGCACTGGGTGACAGCTAGAAGATAAAATTTCCTGGGAAAGAGAGAGCCCTGCACGGTTGGGATGGGTTTATCTGTGATCCACTGACACACAGGAATTCATGGGTCATTCCCTGCTAACACAGAGCCTCCCACCTTTACTCTGCCTTGGAGAGACCTGTGATGGTGGCACAGGCACTGTGAGCTTGGGCCAGGATAAGCTGCAATTCCCTGTGTGCAGTCCAGGGGAGTGGAGGTCACTCTTCCCACCAGTCCCACTCTTGTCCTTTCCCCAGTGATCCCCAAAGTAAAACTCCTGTGCTCACTGACCCCAAAGCCTGGGGGTAACCTGTCAGTCCCCAGGTGACTCATGTACGAGGCCTCAAAGTTTCTGGGATTTCATTAACTGGGGCTCATTTTCTGGTGTGGCTGTCTCAACCACACGGATGGGGTTGTTTCTCCAATAGGGAACAGAGAAACAGGCAGAAGAAGAGACTTCCCTGAGGTTACACAGGATTTGGAGCCACGAATGAAACAGCCCAGAGCAGACTTTGCCAGTAATCCCTGCTTCAACCCCACCACATCCTGCAGGGACAAGCACAGCCTGGAACAAAAGGCTTGGCAAGAGTCACACACTGCCACTTGAAAATCCTGAGCTGTTCAAACCAAACAGCTGGTGGACCCCAAATGCCACCCTGGCCGTGTCACTTTGTACCTGCACTGTTTTCATGCCAAGCTGGGCTGCTGCCTTCAGGTTCTGGCTGCTGCTGTCCAGCAGGATGGATTCCTGGGGCTGGACACCCAGGCGCTCCAAGCACAGCTGGTAGAGCCCAGGATTTGGCCTGGGCATCCCTTCCTGGTGTGATTCAACCATCTGCAGCAACAACAGATGGATTATGCATGAGCCTGCTGAGACCACAAACATCTGGGCAGTGCTGGAAATGAAGATGGGAAGGTGGGAAAGAGACTGGTCTAATTAACATGAGAAATAAAGGACGTGGAGCTGGGTTCCAGGGACTGTGTGGGATCCAACTCAGCTCAAATCAGCCAAACAGGATCAGCCAGTCCTCGGATGGAAGATATCCCACGAGAAGTCCCAGCGTGGGAGACTCTCTGGGTGTCCCACACCAATTGCCCAGTGCTGTCCAAGGAAGCCTTGGATGGAAGCACCTTCCAAAGGCTCTGGAAAAGCAGCATCCTGACCACTGCACCCACCAGCCACCCCAAAGCCACCTCCACAGCAGCCGTGTGGGCCATAACCATCCACCTAAAACCTGCACCAAAAAAGCAGTGTCTGAGGACTCCCACTGCCCTCACAACCATGAACAATCCAAGCAGAACAATCCATTTCCCTGCTCTGGTAACACTCCAGCAACAGCAACAAATCTATTGGATGGATATAAAGCCAACACTAATAGAAATCCACATTTAATTATTTTTTCCCCCACTAATTGCTGTGCAGGGCTGTTGCTCCTGTTCCAGGAGCAGCACTCACCAGAGAGGCCGTGGGTATTGGAGCCTTGAGGTTCATGGCTCATCTGTGCCACCTCTGCAAAGGTGAAGTGTGTGGGGAAAGGAGACTGTGCTGGGAGGGGGATCTGAGCAGGGAGAGGAGAGGAGACTGCTGGGAGAGGAGCATCTGCTCATCTCACACAGGTCAGCATGTTGGGGAGTGGGGTTTTTGCAGTACAGGGGGTGCATGGACTCTTTGAAGAGTCCTTACTCTAAAATGTTTGTTGGTTTGTTTGTGTTTAAAGCAGGCAGGGCAGTGAATAATAACATTTATTTCTAGTTTGGTATTCCAGCTTCCAAGTCCATTATCTCCATCCCTGCCTGTGCCTGTTACACAGAGACTCGTGCTTGTGTGGGCACTTGGCAGTGGAATTGCAAACGTCACTCAGCCCCTCTCCAAGTGCCTGCAAGGAATTGTGTCAGGAAATGTTTTCCCAGGCTGCTCCACTGATGTCAACCAAACTGTGCTGCTGCTCATCTGCTACCTGCACTTAAAGAATTTCAGTTGCTGCTTTCACAGGTGGAGGAGCAGAGCCCCATTTGGGATCCATCCAGACTTACCACATCAAAGTGCTGTTGGTCCAGGGGCAGGAACCTCTCTCCAGCCCCCAGGAACAAGCTGTGGCTCAGCAGAGCTGTTTTAAGCCCTTCTGCCCGGATACACTGAGCTGCTTCTGCCATTATGGGGAGCTGTTTTATCATCTCGTTTCGGATTAGATCCCAGAGAAAGGAGTGCACTGGAACACGGGCGTTTGCCTGAGAAACAGAGAAACCCCAAGAGTGATAATGGGCCAGAAATGGGGTGAAAATAAGAGTGGTTGGGTAGGTAGGTTGCCTGATCATCTTATCTTGCTGTCCTGCTTCCTCTGGCAGCAGAAGGCAGGCAGGGAATCTCTCAGCTAAATTGCTTTGCAAAAATTAACAGATATTCTCAAATTCCTAATTCTACAGCAGAGATAAAGGGCTGATTCGGGGAAAGAGAAATCACTGGGACTGTGCCTGCCATGGGATCAAGGCAGATTAGAGACAGATACTGACAGCCCAGCAGGCAGGAAGGGAATCTGCATTTTAGACTGAGAAGTTTAAAAAGGACTTTATTCCAGTAGGAAATTAAGGCAAATTCATCTGCCTGCCCTGCCCAGGCACCAGGATAATGGTGAAAATCTGCCCTGCTCTGACAGCAGAGCTTCCTAGATGGAAAATCCAGAGCCTTCAACCACAGAATTTCTTTTTAAAGCTCCTCTTTCCTCACTGGACCTGCTTCCAGGCAGTCAGGAAGCACAAGGAGAGCAGGGGGGGATTTGCTTACAATGTCAAAGCACTGCTGTCCCAACTCCTGCAGGAACTCCACAGCTGTCAGCTCTCCTCTGGAATACTGCAGGGAGAGGCTGTTCTCCCCTCCAGACAGGGCAGCTTGCTGGATGGTGCCGGCTGGAATGCAGCTGCGGGCCTCCCAGTCTGCACGGAGAACAGCAGCCAGGAGAGAGCATCAGCACAACTGGGAAATGGAATCCCTTGAGGTCGATCCCAGCACTGTGAGAATGATGTGCTGGACTGGGGGGAGCGACCCAGCACAGAGGGAAGGGCTTGGGCATTCCAGAGGGAGCTGCAGCACCTCATCCCTCTTTTCAGTGTGGAGAATTCCTCAAGCTGCTGAAGGACTGCACCAGCCTTGGGTGGTACCAGGTGCTGGCACTACAGGGCACTTTTGTTACCAGGGGGGTTCAGGGTGGGCACTCTGACTTCTGGGACTTTTGATGGCACAAAGGTCCCACCACCACAAGTTCTTGGGTCTCTCACCAGAACCAGAGACAGCTGAAAGAGGCACCTGAAATTTATCTCCCCTCCATGCAGGAACAACAGCAGCTCTGGTGACCAGGGACCAGATCAAGAGA
The DNA here is from genome assembly GCA_013400175.1 of Phainopepla nitens. Classification (NCBI taxonomy): domain Eukaryota; kingdom Metazoa; phylum Chordata; class Aves; order Passeriformes; family Bombycillidae; genus Phainopepla; species Phainopepla nitens. Next base: position 24,513 of record VXBQ01010067.1, on the reverse strand, counting down.
ACAGCTGGAGCTGTGCCAGGGGGGTTCAGGCTGGGTATCAGGAAAGGTTCTTCCCTCAGAGGGTGCTGGCACTGCCCAGGCTCCCCAGGGAATGGGCACGGCTGCCAGAGCTCCAGGAGCAGCTGGACACTGCTCCCAGGGACAGGGTAAGGATTGCAGGGTGTCTGTGCAGGGCCAGGAGCTGGATGATGCTCCTTGTGGGTCCCTCCCAGCTCAGGACATTCTGTGATTCTGTGGGATCAGGAATGGGAATACACACCCGTGGCTGTCCTGTGAGGGGCTGGCAGCAGCACCCCGCTCTCCTCAAAGATCACAGCTTTGTAAGAGAACCCTCTGGGTTGCTGCTGGATCAGCAGGAGCCGCTGGATCCTGGCACACAGAAGGTTCTGGGCACGGGCAGCGCTCCTCAGGTACATGCTGGGAACCACGGGAGGGGCCAGGGAAACTCACGCCTCAGAGGCTGGAGCACAACTGTAGAACTACAGGGGAAATGTTTATTTATGCACACAGAATCACGGAATTGTTAATGTTGGAGAAGACCTCCAAGATCATCAAGTCCAATCTCCCCAGATCCACCAAATCCACCTGTGCTCTGAACACTTCCAGGGCTGGTGACTCCACCCTGGGCAGCCACTGAAGCGTCCCAGCCAAACCAGGGACCCCCAAATGGGGTTTTACACAGGCTCCACATCCCTTCAGGTGCTGGGGACAATGGGATCACTCATCACTGACACACACTAATTACTGACCATTATCAGTGACTGCAGCCATGAGAGGGTTGGACTCTGCTCCCAAGGAAGAAGGGACACAACAAAGTGAAAAGGCCTCAAGCTGTGCCAGGGGAGGCTCAGGTTGGACATCAGGAGGAATTCCTTCATGGGAAGGGTCTCAGGGATTGGAACTGCCCAGGGAGGTTTGGAGTCCCCATGCCTGGAGGTGTCCAAGGAAGGCCTGGACGTGGCACTGGGTGCTCTGTGTTGGCGACAAGGTGGGGATGGCTCAGGGGCTGGACTCAGTGATCCTGGGGGCCTTTCCCCTCGGAGATCCCGGGGGTCTTTCCCCTCACAGATCCCGGGGGTCTTTCCCCTCAGCGATCCCGGGGGTCTTTCCCCTCAGCGATCCCAGGGGTTTCTCCCCTCACAGATCCCGGGGGGGTCTCTCCCCTCAGAGATCCTAGGGGTCTTTCCCCTCAGCGATCCCGGGGGTCTCTCCCCTCACAGATCCTAGGGGTGTCTCCCCTCACAGATCCCGGG
>VXBQ01010067.1:0-22853 GCA_013400175.1 Phainopepla nitens | reverse complement strand
GGTGCTGCCGGTACCGGCCCTCCGCGCCAACGCCCGCTTTGTCCCCGCAGCTCCGGACATGGCAGCGGAGAGCACCGGCGCGGCTCCCGCCTCCGTGCCCGCCTGCCTGGAGGGGAAGGGCCCCGGGGAGCGGGCGGCCATCCTGCACCAGCACCTGGGCCGCAGGGAGATGACCGACGTGATCATCGAGACCATCCAGCCGCGGGCAGGTACCGGCCGGGGGCGGCGCCGTGGTGGGGAGGGAGTCCCGGTGCTGTCACCGGGCAGGCGGGGCGGGGGGGCCCCGCTGCTGCGGGGTTTGCGGGCCCGGAGTCGGCCCTGCCGATCGGAAAACAGGCAGAGAAGTTCGGGAATGTGCGCTGGGGTGCGGGTGGCAGAGCTGGGTGTCCCTGGTGTTCCCACGGAGCTCATCCCGACCCCCAGCTCCGATCTCTGTAGCCGGGACAGGACCCGGGGAACGGCTGGAGCTGTGCCAGGGGGGTTCAGGTTGGGTGTCAGGGAAAGGTTCTTCCCTCAGAGGGTGCTGGCACTGCCCAGGCTCCCCAGGGAATGGGCACGGCTGCCAGAGCTCCAGGAGCAGCTGGACACTGCTCCCAGGGACAGGCTGGGGTTGTTGGGGTGTCTGTGCAGGGCCAGGAGCTGCACTGGGTGATCCTGGTGATCCTCCCCCTCAGTAATGGGGAAACTTTGCCTTTGTGAAAGATGAAGCGAAAGCTGCCACGGAGGGAGGAAAATCCTCGGAGGCTGCATCAGCTGAGGACAAAACTAAACAGGAGGATCAAAGCAAGGAGTGTGAGGCTGCTCCAGACTCACCTTCCAAACAACTCCCAGACCAGATTTCCTTCTTCAGCGGGAACCCCTCGGTTGAAATCGTTCATGGAATTATGCACCTGTACAAAACAAAGTAAGAATTCCTGATTAATGGGAGGGTGAGTTGGCCACCCCAGGGCTGTGGCTCCTCCTGGGGACAAACAGGAAGGGTGACTCGCTCCTGGGAATGCAGTGTGGTGTTAATGGTGGAGCTTGGGGCTGGCCTGGGTCCCCCAGCTTTGGGTGACATCTGTGACAGCTGTGGGTGACACTGGGAGTGTTGAGGGCTTGTGAGAGTGTGAGACAAACACAGATTCTTAAATAAAAAAAAAAAAAAAAGACATTTGAAAGCAGCTTTCCAAAGAATCTCACAATTAAATCCTGGTCTTTGTGGCCTTTTGGTGACAGGCCTGGGGAGCTGTGTGAGGCAGGAGGTCTCATCCTGTATCCCAGGGGTTACAATTCCACACCACAGTTGTGTGAGAACTCCCATTTCAGGTCTTCCTGAGATCCACCAGGAGCCACCAAATGGGCATTGGGAATTGCTCAGTTGTTCTAGGAATAGTGCTGAACACCTGGGGCTTGCCAACTTGAGCAGTTTTGATAGAAAACCAACTCTCAAACTATTGCTGGCAATCCCATTGTTCCTGGAGCTGCCCGGGTGAATCCTTGGCTAAAGGCTGCCTGTTTGTGGCCACTCAGCACAGCCCCTTCCTCCTGCTCACCCGTGACAAAAGGGAGGTAGAGTTTGACAGCAGAGTGGCTGTGAGTGTGTGGTTGGAGCTGTGTGTCCCTGCTGTGTCCCCAGCAAGATGACGTCCCTGAAGGAGGATGTCCGGCGCAGCGCCATGCTCTGCATCCTCACTGTCCCTGCCACCATGACCAGCCATGACCTCATGAAGTTTGTGGCCTCCTTCTACGAGGTGATCGAGCACATGAAGATCATCCGAGACTCCACCCCCAACCAGTACATGGTGCTCATCAAGTTCAGCTCCCAGGTGAGATGCTCCCAGCCCCCCTTGGCTGCAGGAGTGTCACACAGAGTCACTGCTCAGGAGGGTTGGGTGGCTTCGCTGAGCAGCCCTGAGCCAGAGTTGCACTTATCCCTGTCCTCCTTGCCAGAGAGTTCCCAGGGCTGCTGGGGTTACTCCCACTCCTGGAAGCAGAGGATGCCATGTTCAGGCTGTCCTTTTCTTTTGGCAGGATATTTTTCAGAAATTAGTCCATTGACAGAGTTCTCTCCTGTCTGTCACCTTGTTCAGAGTCTTGTGCTGTGCTGAACAGAAAAAGACCCATCTAGGGGAGCTCCCTTTGTTTTAAAAAAGACTTTTCCTGATTTTCTGAGGAGCCACTGCCAGTGTGGAAAGGACAGAGCCCCCCAGACTGAGAGCCTGGGGGTGAATTAATACCCAGAAAACACAGTTTGCTCCTTCAGGCCCCTTGGACTGGGCAGCTTTAAATTCCCCCCTCAGGTTCCTGTGTGGACCCTTTCACTTGGACATTCTCTTCTCCCAGCTGCACATGATTTGTTTTGGGTTTCAGGGAGAGCTTTCCCCCAGCTCTGAATTCTGCCTGAGAGATTGCCCCAAGCCCTTTGTGCAGATGGAGGATTTGTGTGAGTTTTGTGCTAATTGCAGTAATTACAAAGATGGTTTTACATCTCTTGTTGCATTAAATTGCTCAGACAAATATTTAGCACTAAACAGCCTTGCAGCAAATCCTTAAACTTTTGCTCAATTAACCCTGAAATTCCTGTTTCTCAGACAGTTCCCTGAAGCTCTCTTGATCCCTCATGGCTGTGCCTGCAGGTAGCAAAACAAATCTCCAGGTTCTTTATGCTCCTGCCTGGAATCACCAGGAGAATGAGAATGTGGCATTCAGCTGATTGCCTCAGTCCAGTGTGGTGATTGTGGAGAAAGGGTTTGGGGAGCTCCTGAGGGAAAAGGGATGATGGATTTGGCAGGGTTTGGGTCAGTTCTGCCTCTTTTGCCCAGGAAGGTGCCTGGACTGTGAGTGCTGAAAGGATTCTCTCTCACAGTTAAACTGTTGCTCCTGTCCCTGACACCAGCCTGCAATGTGGCCCTCTTACATTTTTGCAGAGACCAAATTTGCTTTGCAAATGCACTGAAATTGCCACCAAAGGGTAAAACAGGTGCTGAAGGGGAATCCCCAATTCCTGCTCCAATGTCAGCGTGGTGTCACTGCCCTGAACTTCACCTGGGTCTTCCAGAGGTGATGCCAAAATGCAGTGCCTGGAGCTGCCTGAAACCCTTCCTCTGGTGTTCCGGGGAAGAAGGGAGGATATAGGAGGTTTCTCCTCCTCTCCCTTGGGTGGATCAGCTGGGATTTTTCTGTTTTTAACCAATTTCACCTGCTCTGTGCCCAGGCTGATGCAGACAGTTTCTACATGGCCTGCAATGGCCGGCAGTTCAACTCCATCGAGGAGGACGTTTGCCAACTCGTGTACGTGGAAAGGGCTGAAGTCTTAAAGTCAGAAGATGTAAGTTTGGTTTGTTTTTTTCCCCTGCACTTCAGAAAGTTTTAACAAGATTATGTGGAGAATAAGCAGCAGAAATACCTTAATACATCATGCCCAACTCCATTTCCCATTCCAGTGGTCCTTGGAAGAGTTTGTGTGGTGGCTCCATGGACTTTGTGCCTCAGCTGTGACCTAAACCTGCCTTGGGTTGTAATTTAGGGAATCCACAGAGCACAGTGGGGCTGGTTGCAGGTGCAGCCCCTTCACTGAGCCCTGGCTGTGGCCCTTTGCATGTTGGGGATCACTTTCTTATCTCTGCAGTAAATTCCCAACCACTGTGGGGCCTCACAGCGTTCCCATGTCATGGTTTTGAACCCTGGTGCCAGCAGTGATGAGAAGCTGGAGTTGATTGCTTTTGATGGGAAGGTGCTGAGCAGTTTCTCTGTGCTTGGTGCTTGCAGGGGGCCAGCCTGCCCGTGATGGACCTGACAGAGCTGCCCAAGTGCACCGTGTGCCTGGAGAGGATGGATGAGTCTGTGAACGGGATCCTCACCACGCTGTGCAACCACAGCTTCCACAGCCAGTGCCTGCAGCGCTGGGAGGACACCACGTGAGAGCCTGGGCTTTATTTCCACCTCTGAGGCCCTGCTTGGAGTGGTGGGGGTTGTGCTGACAAAGCTCTGCTCGTCACTGTGGGGGCAGGAATTACTGCAAGTCCTAATGCTCAGTTTTTCCCATTAAGGGGCTCCCAGAGAGAAATCTCCCCGCCAAAAGTAATTGAACAATGATTCCCAGGGGCCTCGCTGCTGAGGCAGGGAGGGAGTTGTAGAGAAATGCTGATCATTTCAAAATACTCTAGCAGAAAAGTGCTGGGCTAAACAGGCCTGGCTGCACACACAGCCCTGCCTTGGCAGCTGGGCCAGGCCCTTCCCTGGCACTGCAGATGGATCTGCTCCTGCCTGGAGCTGAGGGGCCTTGTGGGGAGCCCTGCAGCTTCTCTCCTACCTACATGCTGGGAGGGGAGGAAGAGCAGGTGTTGAGGGGCACACTGGGAAGGGGAAGGCAGGGAAGAAGGGATGATGACAAGATGGCTCAGTAGATCAGGCAGGGGAGGCTCCTGTTGTTCCAGGTGAGTGGTGGGAAGTCGTGTCCCTGGCACAGGGAGACCATGTCCCATGGCACTGGGCAGGCTGGGGGCTGGACCTGTGTCTATCCTTCATGCAGCTGTTCTTGCTGCCACTGACCCTTTCTTGGTGCTCCCAGCTTCCCAAATTCCTGTGGAGTGGGATTTTGGTGTGCCTGGAGCCCCCAAGTGCTGCTGTCAGCCGGGGCTGTTTGCCATTCCTCTGGACACTTTGCTGGTTTGCTGCACCTCAGGCAGGCACAGACACTGCAGCAGGAGGCTGCAGATCCTCCCTGTGGCTGCTCCATCCCTGCTATCCCAGTTCCTGGATTCTGATGGAATGTGAGGAAGATTGTAGCTCTCTGTGATCTATGCTAAGCTAGAGTAACATAACTCTGAGATTCACTAGATTTGGAGCTGTGCAGGCTGATGGGCTGCTTTGCTCCATAAATCCAAGCCAGTGGAAATTTGGGGCAGTGGAGTGTAGCCAGCACAGGAGCGAGATCCCAAATAGCCCTTAAATATGGAATCTACAATTTAGGCAGAACTTATGCTCCCAGTCTAAAGAAATGACAAAGGAAAACTCCTGTTCTCCTTGCTCAGGCACCACAGAGGCTGCAGGTGCCTGAATTTGAATAAGAACTGACTGCAGCCCTGTTGTCTCTTCCCTGAAAGATTTCTGGAGCTTACCCAGCAGCTAATGAAAAATACATAAACAGTCCTGGCAGCAGGGATGCAACCTCAGTTTTCCCATTCCTGAGCTGAGCTGCTGCTGCTCCAGGGCTGGACACAGCTTCCTTCTGGTCTGGGGTGTTCTGTCTTTGTGGCAGCACCAGGGGAGTTCCAAAATAGATGAAAGGTCTGGAGCTTTCTGGTAAATCCAAAAGGGATTCCTGCTTCTGAGTCTTTTAGAGTACAGTTATGGGATGTTCTTCCTGGGAAAGCTGAGATTGAATCCTTTGGGTTGGGGTGGGATTGAAGCATCTCCTCAGGGTTGTTTTAAGGTCTGAGGGGTGTTTGCAGATTGTCACTTGGCTGTCCCCAGCAGTGTAATTCCAACACCCTTTCCCAGCAGTGTGTAGTTCCAATGCCCTTCCTCAGCTTCTGTGTAAACCCCTTGGACTGCAGCAAAACCAGATCCAGCTGAAATGGCTTTGGGAGAACTGTTCTTTGTTCTGTCACCAGCTTAAAACCAGTAACTTTGTGTGGGATGAATTGGGGTGGGGTAAATGTGAGCTGATGGGTGATACAGGGAACATCCTGCTGCACAAGGCATTTCCCTGGAGCTCTCTGGTTCTCTTTTCAATGACTGGAATGTGAAGATGTTGTTCCCTGTGTCTCATGATGTTCTTGTTACCCTCCAGGTGCCCTGTGTGCAGGTACTGCCAGACTCCAGAGCCTGTGGAAGAGAACAAGTGTTTTGAGTGTGGAGTTCAAGAAGTAAGTAGGTGGGTGGAAGTGAGATCTGGCCTAGATCTGACTGCACAGCTGCTTGGGTTGCTTTGGGGCTTAATTCTGGGGTTAATTTTGGGCTGGTTTTACCAGCCAGTGGGGTATCAGCTTTCCTTTTGATTTGCATCAGTGCTGGGAAGGGATGTTAGCTCACAGGTTTCCTGTTCTGACGAATCCCTGTGATTCTTAGAAAGATCAGTGTGACAGCAGGGAGCTAAACCAGCCCGATGGTGGTGGCTCTTTCAGTCTGTGCCCTCCAGAGCTTGCTGAGACCCCTCATTCCTTAGCCAAGGCCACTCTCCCACCTGGGTGGGATTTATCCAGCCCTTGCAGGGGTGTAACTGCCTTGGATGGGCAGGGCCCCCTTTCTCCTTGGCTTTTCAGCCGAGGAGGGCGAGTGGGAAAGCAGCACTGCTCGTTGCTGAGGGTGTGAGTGGAGTGGGGGTGGGTCACGCTGTCTGGGGGTGCTGCTGCCCCCCAGAGCTGCCCCCCAGAGCTGCCCTGTGTGTTGCAGAACCTGTGGATCTGTCTGATCTGCGGGCACATCGGCTGCGGGCGCTACGTCAGCCGCCACGCCTACAAGCACTTTGAGGAGACGCAGCACACGTACGCCATGCAGCTCACCAACCACCGCGTCTGGGACTACGCCGGCGGTGAGCTGCTCGTGCCTTGGGCACCCTGAGGGACAGGGGCTGAGGCACAGTCTGCTGGGGATGGAGGAGGTTGTGTCTGGGCTAATCCCTGACTTTGGGGAGCAGCCATCTCCGCTCTAACAGCGGCTTTCTGGGGCTGGAGGAGGGAGAAGGGGACTCTGTCACGAAACGGGGCGGTCCCTGGAATGTTTGTTACTCCTTTTCTATCAATTTCCCTGGGCTGTTTTAATAAATACCCCATAAGGTAGCTGGGAGGAATCTGCTAAAGAACAAATCCACGTGGTGTTGGCTTTGTGCCTCGCTGAGGGGCAGGGTCTGGGTGGTTTAATTGTGCTCCATGATTGGGGTTCCTCAGATCTGAGGGCCCGTGGTTGGATTTTCTCTCCCCAGACAACTACGTGCATCGGCTGGTGGCAAGCAAAACTGATGGCAAGCTAGTTCAGTACGAGTGTGAGGGGGATATGTGCCAGGAGGAGAAAATTGATGCCTTACAATTAGAGGTAAATATTTTCACTTGTTGGACTCTGCGTTGTGGGAGTGTTTCCAACCCCGCCATGACCACGGTTCAATCCCATCAGCTGAGGCAGCAGATCTGCTCCCAGCCTGGAGGGAATTGTCTCCAGGCAGGAGCAGGATGGGTGGTTTACTGCTTTTTTTTTTTCTTTTTTTTTTGTCTCTCTCTTTTTTTTTTTTCTTTCTTTTTTTTTTTAAGCCTCTCCCTGGCTCTGCAGAGCCAATGCAGCGCAGTGTGAGCTGGCTGCAGTGTCATCCTGTGGTCACTGGTGATTGAAGAGGAGCTGCTTGTGCTGCTGCAAACAGGAGGGCACTGGAGGGAGAAGTGGGTCTGAGTCACTCCCCAGACCCTTCCTAGTAGATCTGTGGTTTGGGTTCAGAACAAGGATCTGTGTGGAACTGTCAGTTTGGGTAATTTAGCTCCCAAACTGAACGGGGATACAGGAATCCACAGCTGTCTGCTCACCTTGGCGAGCACAGAGAGCTGACAGTCTGGTGCCAGCCTTGTTCTGTTCCCTTCCCTTGAACAGATAATGATTTATTTTTTTTTTGTACCTGTTGCCCAGCTTCTCCTCTCCTAACTAAAGGAGAGGAGCTTGAAATCCCTGCTTCACTGAGCAGCCACTGCAGCACGATTTCAGCCGCATTAGACACGAGGGTTTGTGAGGAGGAACAGCCCACAGAGACCAGACTGGAGGAGCTCGTTGCTCACATAAATATTTGGTTGCTTTTCAGTGAATTTTATGAATAACACTTAGATGCTAAACCAGCTAATTTTAACTCTTTTTTTCTGTGAGGTTTGCTTTAAGCATGTAAGATCTCTCTTTCTTATAAGATTGAAAGATTCAAGAGAGAATGAATTTGGCAGAGTGTTTTGGCACTCAGAAATTACTGAGAGTGATCAAGGCTCTGTGCATGTTTAATTCTCTAGTGAATGCCTAATTTGATGCTTATTAGCCTGATGAAAAGGAGTGATCACCTTTTTCAACCTTCTCATGACTCATTTGCAGAACCAAAAGGGAAAAGATGGGATGTAGGGCATAGATCCTTGTTCAGATACCAAAATAATATTGCAATGGGCCATACAGGTTGGAGAAGAGTAATTGGGAATGGTTACAGAGAGTTGAGAGTACTTTCCCAGAAATCTCCTTATAGGAAAGCTGGATATGTGCATTGATCCTTCTGCCTTGGAGTTTGGGTTGTGGATGGGAACTCTTCCCCTCAGCCTTTGGGATCTCAGGCTCTCAGGACAGGGATGGGTGATGCTTCATTGTCCTGTAGACATCTATTGCTGTTTCCATGAAAAACCTGTCTCCTCCTTAAACAGTTCTTGGCTTGATACTTTAACTTGAGTGATCCATGTTGTGCTGTAAGGGCTTTCCTTAATTTCAAAAAAACCAAAATGATTTGATTTTTGATGAGAAATCAAACTGGTGAAAGCCTTTAGCTGGATCTGCAGCTGGGCTGTGTGTCCAGAACCTCCCGATTTTATCTGATTAAACTGATTTGTGGATTGGAACCCTTAGGGCTCCTTTACCAGCAGGGCCACCCTGACTGCTCCGTGTCTCCGTGTTTGTAGTATTCCTATTTGCTGACGAGCCAGCTGGAATCCCAACGGATCTATTGGGAAAACAAGATAGTCAGGATCGAGAAGGACACAGCTGAAGAGGTGAGCTCTGCCCTGGGCCTGTGGGAAGGGTCCTGGCCCTGTTAAATGGGAGAAGGAGGAGCTGCTGGGTCTCTGGTTGAGCCTGGGCGCCGCCTGCCGCAGCCTCGCGCAGCCTGCTCCGCTCCCAGCTGGGAAAATTGGCTCTGAGATGGATCTGTCCCTTATCTGGCTGCTCCCAGGGAGCAATTTGCTGCTCAGTGGTGCAGAAGCAGGTAGATTGCCACAGAGATTGCAGCTTGATTTAAATGTGGTGCTGGGGAAATGCAGCAGTGGTGGAAGGCAGCGCGTGGTGCTGCAGGATCCCGGAGCCATCCGTCTCTCCGGCACGGATCTCCAGGGAATGTTGGTGGAGCAGAGACAATATGACTTTAATTTGCTCAGCTGCAGAAGGTGGAACTGTCTCTCTGCTCCAAATGCATATTGATTTGCCCTTTCTTTTTGATCCCCTCTGTCTCCTCATCACCCTTTGGGAAAAGTTCAGAGTCTCCTCCTATAAAGCATCCTGCAGGCAGGACTGCTTCAAAATGTCACCAGGAAAAGTCCAGGGAGGATATTCTACTGCTTTTTCACTCTACATAGATCCTTTCAACCAGGTTTTTAAAGTGAGTCAGAATTTAGAATTAAAGTCTTTAACTTTCTTCAGGACTTCTAATTAACCATTTAAGTGTTTGCAGTTAAGTAAAAGTAGAAATTGTGACTGTTGAAATGGTGGCCATTGACCTTGTCCTAAAGAGCAGTCCCAGGAATTTTATGAAGAGACCTATAAAAGGAAAATAAGTATCAAAAATCATCTTGCAAGTGGGCAGAAGACACAATCCTCAAAGCAGCTTCAAAATGAAACCACTCTGATCCCTGCTCCAAATGTGGTTTCACGTTTAAAGATCCCAATAATTTTATCCATGGCACTTGCTCCATGTAAGTCTTGTCTGGATCGGTGCCACCATGCAGTGTATTCCATTATCAGTGCTCAGGCTACTTCCCCAAATTAACCATCAGCTGCACAAACATTCCCTGATTAGGACTGGAAGGCTTCAAACCTGCTCTGCATCCATGTGTGCTAGCACTGACATTTGTCCAGATTGCTCCTCCAGGAAAGCATTTTCCATTAAATTCCTTCCCCGCTGCATGTGAGCGTGCTGGAGGCACCAACAGAAGGGAAACCAGAATTCCTGACTCTAAATTTCCTGTAAAAGTCTCATGATGGAGGTTTGACACCTGGAGAAGGAGAGCTTGGCTTTCTCCAGGAGCAGCAGCTGGAATGGGGCAGCAGAGGGAAGAGGAAGGCCACGGCCAGGGGATGTTTGTGTTTGTGTGAGGGAGATATTGGTGTCAGTGGGTCAGTGCCTTGTGACAGCACTGCTGAGTCAGCCTCTGTTTATCTTCACACTCATTCTCTGAGGTTTAGTTCAAAATGAGCAAAAACCCAGCCTTGTAGCACCTTGAGGTGGAAATCTGAGTTTGCTGATGGATCCAGAACCACGAGAGAGTGGCCAAAGGAATGCTGGATGCAGGCAGGAAGAAGTTAAGGAGCTGCTGCAGCTTTTGGCAGCGCCTGGCACGGATCTGCAGCCGGAGTTGCTGTTCTGTGGGAGCAGCTCCCACGGCAACGTGGCTCCTTGGGATCCGAGGGTAACACGGGGGGTCCTCACCAGAACAAAGCCTTGCCTCCAAGCTTTCCTTACCTGGGGAGAGGAATTGATCAAAGTCTGGAAACAGCTCTGGAAAACTGAGTGTCCTGACGAAAGGGCAGCGGACTTTGAGCTGTTGGAAATGCCCCTGTGTTTGTTTTTACAGATTAACAACATGAAGACCAAATTTAAAGAGACCATTGAGAAGTGTGACAGTCTGGAACAGCGGCTCAATGACTTGCTCAAAGAAAAGCAGTCAGTGGAGAGGAAGTGGGTACCGCTGCCAGGTTTAGTTCCATGCAGCCATTAAAACATCGTGCACTGACATCCAAAAAGAAAAAAAAAACCACTGCTATTCCTGGGCAATTTTGAGCTGTTTAAGCTGCAATACTGAGAACATGGCTTGCTTTAAAAAAAGCTCTGATTTCTGTAGGTGTTCACAAATGGGAAGTGTCTGAGTGAGCACAGCTTTGGGGCCCTGAGCTCCCTTTCCACGCTCTGCATGTTTAGCATTCAGGGTTCCTTCCTCTCCCTGCTCTGAGGGGGATGCCAGCCTGTTCTGCCCTTGGTGGGTGCATCCAAAGGGATGAAAGGCAGCTCAGCAGAGGCATCACCCAGCACAGAGGAAAACACAGATCTTGAGAAGTGCCTGGAGGAAAGATGTCAAGCCTGGGAATTGCAGATCCATGCACTCCCTGGGTGGGATTGTGTCCCTGTTCCTCCCAGCCCACAGCCTGTCCAGCACTCCTGGCTGGAGCAGGGAGCACAGGCACTGAGCTCCATGCAGCTCCCCTTCCTCAGTGGGAAACAGGCAGAGGAGGGTGCCAGCAAACTGCCAGGGCAAAAGCAGAGCTGGTGGGAGCAGGAAGCCCTGTATGTGAATCACAAGGCTGATACCCTTGTGGGAGCATATTCATTCCCAGTGAAGTGGTATTTTGAGGGTCTTGGAGTGTGGCAGGAGGCCCCTGACTGCCCTCAGCTCTGTCAGGGTCCCTTGTAAGCCCTGTTCCCTTTTTGGCACCCATTCCAAAAGCTGCAGGTGCGTGACAAGGTCAGTTCCATCTCCCAGGCACACCCTGCTTGTGGTCTGTGCTGTTGGCATTTGGCATGAGATGGAATTGCCTGACCTGAGGGGATTTCAGAGTCTTCTTGTATTGCCTCCCCTTGCCCATCTTTGCTGGAAAACCAAATTCCAGGTGGTGTTGGTGTGCTGGGGGTTCAGTTATCCAGTGAAAAGGCTGTGTTTGGTGTGGGTGGGCAATGCTGCTGTCCTGACTCGTGCTTCTCTCTGCAAGGTGTTCCCAGCTGAACAACAAAGTGGCAAAACTCTCCAACGAGCTGAAGGAGGAGCAGGAGCTGAACAAGTGCTTGCGAGCAAACCAGGCCTTGCTGCAGAACAAACTGAAGGAGGAGGAGAGGGTGTTAAAGGAAACCTGTGAGCAGAAGGACCTGCAGATCTCTGAGATCCAGGAGCAGCTGAGGGATGTCATGTTCTACCTGGAGACACAACAGAAAATCAACCACCTCCCAGCTGAGACCCGCCAGGAGATTCAGGAAGGACAGATCAACATTGCAGTGGCATCTTCTGCCAGCTCCTCCACGGGGGGCACGGGCAAACCTTCCTCCAGGAGAGGCCGTGGCAAGAGAGGGAAATGAGAGTGGGAATTCTCTGCTCCCACCCTGCAAGTGGCCGTGCCAGCAGCAGGCCAGGCTCACCTCGGGACTCGGGCTGGGAACACCCAGCTCGCTAAAGCTCAGCTAGAAATTGTCTCCAGAGCTGCTCATAAAACTGGCTGCCAGTCAGTGGAGGTGTCTGTGGTATTTAAAAGCATTTCACTGCACTATTTAGCTGTTTTTAGGCAGATCTTGGTGACCATTTTGCCTTCCCTCCTTTTCAGAGCCCCTCCTGTCATGCATTTGACTTTCTTGGAGAGTGTTTTGGGGTTGGGGGGTGTGTGTCCATGTCCAACATCCCATTCCCTGTGGGGGTGCTGTAGAGTAGGCTCAGCCCAGTGTGTAAGGCTTCTCCAGTTCTTCTCCTGGATTAAAGGTATTCTCAATTAAGAAGTTATTTAATAAACAGTGTAAATTAGGTTATATACATCTCCTTTTTTTATGTGCAGTCCTGACACTGCAGAACTGCCTGTGCAGGAGTAGAACTCTAGTTTGGAAAGAAAAAGGAGAGAAGTGTGGAAAATAAACCATCTTAGTGGTGTAAGAGACCACTCAAGTCCTAAAGGCCAATGGTCTGGAAATTTAGAGGCTTTAAGGGACTTTGCTTTGATCTCTCTTCATTTTAAAGGTGGCCTTTGGGAGGCCAGTGCTTGCTGTGCTGCCTGTGGGGCAGAAAGGGTGGAAGTTTTGTGCTCTGGATGCTGTTTAATGTGGTTATTTTATAGATATTTCTACAAATTACGTAGAGCCATCTGTGAATTGGGGAACACATTCCCAACATTCTGGTGCTCCTGGATTTGGGGGGTGTGTGTGTCCCCTGCCTGAGCTGCACTGGGAGTGTTGGTGTAAGCTCCAGAGTTGTTCTCCTCAGAGCCAGGTGAGGAGAGGGACAAGCACAGCCTTTTCCAAACTCTTCCCACATTCCTGGAGCTGGAGGCGCTGCCCCTCCACTGGATCCTCACCGGGAGCTGCAGCTCTTGGCTCCAGTTCCTGTGCTCACCAAAACGTGGCACTATCCACAACCTCAGCTGGCAGAGCTTCTGTGTGACTTGCCCCAAAGGGACACAGGTCCTGGAAGGGAATTTTATGCACAAATCTGCTTTGGTTTAGGGTTTTTTTGTTGGTTTTCACTCAGAATCTAAGACTCGATGCTCTGGGTTGGGAAGTTTTCCCCTGGAGAAGCGACTGTCCTGGTTGCTGCTATGCTCATAATCAGAGCATTTAAAGGCTGATCTTTTGTTAAAAATGCCAGGGGAGTCCCTAGTTGTCTTTCCAGGCCACAGGATGATCCTGGTCCTTTTTGGAACAATCATGACTTTAGTTTGGAACACTGAAAAAGCTCTGGCTGAGCAGGTCCAGCCTGGAACACGGGCATGAAACAGCCAGTCCTTCATTGCTAGAAGTTGTTCTTTTTTTGGCCCATTGAAAGGGACAAGTCCCAGTCCCTGGAATGACCCTGGGAAGGTGGGTGGTTCTCATCCGCTTCCTGGCTGCATGGACAGAGAGAGTTGAACTTCCTCACTGGAATTACAGGGCTGTTAGTGCACTCTGGGCATCCCCTGCTTGGGTTTGGAGATCTGCCCCCACCACCTGGAATTTGGACCTTTTCTGACTTTGTAGCAGGAATGTACACTCACTTTTCCAGTGTGTGGATTGTACTACCAGGCCTCTGCCTTCTGTAAATGACTTAAAGACCTCGAGATGTACAGCACGGCTTGCTCTCCTAGAGAAACTATTTTATTTAAGATATATTTTTACACCACTGAGATCCTCTGACCTTTTGCTGAAGGCTTGCTTTGTGTAGAACACTAAAGATGCTGTACTGTATCTTGGAATTAATTTTCAAAAAATGTGATGGAAAATTAAACCAGCGTGCAGTTCTTTCTGTGTGTGTGTTCCACTGGAGGGGAGGGAAGAGGTTATTTTGGAAGTCTGATGGTTTTTAACTCAAAGGCAAAGCTGTCCAAAGGAGCTCTTGGTCTTCTTTGGGCTGGGGAAGTTGGGCTCAGCTGAGCTGATAGGAGCAGATAAAGCTGGGCAGTTATCTCTGGGCAGCTTGTGCAGAAAAAGCAAGAATTCTAGAATGCTTTGCATTAAACCAAGTAACTCTCAGTCCTTAAGTCCCCTCCAGCTTCTCCTTAAACCATCCCAGGTGAGCAGAGGACCTGCAGTGTCTGTCTGGGTGTTTATTCACTGCTGTAGCCTGGGCTCCCCCAGGCTCCTTCCCTTGGGAGACTTCCCACAGGGAAATGGGGCTTGTGGTGAAGGGAAAGGCCCCAGCTCAGGCTGGTCTGTGACTTTTCCTTAGCCCTCCTCCAGGCCTACAAGTGCCTGGAAAAAGCTTTGGCACTGGGACCTCAGCCTGTGGTCAAGTTCTGACATCAGCAAGTGGAGCAGCAGGTCAGCCCTGGCTGTGACTCACTGTCCCCACAGCAGGAGGCTGCAGCAGCACTGCACAGCTGAGATTGGCTGAGCTCCTGCTGTGGTTACAACCCTTGAAATAGACTTTTTAAAATTCTGAAATCCTGAAAGGAACACACCTTTTCCCAGCTGAACAGCACAGGGGTTTGCTGGGTTGTCTCCCAGGGAGCTGTAGGATGCAGCCTGCCTTGGCACTTGCCACGTGGGCTCCGTGGAATAAGGGAGAGATGTTCCTGCAGGAGCAAGAAATGAGGGACCTGCTCTCACCAAAGCACTGCTGGTGGCCAACACGTGCTGGGAACTTCACTGGGTCCTGCTGTTCCCTCTGGAAAAGGTCCCTGCCTCACCTCCTGGCACGGAGGGAGCAGGACACCAAGGTGATTCTGTGAGCAGGGAGGGACAGGACGGTGCCCAGGAGCCTCTGCTGTCACCGCCGTGGGGACAGCAGCCAGCTGCCCCAGAGAGGAGGGTGCCAGGGGCTGCAGCAGGGGCTGTGGGGCTGCAGTGACCAGGGAGAAGTGCAGCTGGAGCAGGGTCCCAGCCAGCAGCCACACGGGGCTTGGCAGAGTCTGGAGGATGCTGCAATGATTCACTGCAGCAGCTGCTCCCAAGTGAGCGCAGCGAGAGGCGGCTCAGGGGGAAGGCAGGGACAGGGCTCTGCTCCCTGCTTGGGGGAGAAGATTTGGGTGGCTGGGGGTGAGCTTGGGCCTGGACTGTCTCTGCTCCATGGTCTCTGTTCCACCTGAGCCATGGCAAAGCTGGGTTGGCGATTTCAGCTGACACACCTGCCGTTGCTGTTGCTGGTTCCAGAAACAGCAATGTTCATTTTTTGTCCCTTGGGAAGAACCTGTCCCTTAATACCAATTAATCCCCTCCATGTCACCTTTCTGCAGAGGAGCCAGTGGGTGAGGTGACATCTCTGCCTTGTGCCCAAGGAAAACCTTGCATGCTGCTGTGAGCAGAGTGGACACAGAGTCTCCTCAAGGCAGAGCTCCACAGGTGTCCATCTGTCCAAGCTGGAGCCCCCCATGGCCAGGCCCTCCAAGGGGCTACTCTGCTGTCCCACCACTGCTCTTGGCTCCCTTTACTTTTCCCCTGAAGCCCAATTCCCTAAGGCCCACTGGAAAATTCCTGCCTTGATCTGCACCGACTTGTCTGTTCTCACTTGAGCTCTGAGAAGTTCACATCCTATTCCTCAAAACCTCCTCCCCCCCCCCACCAGTTATTTGGGGTTTTTTTGTTGTTGTTTTTTGGGTGGGTTTTTTTTTGGTTTTTTTTCCATAAATGGGCATTTTGGTCTAATAATTGTATTTTAAAGGCAAACTCATCCAGCTGTTCCAAAGGAGATCCCACACCAGGACTGCCAGTGGTGCTGGGGTGTGTTTTGCAGCACAGGAGGGATATTTCTGTATTCCTCCCCCAGCCTGAATTCCTGCACACACTTCCCAAGGCAAGAATCATGCTTGGGTTCACCCCTGAACCCGAGGAGCAACAGTAAAATAGGGACAGGTTTGCTGGGAGCAGGAAGCAATCTGAGATATTCTCTTTCATTCCAAATGAAAGCCCCACACCTACAGCTTCCTGCCCCTGCACCACCCCTGAGCAAACATTATTTATAGCAGCAAGAGCAGTTATAGCTTTGCCCCTTCTTGACCTGGAAGTAATTGGTTAATTGAATTAGACAACAAACCTCAACAGACTCGTATGGTTTCCTTCCACCTTCTCCCAGGGAGCTGGAGAGTCAAACTCCTTCCATCCCAAGCTGGTTAAAAACATCAAACACCTCCGGGAGAACAATGTTTACTTCCCCACCAGGAAATTGGGCCCTATTGAACCTTCTTCAGGGCCAACAGCTCCTCCAAAGCTGTTGCACCTGGGGGAGTTGCTGCCTTGCTGGAGCTGGAGCTGGGGTAGGTGAGGGCTTTTTGGGGAGGGTTTCCTGAGCTGTGCTGAGGCTGGGAAGACGTGGAAAGCTTTGCTGCTGGGAGCTGAGCTCTGAGCTTACCAGGAAACTGAAATTTTGATCTTTGCAGGTTCAGTAATGTGCTGATTTGGTGGTTGGAGAGGTTCTCTGGGTTTGTGGGCCCGAGGGCAATAGATGAGGATGAGCTGTGTTAAGCACATGCTTTATTCCCAGCCTGAGATCCTGGGCTGTGCTGATCTTTCCTGGGGACAGACTGCAATGAGCTGGTTTCTTTGCCTGTTCTCTGTGTCCCTATGTGGTGGCAATGACCTTGGAGGACAATGGCAGTGTGGGACATATCCTGGTCTCCTGGATGCAAAGGTGATGTTTTTGACAATTTACAAGCCTTTGCCTCCCAGTCTCCTCTTCCCTCATTTGTGTGTTATTTGTGATATTTATCAGTCTCCACTGATGAGGGGCATTTTTGGGGAAGAAGACATTCTCTTGCCTTGTACAGCAGAGGGGTTTAAGCAGGTGAAGGAAACCCACCTGGGTGGGCTCCTCTTTGGGGTGCTGGGAGACCCCCACTTAGAGGTGTGAGTGAGGTTCCAAAGCAGCTTCATGATCTGTGTGTCCTGTAAAACCAAACCAGACCCACAACAAATCCTTTTAGCATCTGTACCAGGACTAGATCTCCCAGAACAATTCCTCTGCACTGCTGGGTATCTTAGCCCAAGCAGAATTAACTAAGGCTGGAGAAACTGCTGGTGCTGTTGGCTGGAATCCACGGTCTGTGTGGAGTCCCAGTTGGAAAACCTGTGAGGGCTGGAGGAGCTGAGTGGGAGATGTGGCCAAGCAAGATGGCTGAGCTGGAGTTATCCACAGGAGACAGGGATGCTGCTGCAGCTGGAGGCCCCGTGCTGATGGAGGGGAAGCTGGATGGTCTTGTCCAAGCACAGCTGTGCCAAGAGCTTCTCTCTGCAAGTGCAGGCATTGCACAAAGAGCAAAGAGGACTTTTCCCAGGCAATTCTCCTTGGCAGCATTCAAACATGCTCTGGCTTCTGGTGAAGAAGAAATCCCAGCTGAATTCTGCTTGTTCAGTGAAGGAGCACAAAGAGCAGGTGCTGCCCTGGGATCTGGGAGCTCCTGGCCTCCAACCCTTCTTGAAAAACCCCCTCAGTTACATCACAAGGAACCAAACACCTTCTCCTCCTTCAAAAAAATCAATGTGGAGGAATGATCAATGGTGTAAAAGCCCAGGCTTACGTGGGAATGCAGGCAGCACTCTGCAATCACAGCATTTTCCTCTGCAGGAATCGAGTCAAACTGCAGAAGCAGTTAAGAGGATTAGATATTTTTGATCATATTTGCAGCTGTGCTTGCTGTAACAGAGAGGAGAAGTCCAAATGTGTTGCCTTGGGAAGTGACTGAGAGCCTGGAAGGGAGTGCTGCTCCCTCAGGATCCTGCAGCCAGGGTGGGCTCAGACCCTGCTGCTCCCCAGAGCCACGAGGAGCTCTCGTTCCTGCAGCTGGAATTGTGGCACTTGGTTCCCTCAAAGATCCAGGCTGCAGTGGAAACCTCCCTGTGAGCCAGCCTGGATGCAGGGCTCTGAGCTGCAGTGGTGGCTCCAAAATCTCAGAAGGCTGAGCTTTCCCAAGTGCCACAGCTTAAACAAGGAATGCTGTGGAAGCCCTGCCAGGTTCAGAGCCAGATGTGAGAGAGGAGATCCCTCCCTGGACATCACCAAGGATTTCTAGGACTGCAGTACTAAGTAAGGAAAAATAATTCCTTAGACAAATTAGACAATTTCAGTGTCTAATTCTCACACATTCAGCATTGTTGGAGTCCAAATAAAAATACCTGACTGTTCCCTCCAAAGCCATCCCTGCAGAGATGCTGGGGATGTGCTGCCAGCACTGCAGTAGGAAGCTCCTCTGTTTTTCCCAAGGGACACTTCCAACAGGCCCTTGGCCCTCAGGATGGGCTGAGGGGCAGTATGGAATCCATTCATCCCTTTATCCATTCTTCAATAAAAATGTGGCCAAGGAAGAAGACATCACTCCTTGAGCCATGTGATTGCTGGAAGTGCTTGGCCCAGCTCACAGAAGTTGCCTGGGCTTTCCCTTCTCCATGGATGGAGCCTCAGATGATGCCCCTGCCCAGGACAGGCAGGTTCCTCCTGAAGCCAAAACCCCAGATGTGAACCCCAGGTGAGACATCCCAGAAGAGAGGAAAGTTTCACATCTTACTTCAAATTTGCCTGATGATTTTAGCACACTGAACAGGGGAAACAGCACCAGAGGTAACAAATTCAACCCTTTCCAAACACAGTCATGTGGCTGTCATCTGCCAAAAACATAAACCACAATCATAATCCTAAATTTGTCCTTTGAATGTACCTGTGCCTGCTCTGTAGTAGTTTCCTTCTAATCCTCAGGGATTAATCCTGAAGTGCACTGAAACATCTGAGGTGAAGGGCTACACTGGAAATTCCTCGTGGGCTGGTAATAATAACTGAAAGCTGCTCTGTGAAGCAAGCCTGAGGCTGACTTGGTTTTTAATGGACATCTGTCTGTAGGGGGAAAAAATGCCATGGCAACTGGCTTTCTTGTTGGCACGGCAGCCTCAGCAAAGGGCTGAGGATGGGTATGGGAGGGTCTGTGCTGGGAAACCTGGAGGTACAGCTCAGCCAGGCTGGGAGGCAAAGGTTGTTTATGCTCTGTGAGCACCAGATCTTGAGGGATTTAACAGTTAAATCTTGGCATAACGATTGCTTTGTCTGCTGCTGCTGCTTAGCAGGAGCCAGGCTGGGTTCTCCCCTCTCTCTGCTAAAAATGTGAAATCTAAAGGTGTAAAGCGCCTGGTTGGTAATTTCCTGGTGCTTTGCTGGGCAGGGCTGGTGTCTCCCAGTTTGCAGCTCTGTCCCAACAATCGCTGCAGAGCCGTGGCTTTGTCAGATGGATCCTGGAGCTTTGCAGGGTGAGGAGGGAAATGCCCTTGTCGTGTCCAAGGCCCGTGGAAATTGAGAGCAAGGGTCATTCAAGTGTTGATTATGGGTGCACAAGCTCTGGCACTTTGGTGCCTCCCTCCAGAGCTCCGTGCACATCAGCATTTCCCTTCACCTCCTGTTGATTTCAGGAGAAGCAGCTGGATGCATGGCCCAGCAGGGACATCCATCATCCATGTCCTGGCTGCACTGAGCTTCAGGGCTGAGAATTGGGAAGAAATGGCAATAAAACTGCAGGATCAAAAACTGCATCTGATGGGAGCTGGTCTCTGCTCAGAGCTGAGCTGTGAATTTGGGAGCTGGAGACAATAGGGAGATCAGGGTGGGGGGAAAGGCAGAGGTGACAGCAGCTGTCCCACGTGGCTGGTTTGGAATTTGGGGTCTGGTTTTGCTGTGGCACCAATTCTGGTCTGGCCAGGGGTGTGTCATCAGTCAGAACCCAGGGCAGCTTCGCTGAAGAGCTACATCGTATCTCCCTGGGAAGTGCTGCCTGTGTGTCACAGCACCTGATTTGTTCTCTTAATATCCTTCCAAGTGCTTGGAGATTCCCCTGCTCACAGCACTGCTCACAAAGCTTTACCCTCGGAGAGCAGGGGTGGGGATAATGGCACCGAAAAACTGAAGCCTTCAGGGAAGAGAAAGCACGTGTGTGGAAAAGCTCAGTTCTCTGAGCTCCTCCAGCAGCTGATTTTGCTTCAAGTAAACCCCCGTGCCTGTGCTGCTGTCCCTGGGTAGGCAGGCGTGTTTTGTCTTGCTGGATGCTGTTGAGGATCACCCTGGGTAGCTCAGGGAGGCAGCACAAGACGAACAGCAGGTTAGATCAAGGAAATGTTACATCACACGGCACTTCCTGCTAAGTGCTGCTATTATCAGCCTCATTCATCTCCACATGCAAATACAGCCTGCACACGTAGTCACACATCTGGATGGAAATAGCAGCCCTGGAGAGGAGCAGCTCTAACCTGCATCGTGGACAGGAGAGGCAAAAGGGAACACGATTCTCCATTAGGAATTGTTTCCTTTCTTTCTTGACTGAATCCTGATTTTTTTTTCTCCAGCTAGATCACCACATCCACTGTTGGCTGTTCTTTGTGACAATGTTACTGACATCCAAAATATCAGCTATAAATGATGGGGAAGAGGAAAAAAAAAAAAAGGTGAGAAATTGATAAAACCAAGCCATAAAATAATAATATTGGGAATGGTGGGCTATCAAGAAAAGCACATTCAGGAAGAAGTAAAGGGAATGATGTGCCCTAACAGCAGTAGAACCCCATTACACTGGGAATTTGGGATTTTCACTGCAGACACAGGAAGAGCAGTGTCCCTGCTGGCTGCCACTGGAAACCACCCTGCAGCCTCTCTGGTGGTCATTGCTAAGCTATTTTAAATGATCACTTCTGTATTTACATTTAATCTGCTTTTTTATAAAGATGCTCAACAAAGGAAAAAGGGAGGGCAACACGAAAGCCAAACAGAGCTTAACAAAACAAAGAATACATTGAAGGGGAAAACAAGTCAAACTGCAACTGCTCCTGAGTCATTACTGAGGATGTGAACACCAGCCTATTCATACCCTGCTTTCTGAGCAAGTAATGTCACCCTAAAACAAACTTTAGTGTGTTCACCTCATGTCTTAGAAATTGTCTCTGCCTGTGGAACTTGTTTCTGTATTTTTTGACATTCTTGACTATCAAGGGCTCCATCTTTGACCCACAGCCCCTTCAAACTGCTGCAGGTACTTTGATGGTTCTTAACCTTCGGCCACAGAAATAGTCACTGACTGCTGTGAGCTGTGAACATTGCAGGCTGGAAAAGCATTGAAGTGATGTCCTCTAAAAACCCCACGTTAAGTGACCTGGATGGGTTGTACTCTTATCAGACTTCCTTGTGCTTTTTATTAACAACTTCCTTTTCAAAGCTGCTCAAGGTTCAGGACTAAGCAAAAGCTGTAGAACTTATAAACAGCACCCTGGAGAGGCTGGTTCACAGAATCATGGAATATCCTGAGCTGGAAGGGACCCATAAGGATCATCCAGTCCAACTTCTGGCCCTGCACAGACCCTTCAACCTCTCTGTAGCCTTTTTTGGGCACTCTTTAACAGCTCTGTATATTTCTCATATTTTTATGTACTATTATATACTACTACTACAACTGTTATTATTATAACTACTACTACCTCGTTATATATTGTCTTATATTGGTTAAGTGCTTTTTCATGCTAGTGGGTTTTGCACAAATATATGTAAAGGATTTTTCTTAGCTGCTCTTAGGGATTCATTTATCCCGTCACATGCAGTGAACCAGATTCCTGCTCTTACAGTAAATGCTCCCAAAATTGGTGCCAGGGGTAACCTTTGGCTCTGCAGGTGCTGATGTCTCCCACAGAAACTCTTGGGCTCCAGAAATCCTCAGTGTCCTTCTCACTCAGGTCCGTGGCTGTGAAACAGTGAAGTGTCTCGTGAGTTCACTAAAAGGATTAAAAAATGTAATTTCCTTAAATCACTTGCTCTGTTTAGAGTATTTTCAATGGGAAAATTCTTCACGCTGAGCCCATTTTGGGTGGGATCTGTCATCTAGCTCATAAAGTGTTAACCACAAGGTTACTCGGGCCTGTGAGGTAAAACAAAACCATCAGTTTAAAAGGTAAAATGTTAGAAAAATGCTAATTTAAGAAAGCTGTTCAATATTTGTTATCTTTTTACCATTGTGCGCTGCCACCCACAACTCTTCCAACTGCATGGGAAAGCTGTTGCTTTAGGAGCAAGGTGTATAAATAATGCCTGCCTAAGAGCACTGCTCCTTTTTATTCCATTGGAATCCTGTGGGATTTCTAGAGCATTTCTATGAATAGATTAAACTCTGAGCATTTCGAGTAACCATGGCTATAAATCAATTTAGCTCTCGGTTTTCAAGTTGCATCTGCTCTTACTAATCCTGTATGTGCTTTTTTTTTTTTTTTTGATAGGACAGACCAGGCTTTACTTTTGTGTATGGGTTTTGGTTTGGTGAAATTCCCACCCTGCACCAAGCAGGTTCCACACACAGCCACTCCACCCTGGATTTCTGCAGGGAGCCTGGTGATGGTGGACAGGTAACATGGACCGAGGGGAGAACTGGCATGTTGAGCTTAAATATTTTATCCATCAGCACGATGCAAACCTAAATTTCTTTACTATGAGGGGAAGCCCTGCCTGCTCCGAAATCTGTAAGATGGAGGGGCACTGCAGGGAAAGCAGCCATCCTCCGGCCCCATCTTGCTTTCCCTCAGGAGCAGGGATGTGTTTGGCAGCGATGGCTCAGGATGTCTGCGGCTCATGGCAGTACCCGCTCCGCGGCTCGGCCTGGCGTCCTCCACCGGCCCTTCGCAGCCGGAGGGGGCTCGGCCATTTTTCCTCCATTTCGTTGTCTCTCGACGCTTGGTTTCTTTTGAACGATGCGCTGCGGGCCGAGCCCGCCGCCCTCCCACTGCCGCTCGCTGGGGCCCGGGGAGGGGCGAGCGCGGCCGGGCCCCACCA
>VXBQ01010065.1:461728-491466 GCA_013400175.1 Phainopepla nitens | reverse complement strand
TCATGCCCAGCCTGGATTGATACGAGGAATTTCCCTGACTCAGATGCAGCACCCTCCACTAGGTTAAACCTCAGGAGATTCCCATGGGTCACTTCTCAAGCTCGTCCAGGACCCTCTGGATGACATTCCACACTTCAGGCGAGGCAACAGCACCACCCCACTTAGTGTATTCAATAAATTTGCTGAGGGTGCACTTAGTCACTCTATGTCATTAATGAAGGTATTTAATATCACCCATCCCAATACAGACCCCTGAGAGACACCACTGGTCACTGATTTCCATCAGGACTCTCATCCATTGACAACCACCCTCTGTATGTGACTATCCTATCTCTTTCTTATCCATCTACCAGTCCACTGATTGAATAGGTCTCTCCTATTTAGAGAGAAGGATGTTGTGGGGGACTGACCCAAAGGCTTTACAGAAGTCCAGGTAAATGACTTCTGTAACCTTTCCCTTGCCCACTGATGTAGTCATTACATCACAGAAGGCCACTGGGCTGGTCAGGCAGGATTTGCTTTTGGTAAAGCCATCCTGTTGTCTTGAATCACCTCTCTGTCTTCCCTGTGCCTTAGCACAGGTTCTAGAAGCACGTTTACAAGCATTTTGAAGGAGGAATAAAGGCAGAAAGTAAATAAAGTATTTAAATTACATCTTCGGCAGTCTTTATCTTTTTAGATCCCTAATGGCAAATCAGCCAAATCTGCTTGTAGCATAGATAACAATATGATTTCAAAGGCTTCTGGTTAAGTAATGGGCCTTGAAACTTTCTAAATAAATAACAAAAAACCAGTACAAAAATCACAATACTGAAGTTACATTTCTAAGCATGACTCTTATGTGATTGATTTATTACACAGTGCTAACGTCCTATATTTTTGAAAAGACAGTAATGAGACCAAGTGAGTTAAATTATACAAGGCATATGAGTTTTCCTGAAACAAACTTCCTTGAAAAAGAGAGCAGATTTTTTGGATTTGGAAAATCCAGTGGGCTTACATAATTTCTACAGCAGGAAACCACTGTAGAAAGACAACACTAGATGACTGAACTAATCACTCTGAATTTACAGAATTATTACTTCAGTGCAGCAAATATACAATGCATTTGTAAGCTTCTCCAAGAAAGAACTGGAAGCTGAAACCAACCTTCTCAGAAGATTTTTCCTGTGTCTGAACAAAGCTTTCTCTACCTAAGCAAAATTCACCACAGCCAGAAGAGCTGTAATTTTCCTTCTGAAACAGGACCTCCACCCTGCATCAACTGGATTTCAAAGGAAGCTCTGAGATGGCTATTTTATTCCCATTATCAGTTGCATACAGTTCTTTATCTGCCCTTGATACAGAAGCAGCATCTACACTGCTAAAGCAACTCTTCCACAGACTGCATTACTTCTGTTGTTCTCCAAACGATGTAGAATGCAATCATGCTCTGCTGCCATTGGTTTGAGCCACAAACATCTGAACTAAGCCATGTGAGAAGTCTGATGTAATTCAACTCTTTTAACGTGAGGTGTTTCAGCTATTTTGCACTATGACTGCACTCCACATGTATGCCAAAGATCCCTCTCATGTTCTTTTGATGTACAACTATTCTTTGCTCAAGTGACAAGTCTGTGACTCAGTCTGCTCTGCAAGCTGTCTGACTAGTTGGATTACTAGAATTATTATTATATTATATTAAAAAAAAATATCAATTTCCCAATTTCATTCCACAAACAATGTTAAGATGAATTAACAAAGCATTTCTGGCATTTGCTGACTTTAACCACCAAGTGTTTGGCATGATGAGGACTTGCTGACTGCTACAAGGAAGAACATGCCCAGAAGATCCTTCCTGAAATATTTATGCTACCCAAGATGCCAACACATCTCTAATTAGACAAACCTTTTTTTGGCACACAGAAATACCGCTATAAGCAAGCCAGAAGGAACTAATCTGTCAACAGCAGGATTAAACAACGTAACACATTACCTGGATTACTTTCAAGGCATATACAAAAGGCAGACAGAGTCAAATAGATGGCTGACAGACTTGATTCATTTTGAGTTGAAGGTACAGTTCTTCAATCCTTCTTCTATAAAAATCTATGAATTTTATCTCTCCACATCAGCACTGTGATGAGGGAGTTAAGACACCCCATGCTGAAACAGATCCTGCCCTGTTTCTGTTTTTAGGGTGCTTGAATCACCTATTACTAAAGAAAAACAAACAAAAAAAAAATCAAAAAACACCCAACCCATACTTTGCTGTCCCATTAGATACAAGCTATTTTCATACCACTGTGCACCCAGTTGCTGGGTTTTGAGCAGCTACTCCATGTCCATGAGGTTTTTCTCAAAATCATCATGTAGCAAAAACAAAGTCTGGCGTTCAACTTCTAATGCTATGCCCCACTCCCATGGTCTCCCAGGTAAAGCCATTTCTCCACCTCTCTGCTTTCTGGCTCTAGCAGATAGAGACAGCTTATTTATTTCATCCACCAGACCAAAAGCAAGATCATCATTATTGCATACATAAAATATTAATAATAAAAATTTAAGTAATAAATAAAAAGACCTTCTGAAGTCCTTAGCAGAAAAAGGCAGAGGATTCCTCAGTTTGGGGAAGATGAAAAATATTCTTTCATTCTCTAAATTGGGCACATTTCAGGTTTCAACTCTACAGTTTGCATTCTGCACTTTCTTGTACTGATTAAATGCTACTGTACATGACCTTCATACGATCGTGGTAATGCTCAAAACCAAGAACCTTTTCCTTTTCAAGACCTATGAACAAGAAACAAGAAGGAAAAAGCCCAAGCAAATGAAGACACAGTGAAGCCCTCAGAAAGAACTCAGCATCTTCCTTCATCAGACTGGGCAACAGTAACACATGATGGGCCCCAGCAGCAATTCTCCCTTTGGCAGCGATCACACACCAGGTACAATGCATACACAGCCCTCTGCACAATCACAATTGACAAAAAAAACCATCATGTAAGCCAGGAGTCTCAACTTTACTGGAAGTAACAAACCAAAGGAGCTACAGGTTTGACCATGCAAACCAGTTATGCTACAGAACAGAACTCTTCAGCTTAAAAAGATAAACAAAATCACCCAAAACTGGACGTGAAAGAATTCAGTCAGCCTCAAATAAAATAAATCTCTAATGACACAACAATCAGAAAAATAGTTATGTTAAGTCTATGACTTTCCAAAATCCATTATTCAAGAGATTCAAGAAAACTGCTGGGAAAAAAAGCAACTAATATGCAGGAAGCAATATGGGACAAGACAAACAAAAGTTCAAACAACTCTTCCCAGTACATGAAGGCCACCCTACAGAAGTACAGTAATTTTTCCAATACATATATTTAAACATTCAAACCCTATCTCTGCTACCTTACAGCAACTGCTCTCTTTAAAGATACAGTCTTCATCTGAATTCTTCTGCAGACAGTCTTTAATAAAAGCTTTACTGATTTCAATATTTGGAATGTTAACCAAATAGAAAGCAGAGTACCCTGTGTATGTTCTCACTCCTTCCTGTTTAGAAGGTATATTCCCACCCTGAGTTCTGGATTTCTGATCTTATTGAGGGCTATGGAATACTCCAGCTGCTGGTTAGGTCTGGGAGCCAGGGAAACTAGAATCTGTCAATCCAACAGCTTTCTTACAGCAATTTTTTAATAATCCAGAAATAGGTACCACATGCAAGTTTAGTTATGCAAAACACTGAAACACAAGAAAAACTGTGCTTGACAACTCTTGCTCTTCTATGGGAAGCCATGCTGTTATTGTGATTGCCAGACTCTTACACAAACATCTCTTATCAGACAAGGACAGAGAAAGCAACTGACTGAAGAGGTGAACCAGAAGCCAAAAATTCAGAGCACGAGTTTCTGGTTTTTTCAACTATACTAAGGCCTCAGAGCCCTCTTCCAGGTCCACCCACATAACAGCAGCTGCTCACTGTCCTGACAACAGTGACAGCAGAATAGACATGCTGTTTAGTTTGACATTTTGTTTGAAGGCTTATGAGAAGTACTGCACTCAAATGCAGCATACTTAAAGACTATATTTCAAATTCATATTAATTGAATTTAAAAGATTTCCATGAAAGAGACTAAGATGAGGCAACTTGGAGGCAACTTTCAGATCCTCAAATAATGAAGATAAATTAGATTATCCATTGTTAACAATTAGAGTGAGATCTGGGAGAACTGATCCAAATAAAATGACATATTAAAGATGAAGTGCTGTTTCCTTACCAATAAGTAGACTAAAATCACCACAGATCATTAAGCATAAAAAAAACCCCAAAGCATTAGCCCTCTGCTAAGGAGGGGAAGAAACTCTCTGGGTTTTTTAATCATATTGTAAACACACACTTGAAAAGTGAGCATTCTTTGTCTTAAATACTCCATTATATTTTTCCTATTTAGAAGGACATGAGTCCTTCAAACAGTGACTTACTTTTGGGGATTTTTTCATTTGTCTTTTAAATGAGTAATCTGGAAGACTAAAACATCATCTCGCTTTTGACAGTCATCAGTTAGAGCATCCTGATAAACCATCAACACAAAAGAGAAAACAATACTGTGCTTTCCCATATCCTGCTTATTGCTTTATTGAGAGGTAATAAGAACGAGTTAGACCACGAAAAATTTCCCACATGCTGCAGCAATGGAAGGGAAAAATTTTGGCTACTGAGCCTGGTGCTCTACTACAGAAAATCCCACTGAACACTAATGATGCCTTGTGCAGGGAGTACAAGAAAACCTTATTTCCATACACTAATGGAGAAACAATGGCTGTCAACTTTTATTTAAAACTAGCTAGGTCACAGTGTGCAGTGAAAGCACAAATAACATCTACTTTATTTCACTTGATGCAACATCCAAGGACTATAAACAGGGATTCTGACCCCGACAGGGAATTTGACCAGAGTACTAAACGTAGAGCACAAACTCTACACAAGCTGCCCACAACCCAAACACCACAGAGCAGCAATACAACAGTTTATTTCTCCTCCAGTTCTCCACACAGACATATTTGCAGATATTAAGAAGTATTTACAACCCACACTGGCAAAGGTTGCCCCAAGCTGCAACAAAGCCTCTCCTGTGAATGTTTCTTCCTCTTATGAAAGAATATGCTCTCTGAAAGTTACACACATTTGTTTTCACACTCAGGGCAAGAAACCTTTAAACCTAAGATGTCTTACACAACTGGGCTTCATTTTACTTGTGCTGAGAGTATGAAAGAAACGGTACCACTGAAAACACAGTACCAAATACAGCTGATCAGTAATTACCTTAATACCCACCCTGCTCTTATTCCATGTACTAGCTAAGGTAATCCAAGGCAACCAACATATGCCTTCCTATTCCCACCTTCAGAAGACCCCCTTCATGCCCTCCTTCCATTTACAACCCTGTTCTGCTGCTGAAAGCAGCAGCAGCCATGCTCAGCAGCCACAGTAACTTTGACAGGATTCCTTGAGCATGGCACAACAAAAGTAAGAAAATAATAAGAAAATGACCAGAAAAATACACCACAGGGCTGAAAAGTCCAAGCCGGGAAGACTCCATCTTCATATGAGCCTTGATACCATCTCAAGCACTACCTTCAATACAGAAAGACACCAAGAGTTACTTAGTGCTTTCAACCCAAGCAGGTGAAAAGGTCAGAGATCAGCACTGGAGCTTACAGTCCTCCTCCCAGCTGGCAACAACCATCTTCCAGCAAGAGACAGACTTCTCAGTGAGCTATAAGCAAGCAGCCTTCCCCTCAGCTCCCCTCTTCCTGTCCACAAGCTCAGGAACACGGTCACAGTTTCCCAGCATTTGCCAACATGTCGAGAGGGTTCAGCTTAAAGCAACACAGCAGCAGCACAGTGTTGAGCTCCAGAGGCTCTGGAAACCCCCAGGAGATGACACAGCAGTTCCTTACTTGTGCCCAGCCTAGGCTTAGCCAAGGTAAGTGCTCCTCATCACACTCAGTCTGCAGTGGTGAGGCACTCCACACAGTGCAGGACCCCAAACTGAGGATTTATTCAAAATAATGCAATTCTTAGTATTACATTCACAGTATGTGCATACATACCACAATATTTTGAAAACTTGAGTATTTTTAAGAGTTGCTCAACTCATTCCAACTGGCAACAGAGTTCTCCCTTTTGCTGGCAGGGCCACATAAGCTTTCATCCTCACCCTCTGCAGTCAGCCAATGTACATTTTGTAGTTCTTCCTTTCGTTAACATAATACCATCCATTAACACTAGCACTGTTTTTACTTGCATTGTAGAACCATGAGGACAGATGAAGTTGTTTCAAGGTAACAGAGTATCATCAGAAGCACACATAATTACTTGCAGATACATGTTAATTTTCTTTTGCTACATAAAGGTAGAAAGTAAATATCAAATCTCTACTAACAGTGAGCTCTTGCCAGGCTCCCAGAGAGTAAATTGTCACAAAGGCATTTTTCTTCCTCCAACCATCCCTGACTTTGGCAAACATCTGTTTACCTTCCTGATTTACAAATGCAAACTACTGAGAGAATTTTAGTATTTCTGCGACAATTCCTCAGCTTTTAACAGGAAAAACACAGTTACTGTTTTCTTCCACATTCACAGTGAATTAGATTCCATGCCCATGCTTTTCACCGTGTTCGGTAAATCTTTAGCATATGTTTGCCTGACAAGTTTTTACAGCCTACAACATATCTGTTCCCACATTATAGAGAAGAATAAATTAAATGTAGATTTGTTTTAAATGTCAAGCCATCAGTCTGTAGCCTTTTCAAACAAGTAAGAGATTGAAAATATTTTTTCTAGTGCTTGCAAGGTTGCAGGGTGGTCATGCCATCAGACATTTCGACCTGTTCTCACAGGACTTGCAAAACTCTTTTCCTCACACAGATACTACATTCTGTCTCTAGCTCAGGGAACTTTCTGAGAAATTAGCTCTCTGTCCACTTCTGCTTCAAAACTTTTTATCAGAATCCGTCAAATGCAATTAGCCTGAATAAACAAACCCTATAAATCCACTGCAGTGACACACAACAGACACATATGATTATACAACCAGCAACACCTGAAGCACTAAAAAGTGATTTTTTTCCTGCACTAGAGCTTGCATGAAATAACAGGGTACAAGACAGCAACACAAAGATGGTTTAATATACAGCTACAAGGGAAGGTCACAACCAACATGCAGTTTCTTTTTTAGGTTCAAGACTATTCATTTAGGTTCAAGATCATTCAAGACCAAGTAGTTTGGCATTGAGGGAAACATAAGCCACTTTATTAAGAGATGTCCAAATAACACCATTGAAAAGCCATCACTCCCACTGAAGAGGAAACTGAATTAAAGACATGCAAGAGTTTAAAATCGTACTTTCTGAGTACGAGTATCACCAAAGTCTGCTGAAAATCTGGGTGAGCAATGTAAGGTGGACAGACCTAAAAATTCTCCTACAGTGAGATTCCCCACAGGGATGTCTTTCCTGCTCCCTTAAAACAATATTATCTTCTGCTAAAAAAATTAAGTAGTCATTTTCAGAAGTCCGAACAGCATAAAGTGTCAGGGCCACTGCAGAGGCTGGGAACATTGCCATGCAGGGCTCTCTCCATCCTCCCTCCCAGGAGGGGCATCTCCCTGGGAGATGCAGCAATGCAGTCACCCTGCATTAACACTGCACTGTGAAATAACATCTGAGAAAGTACATTACTCAGCCTTCTACAGCCAGGTGGCAAGCTGGTTAAAAATAATCAGAGCCTTTACCAACACTGGCTGCACTTCACTCCAAACACATCACTGAGGAAGGCAGAAACTTTAAGGACTGAAAAATCTGAAAAAACCAAACTTCTGTAAATCTGTATTTGAAGATATGTAGGTATTATTATTGTACTATGTGTATATTAAACCGCTTACAAAGTCTGTCAGAAAAAAATAATCCAAGTTGTGATGCAATTTACTATTGCTAAAATTTGATGAGAAATTCACTTGAGAGTTAACATGAGGTTATTAGAAAAGCAAACGCCCCAAATCAACTCTGTTTACCAAATATCTTCTGCAGACTACCGTTTGAGCACTCCTTGACTCATTGTTTATTCCACTGAAAACAGAACATGGCCACAAAACCTCCATTGTCCCAGCTGCCATTCAATCTCTCATGAATTGCACATCTCCAGCACAACACAAAAACACTCAAGCATTTATTCTTGGAGGGGATCAGCGTTACATGCATGTTTTCATTCTGAGCCTGCACAGGCAATTTGCTTCCTATGTTATTATGTAAAATAATGCACACGTGCAAAGGCAAGGTAACAAATTCTTCCTTCCTCTTTCTTTGCTCAGGACAGCTCACAAGGGATGGAAAGCAGAGCCTTCTGCCACAACAGGACATGTCCTTCCTTGACATTCAAAAAATGGGACAAGCTGTAACTGAAACACACCCTACAACAATAGGTCCCTTCAGAAGAAATCAATTCTGCCTCTTCTCAGAGAACAAATGCAGTAAGGAAGGGGGTGACAATAAGGGGATGCCAAAGGAGGGGAAGGACTCCCACTTTTTTCACCTATATTAGCCCACACCACCTGCCAACCTTACCTGGACAGCTCTGCTGGCACTTGAAAGGTGGAAATAGAAGATTAAAGCATCACAGAAAACATTTGCTACTTGTCAATGCAAAATACTACATTCAGTTCTGGAAATCATTCGCAAAGACAGTTTCAAAGTAAATGCCTACCAAGTTTCAAGGCATTTACAAAATAAATTTCTTTTTATTTACAAAAATTAATGAAAGAATGCAAAGCACTACTACTCCTTATAAAAATCAGTACATAGGCTGTCTACAAAAGCTATCTCTGAATTCTGAGCAAATAAGAAGTAAACAAAAAGGAACCTTTTATTCTTCCTGCACAAAAAAAGACTGCAATACTACATATTGTGAATACCCTGGTACAGCAATGACAACTCCATCTCATACACCAATTAAGTCCACTGGGGAATACAAATCTCTAGCCAGTTTGCCAAGGACACAATTTAAATAGTAAAACAGAGGTTTATTTTCTCACATATAAAACAGTGAATTCAGGACAGTGTCCCACAAAGACCCACAGGTGAAATGTGAAATGCTTCTCACCCAACCAGATCAACACACTGGTGAGGAATATCCCTCATTTCCCTCGAGCAGAACAACACTTCCCTGTGAAACCCATCACCACTGAAGCTACAGATACTACTTGTAAACCAAAATACTCATAAGACAGACCAAGACCAAGAGGATGTTCTGTTGATTTCTTGTTTGGAAAAACAGTGTAGATTACTAGAGAATCCCAGGGACTGTCAGCTTCTGAAAGTCAATACAGTGATGAACTGGGCCACCAGTCAGGGCTCAGAGCCTGGCCCTCCTTCCACAAGCACAGTGAAGGGCCAAGACAACCAATTCTGAACTACCACACAAACCTAAATGAAACATAACTGAAGTGCACATGCATGTGGATTGCATAGGGTTTTATTTTTTGACAGAAATGTTAACCCTTTTGCTAATTCTACACTTAGTTCATCACACACATATTACAAAAACCAGATAATGAACATGTGTGTGATCAGGCCAGCATCAAAACACTCAGTGTAAGCTGCAGGGCATGAACGTAACAAGATCACAGAGTGCAACATTTGATCTGGTTTGCATTGAGGCTGAATAGATTAAGAGGAATCCACAAGCACCCAAGCTGGCAGTACATGACCCTTGAACAGCCCCAGCACAGCATCACACTGCAGGAGTCTGTGCAAAACCTGCTTGTCAGAAAGAGTGACATACAGCCGTGGTCTAATTATCACCAACTGGCAATGAGGACAATACACAGAATAAAAAAGTACACGTTGATTAATATGCACACTCTAAGCTTATTTTGCTGTGGAAGAGGGGATGTGTGGAAAATCAATTAAATCCACCCAATTAATCTAAGGACAGGCTTCCAGACAGTGATAGAACTAACTGGCTGCAGCATCATGCCTTAACACTCTGGCATAAAATGGAAGTGCTTATAGAATCCCAAAATCATTAAGGCTGGAAAAGTCCCTCAAAAACATGAAGTCCAACCATTCCCACAGCACTACCATGTCTACCACTGAATCATGCCCCTAAGTGCCCCATCTACCTGCACATGTTCCAGTTTCAGTCAGGACAGGGTTTATTTTTCCCAGTAGCCAGGAAGAGGGGATGGCCAGACTATTGCTATTTGATATCAACTCACATCCTGGCAGGTAGTAGTGCAGTATTGTTTTACTTTCCGTGTAAATTATTTATCTTATACCTTTTGTTATTAATTCTGTTGTTGTTACTGTTTTGGTTTTTTTTTTCTTATCTCGCTGTTCTTTCCAGTAAATTGTTCTTATCTCAACCAGTGATTTTCACTTCTTTGTGCCTCCAATTCTGAACTCCATCCCAGAACAAGAAGGCAGGGAGTGGAGTGGGGGGAGGAGGGGATGGTAGCTCCACCACTGCCTTGGGCAGTCTGTTCCAGTGCTTGACTGCCCTTTCAGTGAAGAAATTTTTTCCTGCAGCCAATCTAAACATCCCCTGGTGCAACCTGAGGCCACTTCTTCGTTTCCTATGCTTGTTACCTGGGAGATGAGCTCAACCCCCACCTGGCTACAACCTCCTGTCAGGCAGAGTGTTAAGGTCTCCCTTAAGCCTCCCCTGGATCCCATCTGGTGCCACAGCTGTGTGTGTCTACAGGGTACAGCAAAACACTGACCATAACCCCTTGGATTACGGGGCTTCATTCTGCTCCCCATCCCAGGCTTAGAGCTCCAGGAGCTGGGTACTTAGGGAACAACGAGTCTTACTATTAAAGACTGAGGTAAAGAAGGCATTAAGTACCTCAGCCTTTTCTCATCCTTTGACACCATGTTTCCCTATGCATCCATTAAAGGATGGAGATTCTCTGTAGCCCTCCTTTTCTGGCGAGTGAGTGCATTTATAAAAACATTTTTTATTGTCTTTATGGCAGTAGCCAGATTAAGTTCTAGTTGGGCTGTGTCCCTTCTAACTTTCTCCCACATAACATCATGACATCCTTGCAGTCCTCCTGAGCTGCCTTCCCCTTCTTCCAAAGGTCATAAACTCTTTTCTTCTCCCCGAATTCCAGCTTTTCTGTTCAACCTGGCTGATCTTCCCCACCTGCTTACCCTCCAGCACGTTAGGACAGACAGTTCCTCCACTTCAAGGAGAACTGTCCCATCTCTTTCCCTTTATGGAACCAATTTTGACACAGAGCATGGGCTGACTCCAACTTGGCAACACCTCCACGCTAAATGAACTATCATCCTTATTATTTGATTGTCCTCACAGAGCCTCATCCCTGTCATGTGAGGGCACCATGGAAGTGAGGCCTTTCTGTGGGAACTGTTAGCAAGCACACATGGAAATGCACAGTATACCAAACAAGAAACCTCTTTCCCTTCTTGTCCAGATGCAGTGCTGACTGAAAATAACCGAAAATGAGCACATTGTGGGTTTTTAATAGCTACAGCGCTGAAAGTGAAGTCAATGACAAAAAAAGCCTGGTTTTGGCTGCTCTTTTTATTACTACTCCTGACTACAAACATTACTCCAGCACTTTATTTTTATCCTAACTCAACAGAAATTGTAAGGATACAGTAGCAATAATAGATGTTCTTTCCGAGAAGGATAATCCATAAAAGCCAAGCAGCCATATAAAACACCATGCACCTCTAAAACAATTATTTTGAGGGTCTGCTAGGCAAAAAAATTTCAAATGGCTCCTAGTACTTCTCATTTATGCTCATTTTAACTTCAGTTAGGGTAGAGGAATAAAATTATTAGTAGTGACCACTGTACAAGTGTTAGGTAGTTAAAACCTCAAAACTAAAACCACCTGGAATTATTCTTCTTGCACAATTACTGCATCCCACAGGACCCTAAAACTCTCAAGCTTAAGCACAGCACATTACCTTACACACAACAATGCTGTATTTATTTTCAGGGCCGTTTCCTTCCATTTCAGGATGAAATTGGCGCAGTAGAAGTTCAGGAAAAAAAGGATGTCTCCCAGGCTGGCAGGATTCTCCCTTGACTGAAAAGCTGCCATGCTTCTTTATCCCACACCCCAAAACTAGCTGCCTGTAGTCTCTATGATCCCAGGTGGCCTGCAGGGATGGTGCTCATTCCCTGAGCAGCAGAGCTCTGAAGCTGCACCACACAAGCTGGGCTGGGCCCACACACCCTGCCCTGCCTCCAGGCCTGTGTCCATCAGAGCACGTGACTGATGCTATTTGCCTCACTTGACATTGCTTGAAAATATGGAATGATATCCTCAATAAATCACAAGTGCTGAAGCTGCAAGCACATAGTCTCAAGTGACACAGAAAAGCCTAAAGTGTAATACAAATAGGAAGTGTTTTCATGTCTGAGTGCTGAGATTCCAGTATATGCATGTTTAGGAGTCCTGCTATCACAGGCAAACATTTCCTCTGTCATCAAATTTCATACCTTCATATTCTTCAAAACTCATATCAAATTTCATATCTGGTTTTACTACATCCTGAATCACATGCAACCTCAGCCCAGGTTTCACAAGGCTATTCAAACCTAATTGTGGCAGATGGCAGAGGGACACACATATAAACCTATTACAACTACTGCATAAAGCCTATGCCTCAGTCTCTTCATTCCTGCAATAATGCACCACTGCCTACCTATAGCAAACCTTAATAACTTCATACTATTCATACAACAGCAACTACATTAACTTGGGTTACACATTTTCTGCTTCCATGAACTTGTGGAGAGCAAAGATCACCCTCTAGAGAACAAACCTCAGACCAAGGCCAGTAGTCTAGTGTCAAAGAGTTAAGATATCTCCCTCCAAGACAGGCAGAACGTTTTACTTACCCTCTCATCCTCTTCAGAGCAGCAACTCAAAATTTGGGGCTTTTTCAGCTGCCTTTATACATTTCCCCTCTGCTTCCAACCTAAGACCGGAACAGTGATTCCAGAAAACATGTGAAAGCCACACGTCAGGCTTTGGTGAGAATATTAGAGCTATCCACTGAGGTTTATTACACTTCTGAAAACATTGCTTGCTCTCTGCAAAAGCAAAGCCTGGTGTTCACATGTGAGCTGCCCTATCCAGCTGTTCCTCTTCTTATCCTTACTGCTCCAACTTTTTCTTGCTCCTAAGGCCCTGACACGCAGCAGAGCCCCGTCCTGCAGCATCTCTGTCAGCCTGATTTATCTGCAGTTACAGGTAAGACAGAAGATCTCTTCCAGCAGTAACAACAACTGAGGAAGACGTGCTGGCAATCAGTGCTGCAGTGAAGTGCATGTACTGTACACAGTCACTGCTTCTCTGAGTACACTCAGCTTCAAGATATGCAAAATGTACAGTCAGACTATTTGCTTCAATTATCCTTTGTCATATATTTCATCTGCAGGATCAAATTTGAACTGGCATTCATTTTTTTTCATTGTTTTAAAATGTACACCATTGGTTAACTCAATAGATAATTAATTGAGAAATACTCTGCACTGAGAGAACAGTATCCCACATAAAGCACATTTATTCCTTATTCCCAGCAGACTAAAAAGTGAAGCTCTCCAGGTAAACAGGAAAAAATGAACATACCAATGAAACATCAAACTGGGACTGGCACTTATATGACAATAACTGGCCATGGTTTTATCTTTTTGCATTGCATAGCTTGATTATTTTTGCACTTCCAAGAATCACACTGGGAAATACCTACAGCAGCAGCTGAAAGAAGACACTGCAGTACTGTCCAAACCTCTCTTCTCAAGATTGTAAAAATTTTTATGCGATGCTAAAGAATACTTCTAATACAAGGCTGTAAGTGAGCTGCTCACTAAAAGTTTTTGAAATTACTGAAACTATGATAAGCTGTATTTCCTCCTAATTCTTATTTTAATTGAACAAATCTAGGAAAAAATAATAGCTGGAAGCTCTCAACAGATTCTTAGTTTAGGAAAAACATAAGAATAGATGAGTAGCATTGAAATTAGTCTGGTAAAAATTCTGAAAAATACTTGCTGCTAGAGCATTAGCCTTTCTGCAAGTCACCTGGGTATTTGGCTATAAGTTAAATTAATTATAAGTAGATGTTTCTTATAAAAAATTATTAAGAACTACCTCAACTCAAGCACAACATTTGAACTCTGCTGATCGTATTGTTCTTTGGAAGAAATAAAGGTGAAAGCTGAAAAATAATTCAGGTGCTCAGTGAAGAAGATTGTAGAGCATAGTACGGGGATAATAAAGTAAT
Source organism: Phainopepla nitens (assembly GCA_013400175.1). Lineage (NCBI taxonomy): Eukaryota > Metazoa > Chordata > Aves > Passeriformes > Bombycillidae > Phainopepla > Phainopepla nitens. Next base: position 477,162 of record VXBQ01010065.1, on the reverse strand, counting down.
TTATCAGCATCACAACTTTCAGCAAAAGAGCATGAAAATACAGGTACATTCTTTGAAACTGACGTATATAAAAGTGTCAGAGTGGGTTCTATTTATTTTTCTGATTGTATAACATTTTCATTTTCCAGAGATGGTTTTGTTTGTTGGGTTTATCACAAGGAGCAGAAGTGCTCAACCCTACACATGCACTGTCACTATTGTGATTTTGCTTGATGCCAGGGAGCTGACATTACATTTGCTTGTGCAGACACAACCAAAAGAAACAAAGCATTCAGACCTCAGTATTGCCCAACCTGCTACACTCCATCTTTCAGTCTGTTACTCTAGAGGTAAACTTTAGCATAATACTCGCAGGATGAATTTAATACACTATTTATTAAAAGGGAACACAATCTAAGACAACCCCAAGCTTACATATTCTACACATGCAAATACACATTCAGAGGTACTAATGAGTCCTGTCCATCTGACTCTCTCCTTTAGACAGGCACTACACAGCTAATCATAATTAGCATTAGCTGTCTTTAACATGCATACACAAACCAAGCACACACAGTCTCCTACCTCAACAGCCTGCAGTGCCATTTCGCACTTGTATTTCACCTATTTCATATTTACACTCTATGATCATTACCCCTTTTAGCAAGGGTCATTTTATTTTGACATCTATGAAGCTGTTCAGTATCTTCACCAAAAACAAACCACACAAGAAAATTTGACCTACTCTCCATGTTTTGAGTAGTAATTTCTCTGAATTTTATTAGATTCTAAGTAGTCAACACCTAGAGGAAAAAAAAAAAAAGAAACAAAAACCCAACCAAAATCACACAGGTGCAGGTTGGGCATCAAGCTTTGCCAGCTATGGCCTACAAAACACACAAACCACATCCTTAGAACACCCACTTCCCAGCCAGAAGAGAATGCAACAGCTACCCCAAAGCAGGGAACTGTCCCTTGCTCTTGCACTGCTCCTTTAAGCAACAAACAACCCCAATGCCCCTGAGGCTCAGCAGGGATGCCTGGGGAGCCTGGGTCTCAGACACTGCCTCGCTAAGCTCAGCACATCTTCATTTGCAGCAGCGGATGTGACCGTGCCCTGGGAGGAATGTGCTCATAAATTACACCAAGGAGTCACTAAGTGCTTTGTAAGATACATGGATTGCTTTAATCGGTCTTCCCCAAATGGCTGCACACTAATTAAAAACTATAAAAAGGGGAGTGATAAAAAAAAAAAACAAAACCCAAACAAAACCAACACTCTATTCAAGTTGGACTTCTCTCTTTGCAAACACCATTTATATCCTCATCCCTTTATTTGAAGCCTTAGTACAAGGATATACAAGTGGTGTGTAACCAGAGGTTCTGACCATGGAGACAGCATACCCACCCAGTGCCTCTGTTAGACAGGTAACACTGGGAAACAGGAGAGCCAGCACCTCTTTACAATAACCAACCCATCAAAAGAAAATTTCCCAAGGGGTTTGATACTCACATTTTTCTTTTGGCACTCACTGTTACATTTCTGACTATGTGGCAGGTACACAACCTTACAAACAGCTACAGCTGTGAGGCACTGGCCCTCCCACCACCTCTGCAGCTCCAACCGCATTAGAAATGGAGAGGATATGCAAAGCAGAACCATTTCCACCAGCCCTCAGCCAGCTTCATTTCCAATCACGGTTGGTCCAGTTACGTGCCGTCGGCACCTGTGAGAGGCCAGCATGTGTGGGATGTGTCCCTCGAGAACGCTACCTAGTTGAGTTCCACCGTGGAAAATGTCACTCCAGGCACTCTGCAGCACAGCACAAAGCCCAGTGCACCAGCACAACGGCACCTTCTTGTACCATATTTGTTATCCTTTCTGCAAGGGGCCTCGCAGAGGGATGATAAACACAGCTTTGCTATTTTAAAACAGAAAGGGGGAACTATGACCCTCGTAAACTGTGAGCCTAGAGAGAGCGCTAAGAGGAGGAGGGGCTTAGCTACAGAGAGCGGATGCCAGCCAATCCCCGATGAGAACTAAGCAGGTAGCTATTGGCCAGTGAGCTGGGTGGTAACAGCCACAGCCAACCAGGTTTGAAGGCGGAGTCTTGTGAACAGCCTATATAAGAGCTGTGCACGCCATTACATCTCTCCCTGCTGCAGGAACCTTGATGGCCTGTCATCTCTCCATCTCCCCTGACTGTGAGACTTGTCTTTTTCCTCACTTACTTTGGCAGTTATTAGAAATATCCGACCTATCAAACCCGCTGGCAGACCAACCACCGCTGACTGGAAGCGTGAATCCATTCAGAACCGGTATCGGTTCCAGGAGAGAGCGGGGGATGTATCTCTCAAAGCAGTAACAGCGGTTCAAAAGGAGTGCCTCACTCCATAAAGGTATGGGAAAAGCTGACAAAAAGATGTGGCTAATAGGGGAACTGCAGTGCCTTCCCAGAGCCTTTACTCTTTGGTCTGCCATGACTTCCCCAGGAGACAAAGGCATCAGCACACATTGCTCCCCGCCATTCCAAAAGACATCTCAAGAGCTACATTTCATTCAGAGAAAACTATCTCCTTCTGGCACCTCAGAAAAATCATCTGTGTAGGAACTGTATGTGCTCGCACACAGAGAAGGGAAAACAACAACCCATGGCAAACACACCCACATGCTATCGCAAACCAAAAATTAAAGTGGGATGGCAAACACCATCCAAGCAGAGACGTCAGAAGAGGTGCTTCTGGAAGAGAACCATCACATGCAGCTGAACCCCTGTCTGGCACTGCAGCTTCAAGGATGAGGACTGAAGGAGGCTGGCAGGGACCAACAAGCAGAACTGGGGGGCACAGCCATGATGGTGTAGGGGACACACTAAGCACAAGAGTGAATTTGAGTCTGTAAGACTTTCCAGCAACAAAGCCAACAGGGGCACTTAGGAAGCATCACCTTACCTAGGGATAATCACTGCAAGCAAAGCAGGTAATTTTAATTCACCTTTCTCATTGCCTCCCATCATTAACTGGGAAGAGAGAGAAATCCACCCAGAGATACGGGTGTGTCTGCTAAGCCAACATTAATAAAATATTTGCTGTATGTGTACCTTCAAGTACAACTGGGCTACATATTTCAAATAGTTTCAGGCAACCAAACCCATTTCCTAACTCAGAATTAGTTCTGCAGATAACTCCAACTACTAAATGTGTCAGTGGCAGGAAGGTGTTAGGGATTTATGTAGTACATGGATCTAACAACCTACCTGCAGAAAAACAAACAAATCAAAAAACCCCACTAAGTAGCCCCATTACACAAAAGCACACATTTTTATTAAAAAGAAATAAACCTGTGGGTATACCAAATGTTTCTTCACCTAAGTCATAATATGCCTTGCATTAGCAAGGAAACCAACTACAAAACTAAAAAGTTTACTGGAATTTGAGGGAACACTGAGATGAAGCACTCTTATTTTAAATGACAATCTCTTTTTCATTAACACTGCATTTTTAGCTACGTCAAAACAAAATTTGATTTTTCCAACACTCCTGTGGCATGCTCTAAGTAAGCACTTTGCTAAAAAAATCACAGCTGTGTGTTGCGAGTGCCAGTGATCCAGCAATTATAATAAGCATTTCTGAGTACCTAATCAAAACAACACAAGCTGTAGAACTGCATTACTGACTTTCTTCTGCAAACACAAATTCATAACCAGTATGCTGCTTTTGAAAACAAAGCTATTATATCCTTTCCATTTCTTGGCTGCTTGTGGGGTTTTTTTAAAGCTTCATCTAACTCTTGCCATTAACTTCTCACTGCTTTACAAGCCATTTGCCCATTACTATTCCTTATAAGAGAATCTAATCTTGCATCCTTAAACCAAATCTAGGCACTGCACATAACTAACACCGCATATTGTACATCAACCTGCTAATACCAAAAGCAAGAACAGCAACAGTCACTATTATGGGCACCAAAAAAGGGAGATTGAGTATGGGAAGTTTCAAAAATACTTTTAAAGTGTATTATAGTGGGAGCTACCAAAGGTTCTGAAAAATAAAAATAAAAACAGAAACACACACACAAAGCCACTCCAAAAATAAAAAACCCACCCAAAAGAAGAGGCCACTAGAATTTCACAGTTGGTGTTTTTTTAATTAAGAAACTAAGCATCATTTGAGGTCTGAGACAGTAAATAACAGAGGGGAGAGAAAGTTTCTAAGCAGACTAAAACAAACCACCAGCACAAATCTGTACAATTACATTTAAAGACATGCATAATTTTAATTTAACTCTCCTTAGTTTAACTCCTACTTCACTTCTACATTCTTTTAATCTTCTGGCCTTGATACTCTCTTACTGACTAAAATGAAACCTTCCCTGAAAGACATACCTGTGTAGTCAGAGTTCCCCATAGGCAGTTTGTGACACCTACCTCCTCCCCACCTACAATTTAAATAAAGTCCCCAAAGTAACACAGAAACAATAAACATTATTTTAAAAGAAGATCTCCAGAAAGCTGCAACCTCCCCACTTTCATAAAGGAAAAGGTAAAATTCATACACAGCACAGCATCTCCTACAGACTTCAGGAGTCACATCCCAAGAAGGTGGGCAAGCCATTACTGCCTGCATGCCCTTCTTAGCCCAGGTGCACTTTCTCCTTAAAAAGCACAAGCAGAACAAAAAGGGGGATGTGGCAAACTAAATTCAAAGCCTTTTCTGTTTTTGACACCCTACCAATTTAGATGCCATTAATTGATTTGGCTGCATAGGTCTGAAAATGTTTGCAATTTTTATATGTTTTTAATGATATGTAATTGAAGTCATGGGAACAGTTAACTCAACATCCTCTCCCTTTCTTTTCTAAATACTCAACATACTCCCCTTCTTTTCTAAATACTTTGACTCAAAAAAACCCCACATCAGTTCTAGATTTCTGTACCACCTGGCTTAGGAAGAAAACTTGGTATCCTATGACATATATTGTTCATCAAAATAAAGCCAAAGGATGAATCTGCAAGGTACACTTTACCAAAATCTGTAGGATTTTTAATAAAAAATGCTAAACCACGTACAGGTTAACTTGTAATTATAAGGCTTTCTCTCTATCCTTCCCCTGGATTCTTACAAGAGAATCACTAGCTTTCCAAAGACACTGACTAAGTTGTTTATTGCCTCTTCCTATCCACCTGGGAAAACTATTCAAATCTGGTTTTACACCACCTGCCACAGAGCAGCAAGTAAAATCTTCCATTTTCCTACCCTTGAAGATCACCTTCAGAGAGACCAGCAGTTTGGCTGCTGACATGACCAAAGGCAGTCTTTGAGCTAGGAAACCAGTGACACAACGTTTTTCAAAGTAAGATGGCTAGAGTGAGACGTGGGGGTGGGAGTGGTGCTTCTTTGGGGTGTTGATGGGTTGTTGTTGGGGTGCTACTGGTATTTTTTAATAAATGAACTTTATATTGCATTGCTGCTCCTGAAATAAAAATTGAAACTGTTAGAGCAAGATAAAAGAAGCTGAACACCAAATAAGACAACACTGACATGAAAAGAAATCTCACAAGAATTTTAAGATTTTACTGACTGCACAGCAAGTGAGAACAGGATTTTTCACTAGCGTAGGAGATGCTGACAAGCCCTTCTGGACCTAGTGTGATGGATCCTGGCAACCCACCAGCCCAGACAGGCAGGAGAATCTCAGGGGAGCAGCACCAGAACCACAGAGCTTGGCAAGGGGACAGCGACCTTGGGAGGTCCCCCCACCCACGCTTCTGCAAAGGGCAGAATAAAGGCAAGAATTCAAAGCAAGTCTTAAGATTCTGGACAAGCACAATACAAATAAAACACATGATACTCTGACAGAGTGGTGCCAACACCTGCAATTATTTCAGTTTCCTTTCAGCCCCCTGGGCAAGCTCATACCTTGCCAGAAGCCTAATTCCAGGGAAAGCTGATGGTAGCCAAGGCAACAGTATCATACCAAAATTTAACTTGCAGATTTCTCTGGAACTATTCTCTGGAATTAAAATGCAGTAAGTAATGGATAAACAAAGCCTGTGTTCCAGCTTAGACACAGTATTCCCCAAGGGCTCCTGCAGCCTTGTATACCAGCCTCACACCAGGAACACAGGAGCTATCGCTCCTACCCACATTATTTAGTGGTCTTCCTCACAAGGGGTTTTTTTTCTTTGCAGACTCAGTCATCTAAAAATGAGAAGATATGAAAACGCATTAAGTACTCCTTATCCGTTGATGTGAACCAATTTCTTAAAAACTGTTTCTTTCCTTCTTGAAAATTTCTGTTTTGAAGAGCCAAGGAGCGGGGCTGAATGCATGGAGCAAAGACAAGCGTAAGCAGATACAATGCAAACTTGCTCAGCACTACCTAACAGCACCCAGGATCTTCAGTTTTTTACCAGTCCTGCTGAAACAAAATCTTTCAAAGGGCTCAAAAAACTTATCACTCACTTTCTATCACAATTTAACACCAAAAAGAAACACTTTTCAACTGTCTCATTAGTTCTGCAAATATTATCGCATTTTTATCTGTGAAATCCCAGACTATGCTAACCAGTTTTTCAAAGAAAACACTTGCTCACAACAGGCTTAAAAAAAAAATAAAAACATCAAATTTAAGGCTTAGTTATGTTTTGATAGCACCAAATCTCATATCCTGACATCAACAACAAAATAATTTATGCTGTATTTGCAACCAGTCTTATTGTCTACAAAATACAGCGTGACCAGACACCAGTGTATTCCCCTCAGGGTGTGTGGTTAAGGCACTGGGAGTATTGGGAGCACCAGGTGTGAACAGAATTCAAATTCCGTAATTAGAATGGAGAAATTTGATCTATCCTCTTCCACATTACAGGTCATTATTACATTTCTCCTGTTTACGATGATGAAGCCATCTTGTATTTTACCTCTTTGGAAAATTACTTCTGCAGTCTTCACATCTGAAGGCAAAAAAATGTATTTATCTTCTCTGTTTGCCCCAAGCCTGCACTACCAAGAACATGTCCTCGGTTTCCTATCTGCAAAGCCTTCTAGACAGGATACTTGGAATGCCTTTCCTTGCCTGGTATTTCTTCTTTGCCTCCTCAAATAAATCACTTTTCAGAGTCTTCGTTTTGATAAATTAGATTGTTCTTCTCACCTGCTTTTTCCTCCAGAGTTGGAATTAATTGTTTTGTTTTTAAATGACTTCTATGCATCAGAGACACCAGCTGGTGCCCCAGCTCTTTTCCCTATGTCCTTCTCAGAGAGGATGGCCTACTCTCAGCATAGGCTCCAGGCCCCAATATTCCTCTTAAAAAGGAGGTGGTCACTTGACTAATTACCAGAGTCAGTGTCAAACACCAGCTTTACAGCAGCAACAGGAAACTCAAGGCTTCCACCCACTTCTTTTGAGCCTCACAAGTCAGCAGCACTTTATAAGTCACATTTTCTCTCTCTCTGCTCATGAAAGGAGAACATAACAGCTTTTTGTTACTCTGCAAGTTTCTTTCTTTCAGATTAATTAAAACCTTCTTGCTCTTATCAGTTAAGAAATACAATTTCCTTAAAACACATTACAAACATTTATGCATGCACTGATAATCAAGCATATCCAGGCTCACTCAAATCAAAGTGGATGCTTTGGATGAGACAAGCAACCTACACCAGTCCCAATTTTTCAAGCCTGCCCCTTGACCTGCAGTATTTTTGCCATTGTCCACTGCAGTTCTGTAAACAGTTTAGCATTTGCATTACAGCTATTGTCTCAGTTTTGGAAACAAATTTCAGGAGAAAACATCCTGGAATGAGCATTTCCTCTGAGGAGAAAGGGCTTCAGTAACTCACTTTTCTTCTGACAATGAGAGAAATGGATATAAGGAGATGAAAGTGAAAAAAAAGTAAAACTGTTTTAACTGCTTAAACAAAGCAAGATAACCCCAACTTTTATCAGAAATATTGCTTCAGCCTGGATTGCAACAGAGGGTTGGCAGGGAAAGGTAAGACACTGCAGCTCCACACCTCAGAGATGTGACCACAACTAGCAAGATAACTCTGCATATAGAAAAGGAGAAACTTGGTTTTCAGATGCTATGGCTGGCAGGAAAAAAGAAAAAAATCCTGACAACTTATACTGCCACTATGAGAACAAAAGAAGACAATGCCAGAGTAGAAACAAATCTAAAAAAATGTGAAAGAAACTTCAGTCCTCAAAAGACTTCACAACTCTCACACTGCCATGTTTGTCTTTCTGGGCCTCTTATTTGGTCTTTCTGGCTTCCTAATGCCCCTCCTTATCCGTCTGCATAATATTTAAATATTTACTTTTAATTTGGGTTGGTTTTTTTTGTTTCATTTTGTTTTGTCTTTTTTTAAGATGAAGTAAAGCTGACATCCTCATGACAAATCTGGATGTTGGGATTATAGAAAAACTGTCATCTGCAAATTGCTGGCAATCAAGTACTAGGAGAAAAGCAACACTGAAAGAAAGATAATTTGGAGTTCCAAAATTCTTGGTTTGAAAAGCTTGTTCTTAAACAACTTTAGCATCATCATCCTTTTAAGATGTAATGGAAAAGAAGACAGAATTGGCAAAAGAAAACAATGACATTATGATGCTGCAATATGAGTCATGAAAAGCAGTTTTATCCCGCTTCATAATTAAGAGAACTGGGCAGAGGACAGACAAGGCATGCATAGCAGAGCTGCAAAAAAGTATCAAACAAACTTATAAACAACCCAACAGCTTAATGCATGTGACAAGTCTAGATGCTCACTAATATTATGCACACAAAAACCTCTCACATTTCCATACTTCAAGCATTCAACAATTAGACAAGAATCAATCAACATTTAGTACATTTAAATTGACAATACCTTTAAAGAAAAACAAAACACCCAAAATAATGAATGCTTTTTTAAAGCCCCAACCTTTTTATTGCATTGCATTTTCTTTCCTTTCTCAGTTTACCTTCCCCTAATAATGTTGTGTTTCCATTGTTTACATAAACAAATACGTACACATTATATGGGATATATACTGAAGAGAGGTTTTTCCAAGGGGAAAAAAGAAAAACAACTAGAAGCCATGATTTGGTTCATGAGAAGCTTTAAAAAATAACTACTATAAAATAAACCTTTAACAACAATACTTCAAACAAATCTAACTCCCCTTGTTTTCAGGTAAGGCATAGGAACCAAACAGCTTGTAGTTACATTTGAATGATGAAAAAGCAGAATGCAGTAATTCGATTAGTTCAGAACTCTGTATTTCAGACCCAAAACTGCAGCTACAAATAAATTTACATAACTAACCATAGGTAAGAGAACAAGTTCGCCATTAGTTGTTTATCACAAAACTGTATTATGGTATCTGACCAGGGGAAAAAACTCATCCCCTTTCAAGGGACCATAATTTAGAGAAAAATCCATTCGACAGGGTTAAATCTTCAGAATGAGCAATCTGCTTTAAAGTTGTGCAGAAAAGGTAAGAGAAGATTTGCTGCAGGCGCTAGGACAATGTGACAGTATGACAAGGAGACTGGAAACAACTCCAGAATCCTGCCCCATCTCTATGATTTTTAGCGTGTGTCTCCACTGGACACTAATTCTGACTGTTGGAGGTCGATGAGGTGGTAATTTTCACTTTCACCACAAGTTAATGGCATACTTCAACTCTATTAGAATCAATTAACTGTATTACTGAAATTCAAGCTGTATATGTGTAAACTCCTGTTCATACTTTTAGAAACCTTGAAGTCCCGTATTAATACAGTTCCACAAAAATAAAGGGAATTTCCCAACTTCTCCCCATCTTGAACACCTATTAAACATGTGCTTTCTTTGATCAATTGTAATTCCAAACAGATTTTGTCAATCACACAAATTGTCATCCTGGATCACTTTGGTAGCCTGCTCTGAAAAGGAGACACTTTCAAATGGTTTTACTAACTGGTACAACCAGTTTTGCCCCATTCCTGTCATACATTACCTGCTGTGCTCGAATAGATAAGGTCTGCTCTGGGGAAACAGAGACCAGATGAAGAACAGAGAATTCCTATCTGGATTGGCTCCAAACGCATCAGTGGGAACTGAGTGGAGTCATCCATCCCTGAACGCACTTCCTTGGAGATTTCTGCCTTTTTGCAGTGACCTGACACTAAGTTTTAACAGCCAGACACTCTAGAGAGGTGACATATGAAAAGACTTTCATGCCCTGCTGCAAGTCACCAGATGGAGGCAAAGGAGCCAACACCTTAATTAAATGTTATTGCACAAACTCCAGTCAATGTGGTTTTGGAGGTTGCTCTCTTCGCCATAGAAGCTGCCTGCTCTTTTAGACGGGCCAACCCAACTGCTTGTGGCCAGTTTCCAACTCGGTTTTCAGAAATGTTTGCCAGAAAATGACCACCTACCAAAAAACGTCCAGCTCGTTCCTTTCAGCGCAGCACAGGCTGTAAAACCAGCCAGGGACTGTAAAACCAGAGAGGGGTCACGGGGCACTCCCTGAGTGGTGGCCACTGGAGAAGCAGCTCTTGGCACCAGCTCCTGAGTGAGCCCAGCTGCCAGCCAGTGGTTAATTACTGCCTGGAAAGAGCAGCTAGACTGCAAAACCACAAAGCACCCTGGCTCGTCTGCTCCTCTGCTTAAAGCTTGGCTGTCCCACGGTCTGTGACATGCCATCACCTGGCCAGAAGCTTTACTTCTTTTGGAAAGCCTCCATCCATACTTACTTACCCTTTAATATTCAATCCCCAAGAGAGGATCAAGTTCTCCTGAACTTGCTGGGAGGACCATCAAGAAACCAAAGCCAGATCACTCACAGAGCTGTTACACTGGGAGCTCCAGTGAAAAAACCAGCAACATCTACACCTACTGCTCAACCCTGTTTCTGTTAATCAACACAGGGCAAGAGACCTGCAGCACACAACCACCTAACAGCAGTGTCCTCACTGCCAGCAGCTGGTGTAAGGTTTTCCACCCTTCTAAAAAAACTTATTTGAACATCTTTACTTTCACACTCCAAGATGTGCTTGCCACCTGGAAAGCACGTTTTGCAAGCCACTGCACTGATTAGAACCTTAGAGTGTCCTGCCCCTTACCCTAATTACCACCACTTGAAATTTTTGGTTTGTATTTACTTGAATCGTTGTTCTGCTAAAAAGAGCAGAATCAAAACAATCCTATATCCTCCATACAGCAAGGACCTTGAGGTGTGGCAGTCACATATATATATATATACACATACACACACTATTTTGTTTCTCTCTTGTTCTGTGAGTAAATTCTCACATGGAAAGATAAATATTTTTGGTGGCAGGAGGCATCTGGAGAGCTTTGGAATCTACATCAAGATTTAATAATCAGGTAGCCTCTAGTGGTTTTCTGATCCAAATGAAACAAACATAAAAAACCCGAAACCACCTAGGTTTCAGAACCAGTATCACATTACAATCAAGGGCAGAAAAGTGACTTATTTAGGGTTGAAGACTCAAAGACACACAGCCATTACTGGCTAATATTCTCAGCAGGCTGGTATCTCCAAAGAAGGCAGAAAATGTGTTTCCAAAACCTCAGCTATAGGCTGAAGGAGAGTTAATGGAAGGCAGGCAGACTCCAGGTTGTGAGAATGAGGACTCATTTGACTGCATTCAGCTTTAAGCAAAAAACAGGTCTGAGTGAAAGTTTAACTTCTCTTAAGAGTCCTTTGACTCCAAATTATTCCAGGTTCAAGCTTGCTATCAACATTGCTCTTGGCATTCCTCAGCCTGGCAGCAACTGTTGTAAACTCTCATCACAAGAGCACGTTCTAAGAGCTAGCCAAGCTTACATAAAGTCCTCGTTCAGTATTTTTTCAATTTGCTTTCCTTTTAATCTTCTTATGCTGCAGGAATTTTTTCAAAATCCCCAGAATTTAAATCCAATAAAATATAGCTCTAGATATACTTGTTAAAACCACACCAGACATCTCACCTCACAACTTCAATGAACCTACTACGATATATAAAGCCAATTATATTTTTATCAGGAGCAGTCTTCATCTCTTCATTGCCTTCATGTAAGGAGGTATGTAAATGTCTGCTGGTTTAATACACTCTGTGCACAAATAAGACACAGATGTACTCACATAGTGATGTTAAATGTAATACATTATATATGCAAATATGTTCAGGGGTTAAATACATTAGCATATACTGTCTTGATGCATAAAGTGTTTTACTGTACTGTGTATGCACACATGTATATACATGGACATTTGTCAAATATAATTTTTATCTACTAAACTAAAACATGTTAGATCATTCAGAGTATTCAGAACTAAGGATGTGAGTTAAGCCTAGAGAATTCCAACACAGGTGAATCAACCAAAGAGTGGATGGGGCAGCCTACCCCATCCACTCAGAGAGGTGAGGTGGCACAGGCTCTGTGCTTGGAGCTCCATTTTCAAGACTCCACTGCAGAAATTCCCACACAGCCTGGTCTGCTTTGGGCACAGGGTCAGACCAGAGACCTCCTTCAGGTGATGCTATCTACCCATTCCTTGACGTAGCCCCCACACCCAACAGCTTGTGTTAATTATTTTACTGAGTCACTAAAAACAATTATTCTACTCAGAGAAACAGCTGTCATTTCGTCAAGCAATTAGATGAAGTTACTATGCTCTTCAGCTATTTTGCTAAGCTTTGTTTTGGAAAAGAAGTACTAATTAAAAGAAATTGTCATACCTTTTCTTCACAAAACTTGTAAGTCAAACTGTTTATTATCCTTCACAGTTTTATTAAACATATGCAAAGAGAGGTAACGAAGAGCGAAAGGAGATCTGTGCTTCTTGTGCATTTGCCCTATAATTCAGCACTGATCAATTAAAAATGATGGGAGATGGTTTACATCTGTCACACAAACCACTCATGGGAAAGAAATATCGGAATTAAAAAACAAGAAGATTTTTGTCAGCCTCCTCAGGTTTTCATACATGTTTTGTGAAGAAGCACAGCAGTTGATCATGTTTTTTTTCCACAGAAAAGGCATCTGAAGATCATGCAAGTCTCAAAATTGTCTGTTAATCATTAATCAAACAAAAGACAAATGAGAAAGCAAGGGAGAAGCTTCTTTTCTTTACTCACTCATTTGTTCACCTGGCTGCCAAGGATCCTGATGATCCCAGAGAGCCTGCCCAATATACCCACTCAGCCACCCACCCCATGTCAGCATCTTAAATAAAAAGTGCAAAAGGGATCCTGCAACAAATGCAAACCTTTGCCAGGGAAATTTGGGAACCGAATCGACAGAAAGAGGAACTGAAAGCCAGGAATAAAAGCAAAGTAAAGGCTTTGCTCCCCCTCCCACATTTAAATGTCATTTCCTAAAAGATCTACAGGAAACCAAATAATGAAGAAACAAATATTTGGGGCCTTCTACTAAACAGCAAACAAAAACTGGCAAAATAACAAAAAATAAGAACCTATAAAGCACTACATGACCCAGTTTAAAGAAAAATACTGTCAAGAAACATCCTTTTTGTCTTTTCTCTGAGGGCCAGCTTATGAGATACTGATATCTTAATTTAATTTCAGTCAGCTAGTGAAGGAGGAGTCTTGCTTAGAAACAGGCAGCTCGAGCAGGGAGCAAAAATAGTCATGGCAGAAACCTCAGTGTGCTAACCAGAATAAATGATTTATAAACTGGGATCATTCACACAAATTCACCAGTACAGTTACTGTCTGTTGCATTTATCCACTAAAACCAGACGATTACTGAAAAAGATTAAATGCAAAAATAGCTACTGCAGAATATGGCAGTTTCACAAACCATGACAACTCTCAGCCAATGGATTTCCTAACCACAGTGAGTATGATTCACATGAGGGCCAGAAAGTAATATGCTAAGCAACCATGGCATCACTAGGACATCACTACAGAATATTTCCTTTTAAGATGCTAAATCACTTGTAATCTACCTGTAATTTTAGAAAGGAATTCTTCATGTGTAAAGTAGAGAGAATTCATTTTCTTCCTGCCTTTTCTCTTTCTTATACCATTTCCCAAAGCAAAGTACAGATTCTTTACTGCTTTCCAGAAAGGATTTGTTAAAACAGCAGGAAAAACCATCTCATTTCAGAAAAGAGATCTACAGAAAATCTAATTCAAATACAAAAATTTCACCCTCTAGCACAAAAAGATAGTTCAAGAGTAGAACACGCAAACACACAATTTCTGTTATGAAATATTTTAGTGTTATAAAAACAAGTGGCTTGCTCAAAACATCAGCCTTACAGAATCAAGACTGACAAACATCTTCTCACAAGACCACCAGATGCTAAAACACTGTCAAACATAAAGAAAAGGGATAAATGCCAAGCCTCAAACATTCACATGGAACGACAGAAGACAGAAAGCTTCTGCAGAAACATCAGTGCTCATTTCAATAAATGCTTCCAGGCAGAGGACGACTCTCAAAATTGTGGCCATCACTAAGGCAGACACCACTGCAGATGTCTCTGAGCACAGACATTCAGTCCTCCTGAACAGTTCCGGTGCAAAATCCAAGCTTCCTTTCTCCTAGCACCTTTGCAGTGGCAACACCCACACGCCTATCCATAATGCCAGGGCTACAAGCACCCGGCAGAAAACCCCTTCCTTCTGTGATCTATCTTGAAGCATGGTCTCAATCATAAAATCTCATTTTTTATTTAAGCTACACACCCAAGACAGAAATCTCCTTCTATTACATTCAGACAACAAATGGTTGAAAGAAGCTACTAAAACCCCAACGAGTCTTATAACTGGAAGCTTTAAACGTCTGAGCATCTGTAGAACTGCTCAGCTCGATACACCCTGCTCGATGTTGGCAAGATCATGCCTCAAAGCAAGAGCCAGTGGCCGGCAGCCTTGGCTGCAGGGACGGAGGGCTGGTATGAAGCTGTCTGTCTCCTCTTATTCATGGGATGCTGGAGGCCCTCCCGGGAAGGGCACCTGAGCCACAGACCTGCATCCCCACGCCCGGGGAGGGGGACGGGACCGCGAGCATCCGTCTCTACCATCAGGCTTAAATACTGCCATCCATCAGGCTAAATACTGCCATCCATCTCACCCCCACCCAGCCCCTGAGCCCCCCAGGAGAAGGGGGAATTGACACGGGAGGGGAATTGACACAGAAGCCGAAGTCTTCAGGCCGAAATATGGCAAGCAGGGAGCGAAGGAGACCAGGAGGTGACTCACCCCTCCCACACCTTCTTTTTTGAGATCTGGCGGAGGGGGGTGGGGAGAACCGACACCCAGCCGTGCCAACTCCTCCTCTGGGATCCAGGCGTGCAGCAGCCCATCCCGCAGGAACTGCGGTGCGCGCACCCCCCGGACGAGCGGGCACGGGGGACCCCCGCCCCCCACGGACACAGGGACCCGGCTGAGGGGCCGCCGGGCCGGGGCGGGCGGAGCCGCCCCGGGGAAGGAAGGAAAGAGGGC